>VZRF01015755.1:192166-229418 GCA_013396875.1 Vireo altiloquus
GCACAGTGCTGTGGCTATGCCAGGAGCTGCATCCCCTCCCAAGGGATTCAGGATGTTCTCACAGATGGCTTCTTGGACCCTTCACTGGCAGGCACATCCCACGGCCAGAGGCTCAGCCAGCCGAGGGACGGGGCTCACACACTGCTCCCACAGCATTTAAATCCACTGGTAATACACAGAGTCCTCGCTAACACAACCCCAGGCACCGTATCACAGGTTTAGGGCTCTTTCTAGAAGAAAGACGGCAGATTTGGAGGAAGAAGGGTCATCTTAGACACATGGCCTAGCCCAAAACCATGCTCTCTGTCAGCCCTTTGGCTAATCCCCTGCTAGGTGTCCTCTGCAGCTGCTGGCACTGCTCTGAAACCCTGTATCTGCTGTGGAACAGCATGGGAAAAGCACCAAATTTCCTTGGCCATGCAACTTTTAGCTACTGTAGGCAGATGCAAAAAAAAAAAAAAAAAGANNAAAGCAAAAAAAAAAAAAAAAAAAAAAAAAAAAAACGACCCAAACCAAATTCCCAAGATTGCCACAAGGGAGAAAAAGGCTGGAAGATGGAGGTGGTGCGGTAGTGCTTAACCCAGGTGAGCAAATGTGTTGAGCTTTCTCTGCACAAAGCTAAATGCCAATGATTGGCAGAGTCCAAGTCAATCCAGGCCAAAGACACACGAATGGCTTGAGAAGCAGCCTCTCCCTGCCCTTCCTCTGCTGAAAGCTCTCCTGTGACTGCACAATCCATCCCGCCAGCACAGCAGCACATGTGCAAACCCATGTGCAGTCCGGGGAGTTACAGGGCAGGCAGCATGAAGGAACAATGTACTCCCTGGTGGCTTTTAAACGCTGAACAGTGACAGACCTCGAATCCAGCTGCTCCTGTGGGGGCTGAACATGAGCTCCTGTGGGGGCTGAACATGCTGGGAGACAGCCATGCCCTGGACCGCTGCCCAGCTGAGTGACCTCCCTGTGATACCCACCACACCCCTAGCCCCCGAATCAGTGTGGATGCTAAAGGCAGAGTATCTCCAAACCACACAATGACTATCCCAAGAGAAGCTGGCTTTTTTTAAAAAAAACATTAACAATACTGGAGGAGTCCTTTCAGCAGGTGTTCAAGGGAGCAGCTCACTGCTGGGCTGCTGCATGTTTTCAGCTGATGCTGAGCATTTTCTGTGTGACCCACTGGATGCTGCCCTTCAGTGCCACAGATCAAGACTTTTCTGCATTTTGGGCAGTTTCAATCAAACAATGTTTCTGCAGAGTCCAAAAATGCGATTTGACATTGCATTTCAGGAGCCTATTTCTCTAGCACAAGATTTTCATTTTCTTTGGCAAACTACCCCTTGTGTTAGCCCTACTGGCATTCACATACACAATTCACAATTCATCTGGAACAGGCTATTTACAGAAATTCTGCTGAACTGGCTGTCTTTCTGTTAGTTATGTAGAAAAGAAAAGGTTTGGCCTTGATCCTGGACCTGCTGAATTAAAGTGTGAAAGGGAAAATCTCTGAAGCCCAGGAACGCAAAGGCATTTCCACTGGTGCTGCCCACTTCAACTACAGTTGTAATTGCTCTAAAAAAAACAAGAGACTAATGGCAAGTCCAGTGGAATTTGCAATTTTTCCTAAGCCCTGATCACTGCTTATACTGAATTTCTACCTCTGTAAAACAAAGATGCATTTCCAGTCTTTTGTGTTGCCCATGAGCTGAGATGGGCTGGGGAACAAGGGGATGTGAGGATGGAGCTGGGCCTTTAGCCACACACTTCCATGTGCACATTTCAACACATGAATTTATGACACTTAAACACACACAAAAAAAAAATTTGAAAACTTAAACAAAACAAAAAAATGTGCGCCAATCTGCCATTCTTATGCAAGAAGAGGAAAAAATCCCACAGCATTTGGAAGCAGGCTGTGTTTGCTTGGCACTTTCCATCTTTAGGTAATTAGTGTAAAGGGCTTCCCAGGTAAACCTAAGAATAAAAGGCAGATTTCAAGAGAGACACCATTCTCTCTGCAGTAAGCCTTCAAAGCACAACCAGGAGAAACTGCAGAGCTCCAGCCGGCTCCCCGTAGGCATCGCTTGCCTCCAAGTCCTCGGGGTCAGCCACAAGTCGAGCTGCATCAAAATTTGGAATGACATAAAAAAATGACAGGCGAGAAACGTCTCTGAAGACAAACACCACAGCATCCGCAAGTGCTTCAAATCCACAGCCTGGACCAACGTTTACAGCCTGCTGCTCCGCCCATCCCGTTCTCTAAGCTTTCTAAAAAGTGCCTTCCTAGCTGAGAGTGGCACCTTCAGAGCTGGGAGGAACAAAACACCTCCCAGCTCCAAAACCTACTTTTCAGTGCTTCTCTCGGTTGTTTTCCTCAGCTGACCTAGTAGCAGCTGCTGTATTTGCTCCTCTGGGAATCAGCCTCGCTCCCAGCCTTTCGTTTCCAAAATGTTGCTGCAGGGGCACCCAGCCTCCCCATCGCCTCATAGATGGATTTCCAGTGCTGATGCCACCCAGCAGCTCCCAGCTCTGCCCCCCCAGACCAGCATTGTTGTTTCTGATTATATCGGGAGAGGGGTAAGGGCAGGGTTGGGAAAGGAAAGATGGGAAAGGAGAAGATTTAGCAAAGGCAAATTCAGCAAAATTTAGCAAAGGCCACTGGAGAAGTCCACAGCAGCGAGAGGACCTAGCCCCAGGCTCCAATTCACTAGAAGAGCCTGTTGCTTCTTAAATACAATATCCAAGTTTGCAACAGCAAAAAACAGCAGGTACCAGATTCTGCTGAGAGCAAGAAGCTCCTCACCTGTGCCCGGCAGCCCAGGGTTACCATTAGAGGGATACAAGCTAACAGCAAATGGTTTTTGTAACCCATCCAAGCCTCACAGCACGCACACCTCACCCACCAGTCACAGCCACACCCTTGTAAAACACCGCTGGTGAGATCCTACGGCTGGCAGAGCTATGGGAGCTTCAGCAGAGAAGAAGCCACCCCTCCCAAAACAGAGGGTGATGCCCTTCACATGCAATAATCCCAATTCTGAAAGCTGGCTCTTTTCTAAACACCTCTCCCACACTGCACCCCTACCTCTCACTTTAAGTGTGCTCACAAAAGATCTGTGAAAAGACAAGTCTGAGTTCCCAACCCAGCCATTGCTATGGGATAGAAGAAGGTGGCACTGGACATGGTGCTTGCTCCTACTATCTACAAAGCAGCTGCTTGCTCAGAGCACCTTCTATTGCCCGTAAGTCAAGGACAGGGGGACTCCCTCTGTCCCTGTCCATGCCTGGCACCTGCACAAATGGCACTGCAAGACCCCCCAGCCACATTCCCCATGCTTTGCAGCACCACTGACTTTACCTGGTATCTTTAAAAGCAGCTTTTTTAACCCTAAGACATTGCAGATATTTTTTTGTCCTGCAAAACTGCACAGTATTTACAGAATCAGAGCATCCAGCAATGCAAGGGAGACTGGACAAGTGTTATCCCACAGATGCATCAATCTGCTCCTGACCTTCACCCTGCCCTTTCCCTTCACAAACTCGGCAGGGAGGGAAAGGGAACAGAGATTTAAAGGGAGGCAATACAGAAACATTTTAAATCACCTTTTATAACCTGCATTCTCCAGGACTGAAAAAGCACCTTTCCCTTACATTATTCAGAAAGCAGTGAAGTTAATGTGACATATTGGTGCGTAGGTGTGTGGAGGCTGGTTTCTTGGGGGGAGAGGGAGGGCTGAGGGCTCGCTCTGTGTTTCAGAGAAATGAAGCAGCACAAGATGTACCAGTTGCTCTGGTAACAAAGCTTTTGCTTTTTTTTTTTTTTTTTTGTAAGAATGAAGCATCATTTTAAGCATTTTTCAGTTCAGACTTCCTTGCCTGCATGGCAAAAACAAATCTGCATTTCAGAAACACACATACTCCATTTGAGTCAGCATGGAAAGGACCTTCTCCTCCAGAGCTACTGTAACATCACGGGGAAGCTGATAAAACTGACCTTTTTCCTTCTGATAAGGCTACAGGAATTATCACACACACCAGTACTCCAGCCCAGCCCCTTCCCGTGACCCAGTAAGAGCTGATAAAAGCCCAGCACCACCTGCAAAGTGGTGCCTGTGGAAGCAGTGGAGACCCCAGCCCTGGTGAGCATCTCCACATGGCAACACCACAATCCTCTCTGCCGGCACACGGAGCCATCCCAGCGGAAACAATGGCTTAATATTTAATACTGTGCTTGTAATACAGAAGGATTATAAAGCAGCTTGTAAGCCTTGTAAATCCATTCACACTCACACAGACCATCCCCGACCTTGAAGGTGTCGTGCAGCCAGTGCCCGCCCACAAGGGTCTGCGTGTGGATGTGAGTGGTCCAGCCTGCACCAAAACCATCTCAGAGGAAGGAAGAGCCTGGGACAGGGCAGGGTAGGCACCCACGAAGTGCTCCCCTGCCTTGGTCCCATGGAGCAGGCTCTGAGTGCAGCACTAAACCATGGGGAAAGCCAGGGAGCTTCCCAAACCAGAGGGACCAACCCCTCATGTGCAGAGACCATGAGAATATGAGGAAGAATTGTTACATACATTCACACACGTGTGGCTACGCTCAGCCTGCCCTGCCCTGCAGCCAAAGAAACCTCTGAAGAGCTTCAAAATACAAAAAAGAACCCAAAGCTGAGGATGCAACACCAGAACCACCAATTCGGGTCAAGTCACACCCAACTTCACACCATCACAGTTCATCTGAGAAACAAGAAGGTGGGAAAAGAGAAATGCTCACAGTGCACCTTCAAATGCAACAGCTGGCTGTCTAGGGTGGAAGCTGCTTGTTTAGACTGCAAGATGATGGGGCTCTCAATTCCTTCAGCAGCCTGTGGATGGGGGCATCTTGGTGTGCTCAGCAGGCCAGGTGTTGGGACAAGGGTGGCTGGCAGCACGACCTGATCGGCAGGCACCGGTGTGCACACATTCAGTCTCGCCTCTCAAGCAAGGCACAGCAGTCAACCTGCAGCTATAAAAGCTGTGTATATAAACTACAGTTAATTCTTTACAGCAACAATCCCCAGGAAATACTAATTCTGTTCAGCATGGTAGCTTCTTCCACATAGATAAAGCAACAGTGATTAATTATCGAGCTATTGACCACCAGCCTTTTAGAAAGGGAGACAATAAAACAACTGATGATTAAAGACAATTACTGTCATTCTTGACTCAGGCTAATTATCTGAACTTCTAATAATGACCCAGAAACCTGGAGAGTTTCTGTTCTCACTAGGGCTAATGCAAGGGCCCAGCACTTGATCAGCAGCAGCCAGACTGAGATAGACGTCAGGAAAGTTAAACATGGCACAGAATCAACTTTATTTTCTCATATCCACCCTCAAAAATAAGCTAAAGGAAAAAGGAGTCTTCTATAAGCCTTTCTTCAAGATACTTACCTGCTACCCCACCAGCCTGCACCAGTGGGATGCCTGGGGATGCCAGGAGGAAAGATATCACTGTGCATGGAGTGCACAAACGGCACCCAGGAGCACAGGACATGCATAATCCCTCCTCCTCTGGCATCTGCAAACTCCAGGACGACATTATCAAACACAGGCTTGTGCCTGGGACATTCCCATAGGTTTGTCTCAGGGACCAAACTGTCCCAGCAGTCCTGCTGCTCCCAGCTCTCCAGCAACAGGTGACCTTGGATTTCAAATATTTTATTCACTTTCTCATACCCACATACCTCAACATCTCCATCTACTGGGTCAAACCTGGGCGTTTGCCTCCACGTGGATCAGCCTTGGCCTCTGGCAAACACCAGCTGGGCAGTAAACATGTCCTCACTAAAGACCTTGGGATGCATTTCCTCAACCTTTTCCCTGTGTACTGTACCCCAGACAGACAGATACATGCAGTACAACAAAGAGCAATAGCAAAAACCATGTTCTCTTCAAACAGCTGCCTCACTCGGGCTGGCAGAGGACATGGACAGCTCCAGGTGCTCCACTGCCCTGGGGTGACAGCTCCAGGTGCTCCCCTGCCCTGCCCCATCACATGGTGATGGTAAAGGAGCTCCTTGGAGGGCCACAGCTGACACTGGCAGCACGTGGATCCCACACGCTCTGAATTAGAGCACAGACTATTGCTGCATAATAGCTTGGTGATTATATGGCATTTACCAGATAATTAAACAATCAATAGTTATTGTGCAGTTACAGAGGTGCCCACATACTCTATCTTGTACCCTGTAAAAGAAAACATTGCTGAAGCTGTAAATGGAGAGCCACACCCCCAGGGCACACGGCAAAGCAGCACTTGGCATTAATGACCACTGCCCTCCTGGTACAGTTGGCACAAAGCAGGTGAGTATGTAATCTCAACATCATTTACTTCAATGTTATAAAATACACAAGATGAGAGGTACAAAGGTTACCATTTGATCTATTTCCTGTTTCCTTTTCTCACTACTGCAAAGGCTTGCATCAAAATCCCTCTTGGCTGATGCCATCCATGGGCCACTGTCTGAATGGCCATGGCTAAGCCCATAAAATCACTGGGGGATTGCTTTGGTTTTCCACTTACTCAGTGCACACTAAGTAGCCCACCGCCTCTGTCCCCAGGCTTTGCAGCCATCTATTGGACAGGTATTTCTGAGTAACACAGTGTCCTTTGACTTTGAACCCATGTATTTATTGGTGCTGGACACACCACCAGTTGTGGCCCTGATCTGTCCAGGCAATCTTAGCACACACAGTACTTTAAGGAGTATTTGTTTGCTCTCATGCAGAGTATAAATAAACAGTAGTAATAATGTTCTGGGACATAAAAGCATTTCCTCACAGTTTAGATAATGCTCTGAAGGGTTTTAGTGAGTTTTGTGTTTAGAGTTTTGCTTTCAGTCATCAGCTAAAAACCAGTGAGGCAAAGGCTCAATTCCCCAAGTCCAACTCATTTCCTTAAACACCTATAACAAAAATAAAATCCAAGGACACAAAAAATTCACTGCTGTAACAATGTCTGGCACAGAAGCTAGCAATTTCTCACTCTTTCTTCAAAACCAGTTTACAATCTGTAACATTAGATGCAGGATTATTAGAAAATAAAGAAAAGCTTCTGATTCAATTAGAGAGATAAATCATCACCAGTGTGCTCCCTCATTACAATAAAAATCGAGCTATTCACAGGAGATTGTTAAGCAGCGAACAATGTTATTTCTCTTTGCATTTTTCCAAAGCAAAGAGCTTGTGGTTGGGGTGAGAGAAGTGAGAGCAGAGCAGGTCACTGCTGAGGGCTCCTTCAGTGCCCAAGTGTCAGTGGGGTATGGCCAGAGCTGGGAAGAACCAAAGGGATATTTTAACCTGCTATCCCGAGCAAAGAAAGACCTTTACTTGAAAATGCAGAGGTCAAACCAAACCAGTTGCCTCTGCCTCGAGCACAAGGCTCAGAGAACAAGGCTTTGATTCACAGAAGCACTGTGAGCCACCTGAAATGGATCTTCAAACCATGACCCAGAAAGCAGGATCAAAGCAGCAGCTGCATCCTGGTGCACACACTCTGGCAGTGGGTGCTCTCCTTCTTGGAGCTCTCAAGGTGCACCAGGCTTGGCCAACATCATGACTCTCCTCCTATGAGCAAGAAGAAAGGCACGTGGTGTGGCAGGGGCTGGCTGCATGAATCCCTGCCCTCTGAGGGCTCCTGTTATACTGCGGTACTCCCAGAAACTCCTCAGGCTCCCCATCCTGCTGGGCTGTGAGATCGTTCAGCTGTCAGAACGACATAACCATGCCCTTTATCCCATGGGATCAATGGAATGTTTGCACCTTGCACATTTTCCCCCCAGGTCCTGGGCAGGCCAGCTGGTTACCACCAGGACACCTGTAGTCTCCAGCACAAATGTGGCCATGCAGCAGTGTTAGACCTGGCTGCTCTATCAGATTTTCCAGGAGAAACATCAGGACTGCAGTCCTGTTCTGGCAGTCTTGCAGCACACAGACATAAAATGTTATTCCCTGCCTGGAATAAACATCTCCCTTCTGCCTCTTCCCAGCAGGAAAGTTGCTTTTCTTGCTTCAGAAAGGGACCAGCCATGAGAAGGGGAGGTGATGCTCACCAGGTGACTGCTCCTGACTGAGAGCACAGGGGTTGGATGTGCAGAGCTCAGGCTGGCAGCCAGCACCAGAGCACCAGAACCTAAAAACACAAGCAGAGGCACACACAACCTCTAGGAGGGTAGCAGTGGTGCACCTCAGGTAACACAGCACAGAAGGGTGGGTCACCATCCCTGCAGGGATTTAACAGATGTGTAGATGTGGCACTTAGGGACATAGTTTAGTGGTGGGCTTGGCAATGCTGGGTTACTGTCTGGACTCAATCTCAAAGACCTTTTCCAAACTAAAAGATTCTGTGAACAGTCCAGCCCTGCCTGAGAGGGATTTGGAAATGGCAGTGGAACAACCATCTAATTACAGAGGACGCTGCTCCTAGGTATGGATCACTTCTAAGGGCTGATTTAGAATGGAGCCAGAACGTCTGTGTGTCTTGAAAGTTGATCCATTTGTTTTGCTGCAAGAGATAAATACAGCGGTGGTATCTGGAGAAAAAGAATCACAGATCTTATTTCTGCGCTGGGTTTTAGGGTGGGACACCATAAACACTTATGTATGTTTTATATCAAAGTCTCCTTTTGTTTATAGAGCGCGTGCTACTCCAGGACTTCAGTTTAAGAGAGGTGTGAAGTTAGGCTTAGCCTGAGCTCATACCTCAATACTTACTAATTTGGTTTGGACAGCAACGTTTTCCCCTCCACCCCCGTCACCATCCCGTCTGGCACCGGCACCACGTGAATCACGCTGAGGACAATCCGGTTACTCCAGCAAGTTAAAAACAGTTAGGAGGAGGATTTTCCCCTCGTACAACACGGGAAAAAGGAACACAGAAACGTTCAGCCTACACTTGGGACATTTCTGGGTGGTTTTTTTTCCCTTTTGAGGTAACACACAGACTCACCGAAAGAATTGAACCCAACAAGAGGAAACCCGATCGGCTGAGCCACACAACCAGCAGCACCAGCTTATTTCTCTTTTCTGCTCTCCACAAAAACATGACTCTTTGAAAAGGCCGTTGCAGGCACATAGTTTCCATGGATTGTTAGAAATATGAACCAGTTAAAATTAGGTCACCTTCCACCGTTATTTTAGCAGCTGAGAAGAAAAACAGTTCAGAAGGGAGCTCCCGTGGCAGGGAGCACATGGTGGGAAAACAATGAATACCAGAGGGGAAGGCTCCCTGGAATATAACCTTGATAAGAACAGCTTTGGGGTGGGGCAGTTTTTCCTTTGTTTTTGTTTTTGTTTTTTTTTTTAAATGTATTCCACTTCAAAAATTCACACATTTAAAACTCCAAAAATTCCAGTTTGTCTTCGATTCACTTCAATCCCTTGATCCTTCTACTGACAGGATTAGCCCTCAGCAGCAGGAGGATGGGGAACACTGCTTCTTTAAACACCATTCTTTTCAGCAGGGGCAGCTTGCTGTCTTTTGGAGCACAACAGGCAAGAGCTGTGTCTCCAAAGCCACAGAGTAGAAGCACATGAGTATATTCCTTTCTACAGTCAAAATGAAACATGGGCATGACGGGTAAACAGGATCTCCGTGTGCCCACACACGCATGAGTACACGTGTATACAGCACTTGTGCCCACACACACAGGAGTTTCTTGGAGAATGAGGCCCAGGGGAGGTACTGACTCCCAGCAGAACCAAAACGGTTAGCAAATCCCTCATGCAACCATGACAAGAAGCATCTCCTCACCATACATAAGCACAGATAACCCCAGATTTACAAATAATTCAATCCCACCCCAAATGCACAAGAATAGTCCATAAAAAGACTCCATCAAGACGAGAAAAATCTGGAAATCCCCCAAGCTAAGATGTGTTTGAGATAGGTGGTACAATATAGCAGAAGTGGGCATTTTAAACATTCTTGTGAAGAAGTTCAGGCTTTAAAAATCCTGCTCTCCACAGTTCCCTCAGTATTCTCATCTGGATTGCTGCTTCTAGATGTTTAGAAAAATTTAAAGCAATCCTACTGACTGTAACAGGCACTTCAATAAAAACATTTTAATAGTGTTTTTAATCCTGCAGCAGGTTTCTGCCAGTGGAAAGGACGGCAGCCAGCCCTTGTGCAAGCAGAGCACTAGACTGTAGCAAACTCATTTGGCAGCCTATTGCAGCCGTAAACTCAGCTCTTAGAAGAGATCAAGATTTAGCTATTAAAGTACAGACTTTTCACTCCCTCCTCATCATCTAATCAATAAAAAGCAACTGGGGGGAAAGGGGAAGAAAAAAAAAGCAATTCATTTTCTTGTGACAGTTTCAGAACTAATGTGAATTGCTTATTATAAGAGCTCTGTGTGCTACACGGTGCTTGCACACAAGACCGAAAGGCCAGAGGTCAGCAAGGCTTTTTGTCACATCTGAAATGGTCAAAGCCTAGTCAAGGTGATGGGCTGGTGTGCTCCATGCTCAACACACAGCCAAGGCAAACAGGATCACTTCAGCTGGAACCCTTACCTTATAGACCTGCCCGTAGGTACCATTGCCAACAAGCTCCACCAATTCAAAGATTCCTGCAGGATCCTAGGAGAAAAGAAAGAAAATATTAAATAAACAATATTTATAGATTTCTGAAAAAATAAACATTCAGTGAAGATCAACGTTTCTCTGACAAGGGTTTTGAGGGGTTTAAGGTTTTCAGGCGGACCAGGGATGGGAATTACAGGGACAACAAGCAGAAGCACAGCACTGTCCCAGTGATGGCCCTGTGTGGGCAGCCCCAGCACTCTGGGCATCACAGACCTCCCCAGTGCTGCCTACCTTCAGCATCTGGGCTGGGAGATGCCAGGCAGGTGCCTGTGAATGAGCATCCACCTGTCTGACTGTCATCTGCTCAATGTATGAACACGCAGTGTATGCTTTAAATACAATAGCAAACATTCGCTATTAAAACTTAGATTTTTCTCATGCATCAGCTTTGGAATAAAACAAGCTAACTGGCAGGATGTCATTCTGGGGCTCAAAGCAGGGGTTTCCAGGTCTATTCCTGAAGTCAGCAGCATTAGTGTTACTTGGTCTAAAGATCATTTTTGGTTTGGTGCATCCTGGCTGTTGACATCCTGGTTTGTCAACCGAGGTGAGCAGATCTAGGGCAATGCTGTATGAGGACACAATACCTTGCATGGGTGGCAACAAAACCCCAAACCCTGTCCCCAGATCCCCTACACTTGGCATGTGCCCAGCCAGGGGAGGTGCAGTCACACACACATGTGCACCCACCAGCACAGTCCAAAGACTAAACGAGCAGTGAGGTACGAGGGAGGGTGGGGAAAGAAAGAAAGAAAAACTAGCGCTGCTATTTTCTCCTCTCGGTGGGTTTTCCCCTTCCAGAAGCTTATTTATACTCTCCTGCTCCTCCTGCTTTTCCTGTACTCATCACTCCAAGTTTGGAGAGTACAATCCCTCTGGAAGACGACGGATGTGAAGACATCCTGACATCCCTGGGGTCTGCGTGTCCCTGAGCCCACCCAGCCAAGGGGTGACCTTGCCTCCCACACCACCACCCATCCTCATCCTCCCCCTCCCTGCTGGGGCTTGAGTCACTTGAGCTGTTGGATGTCTTGGCATCCCAGCAAGCCCAGCTGCAATCTGAGGTCAGTTACCAGCTCCAAGAGGCCAAGGAGGATCAGTCAGCAGCACTCCTGGGGAGAGAGGAGATGGACACCCACCACCCCATTACGGACACAGAGGTTTCATTCATTACAAAGCCACATGAACTCAAGATGCTTCTGGGTCCAAAAGTCAAACACTGGATCTTTGTGAGCAGCTGAGAAGAAAGGTTCAACCGAGTAATAATGCCCCAAAAAAGTAAATTAATCTGAGTCCTGATGTGACTTTCCACCCAGCCAGGAACACATGCTGCCATGGAGCTGCCAGGGTTCAGCCCAGCTCTGTGACAGGGTGACAGCAACCACTCAGATAATTCAGAAATGCCACATCCCCTTTCCCCCTGTTCCTCCATCACATACAAGCAGCTTCCTCAGGCTGCCTGGGAAGCCCCGGGGTACTCCAGGGTGGGCATCCCACTCAGCCTTCAGCGGGACAATCTGCAGCAAAGGGCAGGGAAGCTGTGCTGGAGGAGGCTTGGAGACCACCGAGGACACATCTGCCCTGATGCAAACACACCTTCATCTGGACACTTGGGCCGGACACAGGTGCAGCTGCAGGACAAGTTTCCAGCATGCAGCATCTCAGCTAGGTGTGGATAGCCTGTGGGTTTTGTTGCCTTGGTACCAGGCAGGGAAATGCCAGGAATGGATGGGAAAGGGAACCGACACCGGGTTTCCACACTGGGTGAGGAGGCGGGGAAGGGGGAAACATGGCAGCAGCTGCTGTTTATTTTTTCAGTTTCTTTCCTAAGGGTTGTTCTCTGCAGTGCTGAAACAACTCTGAAAGAGGCTTTTCCAGTGCTACAAATATATCTATTTTTGAATATTCACTAGGAGATTAAGGCAGAAGAAAGCCGTGCCTAGGGCATATGCTTAGGAGGTTTGAGGAAACATCCAGGGATGAAGCTGGCCATTTCTGATAAAAAGAACTCCTTTTTGCAATATGTTTTCCAACCTCTTTCCACAAATCCTCGAACTAAAGAGCACCCCATCCCACCATTCCAGGCTCACTGCTCTAATGTGTGTAACTATCACACTTGTGATGATGTTTAACTCCATGATGTCAAACTCCAACAGGTTTGCCCGAGTCCATCCATCACTTGTTCATAGACCTGCCAGCCCCACACCTGCCTCTGCTGCCACTGTGCCCAGGGCAGCTCTGTGCCAGCCAGGGGCAGCTCTGTGCCAGGAGAGCTTTTCCCCATCACTCCCATCACCCACATCTTCCACTCCAGCTCTCACCAGTCAGGCAGTTTCTCTACTGCAGTGTCCCCTCTCCATCCTGTTTCCTCCCTGCATTTTTCCAGAAGCACTGCCAAGGTAAATGGGCATCTCTCAGCACAGCCAGGAGTGACACTGCTCCCCTGACTGCTGCCACAGGCAGCTCCACTTCAGCACAGCCAACATGCTGGGAGCACCAGCAATGTCAGGGAGCAGAGAGTGGGGCTGATCTCTCCTCCCAGCCACGCTGCCCTCCTTGGCCTGCCTTCTTCCCATGCAGCAGGCAGTCAAAGGGAACAGCTTCTCCCCAAGAGCCACCATTAGGACCCAGGAATAATATGTAATTAATGGCCTTTCCAGAAAATACACAGCAAAGGGTGGGGTGGGCAAGGATAAAAAAACCCTGCTTCCCACTGGCCTCCCCTGGATGGATTCATACACAGAAAAGAGATTTGCATCTTAATGGCTGCTGGGGAATAGGCTGTCCCTGGTACCGGGGGCACATCCTGCACATCCCACAAAGCCCCTGCTGAGATGCTTCAGGAGGGTACCAGAGAGCAGCAGCAGCAGCTCGGGCAGGCTGGAGTGGGCAGCGAGGGAGAAAAATAAAGAGGTGCACAGCATGGGTGATGTTAGCCAGGGGAAAAAGAAATCTACCCTGCAGAGCCCCAGCCAGGACCAATCCAGGCCAGGCAGGGAATAATCTCAGACCAAATATAGCCTGTGCTGCAGATCAGGGCTCACAGCAGCACTGGGCTGCACTTGGTGGGGGCTGGCTGCAAAATTCATCCCACACAGCTGCTTCCAGCCTGGCACCTACCACCCTCTGCTGATGCCTTCTCCTCAATCCAGGAGGGACACACAGATGATAAAGGTGCAGCAGCCCCCCTCTTCCCATACCCCAGAATGCCTTCACAAGAACTACTGTATCTCCTGCAACTGAAAACATCTGCATTGAATAACAAGCCCACAAATAGAAGGAAAAAATGAGGTGAGCTGTTAGTTTAGGCAAGAAGGTGCATTGTTTAAAATGGGGGGGGAGAGAGACAGAGTTTAAGGCAAACTCGCAAATAATTTTCAACTCTGGGTTAGCTTCACTCTAACTAGAAAAGGATTTGTAAAGCTGTAGTAGCACCAGGACTTTGCCAAGAGCCCTTAAAAAGGTAGGGTCCCTCACTCCTCCCTGCTACTCAGAACTTGTGCCAGAAGACAAAGGAGCAAACTCAGGCTCTCCATCAAGTATGGTCTCCATAAAGCAACAAAACACTCAATAGGACTTTTCAGCTGCTCATGATGGGAAATGTTTCACAGAGCAGCACCTGTAGCAAGGGTTGTGCAGACCCAGTGTTCCTTCAGGCAGAGATGGGTCGGGACCTGAGCCTTCTTGTGCCAGGATATAATCACACTGCCACAGCTACAGCCAGGACAGGCTCAAATTCAAGTGGGAAATCATTATGTTTCTATTAATCTCTCAGGAAAATCAGTGGTACTAAAGTTTCAGTGTCTGAAACCAGTCTAAGACACAGAAAAACAGATGCATCCTCCTTTCCAGCCATATCATGGGTAAGGAAAAAAAAAAGTCCACTTTACTTCAATAAACACTGCATTTGAAACTGGTGCATTATCAGAAAAGGGACTTCTGTGTGTGGATGATAAAGCAGGATGTATTCGAATTTCAGTAACGGAACATGCCTCCCTTTTGAAGACTTATCAGCATGGAGCACACAGTGGGGCTCACAGGTTCCTGGGTAAAACTGCTCCCTTCTGCCTAACCCAGACTCCACAGAACTAAAGCTGAAAAATGTCCTTGGCTACACCATGATGTCTCAACAAGTCCAAGGCACAAAAGAGCCAACACTTTGCTTGAGGAGACTATTCAGAGAGCAATATCCACACCCAGGGCTAAGTCACCTACAGGCCAAGGGCTGCAGGTGTGTATTAGTGCTGGCTACGGTGACTGCTGAGTAAGCAGAACACAAGTTAGCCATCTTTAAATATGGCCATGCAGGTGTCCATAAACACAGGAAATATTTATACACAGCCTGCACACCAAATCTGATTGTTTTCCTTGAAGGAGACTCTTTTTTCTCCCTTCTAGCCCACATAAAAGGGATATAACAGGAAGGGTTACATGAGGAGACAGTGGAAAGATGCTCAGGAAAGGGGAACCCAGGGGCACACCAATTAAACCACGATTGCTGTGGATGTGCAGGAGGGGAAATCAGAGATTGGAGCCTCTGTAATCACTGTGCACTTAGTCCCCCAATTCTAGCAGCTAATGACAACTTCCAGCCAAAAATCATGGAGCTATCCAGTCATTAAGCAAATGTTACAGCCCTAGAGAAGGAAAACGCACTGTGTTTCTGGAGGCAGAGTAGTTATGGGTCAGTAACACAGGAGTGTCCCCAGGCACAAATCAGCTAAAGTAGCTCTGTGGCATCAGAAGAGTTTTTTTTATTCTCCACCAAGATACAAAGCCTATGCAACTAATGCTCCCAAGCATCAGGCTATTATGAGCCTCTGCCTTACACCTCCATAATAAAACAGCCTCAATAGGAGATCCCACAAAAACCAAGGGCTTACAAAGGCCATTTACTCATCATCCTCAACACGAGACCCAGAGAGCTCTGCCTGTGTGCAGGTGCCCCTGCTTAGACAAGTCCTGGCAGTCACAAGGAGAAATTTTGGCACTGGGAAGCACAACAGGGTCGTTCTTCACAAGAAGTTGGCTCTTGCAAACTAACAGCCATGCCATGGCACCCAGACAGCCCAGCAGAGCCATAATCCCACCTGGCATCACACATCTTAGCATGGCAGCACTCTCAACCCAAGGGGTTGCCTTGAGGTGTCAACTGCCTGGAGAAAGTTGAGTCTTCCAACCCCACCAAGCTCCAACCAGAAGCGGAAGATCATGGATTCAGAATGTGTGAAAGGTTTTGCAGGAATGCAGGAGAAACAGAAAAGCCTTTCAGCAGTAGAGTTCAATAGGCAAAACTGTCATCAGGGTAACGTTTCTGATTATGCAAAGCATCGCTGAAAGGAGCAAGTACAAGGATGAAGCCTTCAGTTCTCACACTATACAGCTGCCCAGATTTCATTTCCCCAAGGCCAAATGCCCAGGCTGGCCAAACTCTGTGAAGCCACCTCTCTTCTGTTAGCAAGAAGATCTAGAAGCTCTGTAGACAGCCATAAATCTCCTAGGCATCAGGATCCGAGCAACCTCAAGCTCTGCAAAGTCGCCTTCTATTCCTTCTGAAGGCACATCAGTTCATTCATTTTGCAATATTTTCTCCACTGGCTTCTACAGCAGGAATTGAAGCACTTGTACAGTTTGACAAAACAAGGCCTGGATCACCTTGGGGAAGTTACCCCAAATGACACGCAGTTCCGAGGAAAATAGAGGGGTTTGAAGAGCACTTGAAGACACAGCTGCTTTTTAGTAATCAGCTGGCCATCTCCATCTCCAAGGAGCTTGTAGTTAACAGCCCTGTGAGTAATATGAAGATGGACTGCACAAGCCAGGCGAGGATTGTTAATATAGCTGCAGACAGCAGCAAACAAAGCAGGAAGGCAGAGGCCAGTGCAACCAAATACAGATTGAATTACTGCAAACTTTCTAAAAAAGAGGTTGGGGACATTACTTTTTCAAGTTTCAATCACAAAGACATAGCCCTAAGCCTTCCCATTAATTAAAGCAGTGCAAGAAACCTCAAAAGGCTGCACAGGTATTTTTGAGATAAAAGCCAAGCAATGAAGCAGAACCACGCTGGACTACTGGATGCTACTCAGCCCTCACAGGGATTGCTTAATCTTGCCTTCTGCTAGCTTTGGTACCTTCCCCTCCTTCGCTCACCCATCCACAGACTCACAAAACAAGCTATCATCAATGGCATTTACCACTACACCTCCTGCCTACTCAAGCAATACAAGCTGCTCTACTTCGAAGAGTAATAATGAACTCCCCGAGGGCTTTGTTTTCATTTTGAAGAAGCAGTTTGTCCTCCCTCACCCCCAAACACCCAGCTCTGTAACTTAAAAGAACATGTTAGTCAAGAAACAGCATTACTACATAGCATAAGAAAATAATTTAGCCTTGAGAGCAGTTTAACAGAAGAAAAATTTCTCACCTGGGCAGGTGAAAAGCCATCTTACAAATCTATTTGAACCACTCCTCTGCAGCATCTCACCAGGAGATGTTCTTCCAGGCCCTACTGAGAACCACATCTGTGCTCTGCCCTTTCCCCCTTCCTACACCATAAATCCACTTTCCCAGGTCTCCGACACTCTCTTCTCCAGCTTCTCACTGCAATAAAACGCCAGTCACCACATGAGCGTCTCTTTCCTTTCCAGAATGTTAAGACCTGCCAATAGTTGGCAGCAGCAAAATTAAATAAGAACTAATCACCACATTGGGCTTTTCAGTCAATAAAACTGTATTACTTCTCCAGCTATTACCTGTTCAATTTAGGATGTAAGTGTGGATTTGTAGCCCCCAGCCAGCAAAGGAATAGCCAACACCAGTGCTAAGGGAAGAAAAATACAAAATCCCCTATGCACATACACAGTTCATTCCCACTTGGTTCTGTGGAGGCCAAGCCACTGAAGCTACAATAAACCGACTATTCCAGATTTCCTGCTCACAGACTCACACTTGCACACACAAAATTAGAGTTCTTCTGACCTAGTTTCTCCTTTCTAGCATGTCAAAAGAAAAAGCAGCCATTCTGCACCCTCTCCACAAATATGAAATGTAGGAGGTCCAAGCCTGCAAGGAACATACATACCAACCTGGAAAAAAAAAAAGGTTTTTTCCAACCAAAATGATGCCGTTGCAGCACTGCAAATGGTGGGTCCCACAGCCCAAGATGCAGCAGTGATACCAGGAGAGGGCAACAATGACATGTCTAAAATTAACCTTCCTCCAACTCTGCATGTCAGATCAGTCCAGTCCAAGGAAAAGCCACCCACAAACTACACATTTACACTCATCAAAACAAGAAGGGCCCAAGCCTCTGCCCCACTCCTTCAAAAGCATTGCTAGCAACATGGTGAGTCCATCTCTCCTGATGTCATTCAAGCAAAAGGTAGTGAGTTTTGACTTGAGGCTAATGAAGATGAATATGTGGCCTCAATGAGTCTTAGCACAGTAAGAAAATGCTGAAATATTCAATAACCCTCAAGACAACACGACTGTATTAATTCTTCATTTGAAGTTAGGTTCCCTCCAAAGCAGCCAGTCCTCTCACCCTTTTAAAGCTCTACAGCACATTCCACAGATCACCAGCACAGACTCCATGAATTGTTTGTCGCTGTATGACAAGCCCACCTTCCAGTTCACAGAAGACTGTTCATCTAGAAGAGCCAGAAGCCAATCAGACCAGAAGCATCAGCAAAAGCATGACTGCTAAGCAAACCCCAAGATTTTCAATGCCTTGCTAGATGAATGCAGCCTCAGCACCATCAACCCCTTCAACATATGCCTAATTCAAGCACACAACTTCAATAAGGCAATACATAAAAGGCTTGGCTAAGTCTCTAAAAAGCTGCAGTGCCAATTATAAACCATATCTATAGTTCCCAGAAGATCTAAAGTCACTACCAGTATTGTACCACTCTCCTTCGGATGCAGACATCAATTAGAGCACAACAGCTGGACAAACTCCTCACTGGAAGTCACTCATGTAGTTTCAGACCAATAAGATATTATTCCTAAATGTGTAGATCTTGTCCCTCTGAGAAACAGAGTTTCAACCTCAGCCAGCAAATGCTTTCATCAAGCTGAAATCATTACCTACCACTAAACACTGTCAAAGGTTTATGGGGTCTTGGAGGAGTTGGTTTAATTACTTAGCAAGGTAGCTGTTTTGGGAACTACAGCCTCTTAACATCCCACTCCTGGAGACACACCAGGGCTGCTGCCAAGCTCACGCCAAGAGCAGGGAGCACCCTCTCACATGCAGGCAAACACTCACTCTCCACAGCAAGTCACACTTGTGGCTTCGTCTGTGTGTGTCTGCAGGGGTGACAGAAGCCAGTCTGCACCTTCCTGAGGCACTGCGGGACACTCCAGCTTCTGCAGCCCCTTTCTTTCTGTCAAGAAATGATAGCCCTGCTCCCTCCTTGCAGTGAGAGTTGTGGCCAGAGGGATGCCTTAAAACAGGAGAATGTCTCACTCCCACATGCACTTTGGAGCAAGAAAAGAAAATCAATCTTAAAACCTTTTGCTTTTTTAAACTAGAATGGTTTTGTACCTCTATGTCTATTTTTCATTTATGGTTGTGGGCTGAGCTGACCAGAAAAGTTCTCAGGGATGAAAGTTGTTGATTCTACAACCCATAGACTACAACCTTCAACAGCAGAGATCTGTGCAACAACCAACAGAGAGCCAGGCATGTAGGCAGGCATTCCAGAAATCCCTGCACCCCAGATTAAAGCACCTGCCATTACTGTTCAATATTTTCTTATCCCTGTATACATGTCTGGAGAAACACCATCTCCCTGCTGGATTCAGTCGAGAGTTTCTCACATCAGCCCAGTTTTCACTGGAGATGGAGTTATCTGCTGGTTTTGTGCTTTTCAAAGAGTTTACCTGCAGCCTGTCACTTGTCATCAGCTCCTCACACAGTTGGCTCTACAAGGGCTGGTTAGCAAGAAGGCAGATAACTCTCCAGTGGCAGTAGCTTCAAGAAAGGACAATATGGGGAACAAATCACTTTGAATTATTGAGCAGAACTCTGCAGGACAGACCGTAAAAAAACCCAAACCCCACAATTATACCAACAAGCTGCCAAAACTATGTACTATGAACTCACTTTTACATTGAACTGTCTTGACAAAACAGCAAAATTATTTAAAAGAATATCAAACATATGTTAATTTGTATGTTTCAGTCTAGAAATATGGGTCTCACCCAAGAGTTAACAAGTTGTGGGGAAGGGGAAAGGAAGGCTTCTCACCTTTTTTCCTAGGGTTCCCAGGCTGTCTCCAGTAATGCCAGACCCAGCAGGAAGTCTGAAAGGCTGGTTATGATAGACACTCATACTGGGTGGAAAACAAGGTCCCACAGCAAAAAGCAAGCGCCTGCTTGATGCATGCCAAAAAAACAGCCTAAAAGTCAGTGCTGATCCACAGCTGCTGAGGTGACTTGCAAGAATTTTTTTGCCAGGGTGTAAAGTGTTTCCCACAGCATGTCTTCTGTATTTCTTGGTGGCTTCCTACATTGTGAAACACTCTTAGAAATTCAGGGAGATGCTTTTTATTTCAAACCCCAATGCCCCAAATTATCAAACTAAGCGGAGGCGCGCAGATTATTTTGTTTATTAGTTCACTTGATATATGCATTACAACAGCACTTTGGATGAGACAAAGTGGAGGGACTTTTCTCCCAGACACCCCAGGAAGATGTGCATGTTTTGCATCGCAAGTCATCTCAATGTCCCGTAAATCCAACCACCACATTTTGCTTTACAGGATCAGTTGTGTTCCCTGTCAAATTAGAGCCCTGTGTCACCTCCCTGCCTTGGGAGCTCTCTGCTAGCTCTGGTCCCTTGAACCAGCTGTGACATTATCTGGCTCTTTGCAGAGCTCCAGGATTTTTTATTAGTTCACACAAGCAGGCTGGAAACGTTAATATAAACACACACACAGCAGCTAAGCAAGCCCTGTAAGACTACAGGGACCATCCTGCTGAAGGCCAGTACAAAACAAAGCAGGTGGGGAAGCCTGTAATAATTGGAATTTCAACTGAAAAATCAGACCAAACCCTCCTGGAGGCGCAAGGTGCCAGCATCCACCAGCCACTCATCTCAGCCTTGCCCACAGTCCTTCCCCACACTCAGGAATGGGGTCAGCTCTTCTCTAACTCAAGAGAGACACTGCACATCCCCACGAGAATTTGGCCCACAGTCATAAGATGTGAGATTAATCATGTGTGTTTAGAGATCTGAAAAGGGGATGAGAAACATTAGTAACTGCTTCTAAATTAATTGCCGTTATTGTTATTTGATTTGCTAAACTCTCTGGGGCTAGATTTTATTTTAGAAAACTATGAACATATCAGATTAATCAACTTAAAATAAATGGTCTTGATTTATTTATTTCTGCTGTATCTACTCCTCTTTAAGCCTGGCAACTCACTGCATTCTTTCCATCCTGTGAAAGAGAAAGAACAGGGGCTTTGCTTTATCATTATTTTAAAGGAACCTCTCTGAAGCTTAGCAGTTCTATGAGTTTAAATCATGGCAAAACTATGTTGTGAAGGAGGACAAGTGCAAGGCTGGAGCTGGTTTCCACACTCCACAGGCACCAGCTTTGTGCTGGGAGGCCACCAGCAGAGTCACATCACACAGTCCAAGCAAATCAGATCTGTTCCCCAATAATTTAGGCACCCAAAGAGTTGAAAGACACCCTATCAGGTTTCAACAGGGGCTATCACAGTGTGAGCCACACTTCTTGCAAAAAAGTCCTACCAGTAAGGAAGAAGTTTAATCTCCTCTAGCCAGATTTTGCTGTTTCTGAATCCTCTGGAAGTTGGGTGAGCATCCTTCCCCCGCTCCTAATCCCTTGCCCTCAGCTTTAGCAATGCAGCAATGCCTTTGCCAGCAAACTGAAAAGAAAAGCCCTCACATATATTATGCTGAAGAATATTAATCTTGTGTTCCACAGAATATTAAGTGGATTACATCTACAGCCTCCAAGGAGAAAAACGTTGATTTCCACGTATGTTGTGCTGTTATTCATCCTTATTAGTTTCTCCTACCAGCCTAATGTTAGTCATGACAATTTCCCATTAATTAGGGCAGAGCTCATCAGACTCTGACAGACCAAGCAAGGAGAGCAAGAGGAGGACTTCTCCATGGCCACGAGGAAGATCAGCCCACTGCAGCACAAGAACACAAACAAGGTTCACCATGAAGAACAAAGCCAGCTCTGGGGTTTTTTTGATGACTTCCTGGTGGGATCACCCTTGAACATCAACATCTCTTTGTAAAGGTAACAGAATAGAAAAGAAAATTGCTGACATTATTTGAGACGTGCCCTTAAGTGAGACACAACGAACACGGAGAGATGGATGTTTCTGGCATCTAGGGAATCATGGTGGGGGAGGAACTCAACAAAAGCTTGAGGTGCCTGTTCTCACACCCAGAAAGGAGCCCTGATCCCAGGCTGAAGGGGAACACCATCTCCCAAGGGTGAACCCACCATGCCTGGGTGCTCCCCACCCATGGGCACTGCACCACCACCAATATCCTTCCCAAAGACCCTCCTCAGCACGGGAAGTCCAGCCCTCTGCTCCCTTTAGAACCATTCAAACCATTGTAAAGTGCCACCAGCTGACTTTACTAGAGTTTTACACTTTCTCTGCAGAGGTGTTAATGACTCTAAAAAAGCACAAGACTGGGATAAGCAGCTTTAATACCATTTAAATGCTTACGGTTAGGAGAAACAGAGAGCCTGCAAGGGCCAGACTCTCAGAGGGTGGCACATCCATTGAAGCTGCAGCTCATGTGAGAGGAGTGGAAATTACTCAGCATGGAGTAAGCAAGATCAAAGCCACTCCAGAAAGATGCAACCCACTGACAGCGATGCAAACTCAGCCCATGCTTTACTGAGTATTTCACAAGCAGGCTGATGAGTTTAAAAGGCCAAACGGGGTGTTCTGATGATGCTGCACAAAGTAAGGAAGGAAAGCAAATCTCAGGACACTTGTTTTGTTCTAGACATAATATACGACCAAGAACTCAGCTTTGGCTTGATGCATTCATAGCTTCTACTGACATCTTGTTGGTCTGTGCAGGGAAAAGAAACACAACTTCTCAGCTGCAACCCCCAGGCTCCATCCTCTTTTTTATAGTTCCTAGAGTAATTTCAATTCTACACAATAAACAGCAGAACAGATAAGAAAAGCCTTATCGCATGAAGTAACTTACAGCTTCCCACATGGGCAAGACAGAGAGCTAAATGGCTACAGAGGCAGATAAGGATGCTCATAACCAGAAATCAAATCCACGTTTCAGCAACAACACACCGCCTCAGAAAGCAAAATAAACAGTACAACAAACTCTGCCAGGCCACCCTAAATCCTCAGAAAGTATCACCTCATCCCTCCCTGCAGGCCCAGCAGGCCCATCACCATCTTTTCTGGTCAGACAAGAGGGGAGATGCTGCAGTTTCATTGTAGGCCACATGCAATGTGTGCTCAGCTGAGCTCTGGCCCACCTTACAGCTCCAGACTACACTGAAGAAGACAAACTAGCACAAGACCAAGATGCTTTTGCAATACTTTCCTTCTCTGAAGACCTGACGTGTTGAAAAGCGATATTCATGATGCAGGGAAACCCAACTCAGCTATCAGCTTCCCCAGACTGCAAGTGATCTAAAGCCAGGATGGACTTTTTGTTCAAGGTAACACCAACTACTATGCTACTACAAGCCCTTTAGCATCCACCCCAAGGCCCAAACTCCAGTGCCATGTCTCATCTTTGCCAGAGATCCAGAAAGTTCAGTAATATCCAAACTTATTGTAAGCTGCTGGCAGTACAGTGCACCCTGGGCTCCCCATATCACTTAGTCTAAACCAGAGACACAGAACGTGATCCTCACCATTGAGTCATTCCAACAGCTCTAACCTGTTGGATATTATCTCTTCATCTGATTCATCTCCTGAAAATTGACGCCTGCAAGTTATTTCCCTTCCCTCATGTCCCAAGCATCACTCTGTGTTGGCAAGTATACAAGAAAAGCATTTATACAAAGGAATTTGCTCATCAAGACTTGCAAACAATAAAACCACAGGTTATCTAATCTTTGGAGAGCATAGTTTAATAGCTACAACATGGAATGAGAGGCCAAAGGGCTTGACTTCTACTCTGAGGTCTGCCAGGGCTGCATGGCTTATAAGCAAATCTAAGGAAGATGCTTGACCACTCCTCACCTTGATTTCTCCTGCTGTGAGACTCTCGTAGCATTCCTTTCCTCACAGGGGATCTTATCTATAAAGTCCTCATTAGCATGTGAAAAGAGTTATGGATCTCCAGATGTGTACGGAAGGAAAAGTCTGAAGGAGTGGAGAAGCAGCACTGGCCTGCTGGGAGCCTGGAGGCACATCCTCTCCAGGGTGCTCAGCACACTCCACATCTGTGCTTACAGAAAGATTTGAGCCCTTTCCCCCTACAGGGAAGGGAAAAAACAACTATTTCCTTCTTGAGAAAGCTCAGAGGAAAGATTAAAGCCTACATCTCTTAAAGGAAATCATTCAAGAGTCTCCCAACAATATCAAGAGACCCCATCGCCTCTGGTGAGTTACCTGCAGAGCCACCTCACAGGCAACCCCACAGAACAGGACAACCCTCCCTGTCCCACCCTTTCTTTGGATGCCCCTGAGTGGCAGAATTGGACTGACAGGATAAAAACTAGAGGCCTGTTCTCAGTGTTCTGCAAAATCTGGATGTGGAGATGGGGAAAATCCAGACCTGGCACAGATGCTCCCGCAGGTGTGACCAGGGCTGCACTCCCAGGGTCTCACTCACAGCACAGCTCCTGATGGGGTCCAGAAAGGGCTTCTTGTGGTGTTAAACAGAAACTCCCACTTGGAAAACAAGTGAATATCAACAAGCAAGCTAGTATTTCAGCTCTTTTGGAAGGAAATAGAGTTATCCCATTGGAACCGTTCCCATCTTTCCCAGCTGCCTCAGTTAACCTTGAAGGCAGATCACACCAACCACACCAGTGCCAGAAACAGCCAAGCACCAGCTGGAACTGCTTCAGTAGAGCAAGACCTCTGCCCCTAAGATTGGTCCACAAACCTCCTGCTTTCTCCCATGTGGCAAAAGACAGTGCAGTGAAGGACAGAGGATATGCCTACTCTGGTCTAGCCATATGGAACAGAAAGGTCTCAGAGGAGCAGCTGGCTCAAGAACTTGAAGAAAAAACAAAGAAGGCTCAGCTCTTTTTAAGAGGAAAATGTCCCATTGTTCCATAATTAATGGAAAGCAGAAGAGGTTTTATGGACTCATTGAGAAACGAGGGCGAGCATTAGAAAGCACTTTTCAGTATTTCATGATCACAAGGTGAGCTGCTTGCATAATACTGACAAAGTACATGAATGCTGATATCACAAGGCAGTTATGAAACTTGGGCTTTAAATACTGAATAACAATAACTCAATAATTAAGTCTCATAAGTAATTTTTTTCTCCTTTTTCCCCCTCCCCCTTTAACTGCAAAGTAGATGCTGCAATCTTCAGCCGAGGTATGGCTGTCCTCTCTGGCAAGATGCACATATGATGGATGTCCTCTGCTCCCACCACCTCCCACCCCAGAGCCTCACTGCCCCACATCTCTTCTTCAGGCCTCTCCCTCCTTCGGGGGGGGGGCTTCAAAATCACAGCAAGGGACAAGCTGTGGACCTGTGAGGAGCAGGAGGATGAGGGAATGAACCTGAATAACTGCGTTCTGCCAATAACTGCAAACTCCCCAACAAGCTCTTCAGTCCTTTTCATGATGTTTTTTGACACAAGCACACGTTCTTGTGAATTACTCCAGTGTGACCAGGACACACAGTCTCCTGAACAAGGCACACAATATAGAGCAGCAAAATGTCATGAAAATCAAGGGCAAAAGAACACAGAAGACAGTCCCTCCCCCTAACACCACTTCTATTTATAGACAGCCACATTAGCTTGGAGCAGTTTCACTCATTTCTGATAATGAGCAGAGCTTTTGCATCTTCTCTTGAGGACATTTCCTCTGTGCAGGCCCTTTGCTTTACAGCAGCAGCACAGAAGAGGTCACAACAACAGGCGAAAACAAACCCACGACTTATTGTGAAAGGGCCTTGAGAAACCAAGTTCAGCTTTGAACTTATGCCCTTTCTCACCGGACAATCACACTGCTCCATTTTTGGGGGGTATGGTCTGTCTGTCTGCCTGCAAGGCGTCCCTCCAGTTCCATCACATGATAAACCTTTGCCTGTGCAAGAGGCACGATGAGAGCTCCTGAGAGCTCCCACAGCAGCAGGAGTGCTACACTAAAGCAGGAACTTGATAAAGAATAGGGTGATCCTTATCAAATGAGCAAGACAGAAACTCAGATGTGGTCAAGATCTGGGCCTCACTGCAGTGGCAGTTTCTCTTTAGCTCCATTCCTCCACCCCACAAAGAGAACTACTCCTAAGGTAGTACACACAGTTTTCTGCAATGTAACCAACTCATACATTCAGTGTTCTTTGGTTGCCTTAGACTGCCTCGATAGGAACATTCAAGTGCGAAGTTCTCTTCCTTCAGGTCCATTCCTTCTCATCCCCTCACGCCTCAACCTTCCTCCACAGCCCTTCACCACTTGTCTCCTTGTGCCCACACTGGTCCTGCCTAAGGCATCAAGATCCTGTATGGACACTAGTCCTGTCTGTACTGTCAACAGGAAAAGTCCAGAGGGCAAAACATAACTTGGAACAGGAGGCAGAAGAGAGGGATGGTGGAGGTAAGGCAGCTTCTCACTTGGAAAATGAAAGCAGGGCACAAGCAGCTCAGGGATCTCCATTTTATCACTCAGGGAAGAAGGCAGGCAAGGCCTCACACATTTATCTTCATTTTTTCTTCTGAATTTTCAATAAGCTACTTGAAGTTTGCTATTTGCCCTTTGGATTATGATCCTTCAGGAAGGCCTTTTCCCATGCTTCTCTACAATTGTGAGATCTAGGGAAAAATACTCCCCTTTCAAGTTAACATTTTGTGTCAGCACGTCACAGAATTTTCTTACTACAGACAAAATCACAAGGCTTTTGTCAACTAAGAAACTCCTTTGCGAGCACAGGAGCTGGTCACTTCTTGGTGAGCTCCTGCCCCTGGTCACAAGCACCTTCCCACCAGGCTCTCGCTTTCTTCTGTGGATTATGAAATCTCATTTATTGAGGAAAAACACTAGTCCAATAAGAGGAAGCATTTAAGACAGCTAGTAGATGATTAACAAGTCAATTGCTCCAGGAGCACCGCAGCCATAAAAAACTTCTCACACCTCAGAAGCAAAGAGTTTATGGGAACATTGTGCCTGGCCAAGCCCTCACTGCACCGGACCACAGGGCCACAGACTGCAGCTCTTCACCTCCCTCCCCCAGGCTCTTGGCTGCAGGTCTCCAGCCCAGGCTCCGCATCACTGGTGGTCCAGGAACCTTCCCAGAGTTATTTTATTTCTACCTTCCCACTCTCCCATCTGCTAGGCTGTCCCCAAGACCTCCCTCCCCATGTTCTGCAGAGGTGGCCATGGCTTTCCACGCCCTCTGCACAGCTGAGCGCCCACCCACCAACCCACCTCCCTCTCTCCCACCAGCAAGCACTTGTCCTCTGGCCAGCTGAGCCATCTGGCAGGAAGGAAAGTTATCAGGGTCCCCACCCTCGGGCAACATCACGTCAAGGCAGTGCTGGCGAGCAGAGGTACACAGTGTTGAGTGGCTCTTTTAAACCAAGGCCAAAGAAGTAGCATTTCTGCTCAGGACTTTTCCCGTTACATGCCAGAGTCACACAGAGCCAAGTAAAGGTGCTTCAGTGCTCTCAAGTATCAGTTACTTCTAGGCAATAATATCCTCAACACCCTTCTTCATCCTGACTTTTACAGTGCACAATGAAGAAGTAACAGGGATTTGGCACTTTCTCCTTAACAGGCCATCATTAACAAGTGACTCATATTATATTGCAGAGTGAGTCATCTTGGCAGAGGTCACAAGTGTAAGTGACAACTAATCTTCAATTATTTCCTTCAAGTTGAATTAAAGGTGTATTGTTATGCTAATTTTACATCTGCTCCATCCTATCTTTCCTTCCACTGTCTCCAGAGCAACCTGGAATTTCAGCTCATGGTCCGAACTACCTCTGGAAGAGCTCTTTCACCATAGTGTTGTTACAGGTTGTCACAAAACACGGAGATGCCACTGGAAAGTCTTCTGGATGGGCTTTCAGCTACGGCAACGAATAGTTAAAGCATCTCTCCATTCATCCATCCCTCCTCCCACTGCTGCTCCACAAGGACAATGCTGTCCCTGCCACCTTCCTGCTCCGTTCGTGCTTAATTGTAGCAAATACTCAGGGATGTGGGGCTTGCCCAGAGTGCAAACACAACCACCTTCAGGCTGCCACATCACATCCCTGGCTCCAAGAGTAAAGGCAAAGCTCAACAAGCAAAATCACTTCAAACTATACCCAGCATCATATGAATATTGAAGAAATTACTACATGGCCAGTGTAAAAAAGGTCATTTTCAGCCATTTTCCATTTTCTAGCCAGGCAGCCCTGTATTTCAGCCTCTCCACTCATGCCCCACAGAATTTGCCCGTCACAGGTCCCCAACCAGTGGGCCAGGTGCAGACAGCATCCCTGCCAGGGCAGGGCACAGTCACTGCAGGACACTTGGCTCAGAGAACACAGTTTTGCCCATTAGAAAGCACGGCCATTACCAGCCTGGTCACCAGTGGAGCACTTGTTTACATTTACAGCAGTCAAACACAGTCACACTGGCTGCGAGGATCACTTTGGAGAGCATTTGTAAACTGCTCTCACTACTGGAATCCCATTTAGCTATTATAGCCTCTTCAGCCATACTAACACACCGATCCCCACAGAATAGCAATGGGAAGAGCAGAGTCATCATGGTATTTACTGAAGCTAATCAATACATAAAGGCTGAAGATTTATTGCACTGAAGACAGCCTGTCTGCATGGCCAGAAAATACATTTAAAGTCCTTTTCATTTTGTTGCTTTGGCCTCTGGTTCTTTTCCAAAAACATTTGCCTTACATACCCATCTTTCTTTCCTCCCCAAATGGTGGCACCTACACACACACGAGAGAAGCCCCTTCCCCAAACACCTACCACGAGTATTCAGTGGCAGCATAAAACACAAACCCTACAAGTTTAAGGGCAGTGCATCTTCCTTTCCAGCCATGCTTTGTGGTTGTTTCAGCATTTCCCATCTGAGTGAGTAGCCTGGAGAATTCTGGCCTGTGTTTGGAAGAAGGTCAATGTGCCAGGTACAGGGACACAAGCTGCGCCACTCACAGCCACACCCTGCCGTCCTGTTCCACTCAAGTTAGAACCATGCTTATTTTTATATATATTTATACACATTATTTATATATATATATAAGTACAAGAATTTTTAAGTGCCCTGCAAAGCCCACAGCATATCTGACGTGCTGTGCTTTGGGGGTGACCACCCACAATGCTGAGATACCACCTGAGTTTCACAACGAGTGAGGCACAGCTGAGGAGGCACACTGAGCTGCACCATCAAAGCTCATTCTCTGGCTTCATCCTGGCTCGTGTTTTGGGGAGCAGTAGCCTGGCAGGCAAGAGCCATCAGGCTTAGTTCTCCTGAAGCACCAATGTTAATTAAAACAATCAATATCCGGCAAGCAGACACATTTGTTTTGGTCGCTGTGTCAGCTATATGGTCTCAGTGTAATTGAATCATAGAATGGTTTGGGTAGGAAGGGACCTTTAAGCTCATCCCCCACCATGGGCAGGGATGTCACTCACTAGACCAGGTTGCTCCAAGCCCCATCCAACCTGGCCTTGAACACTTGCAGGCATGGATCATTTGCCACTTCTCTGGGCAACCTGTTCCAGTGCCTCACTACCCTCTTAATACAGCTAAGAATGACTGCAGGGAAGTAGGGAGGAGATCTGTGCCTTCGCTTTTGCCAGTTTATCTCAAAATCACACTAAGCTTTTATGCTTTTGTATGAAAGAAAAAGGAAGAGGCAAATATATTCTGATTTACAGGGAGATTTCTATTGTTGCCTGGACATCAAACAGCATCCAATTAGTCCTGCAAGGATCTGACCCACAAATTATGAAAATAAATGCCTCTGAAGCTTTGATCTCACGTATTTCTATAGCATGCTACAGCGGTTATTAGACACATTTTATTAGGCTCAAGCTGTGCGATCTTTTCCTCAGCAAAGGCTCTACCACCTCCACTGTATCCTAAAGTCACCATCCAGCGGATTAAGGGCATGATCCCAAACAGTCATTTCTGTCATGCACTAAACACATGACTCAGCTGGCAGTAGGCTTTTTCCTGCTGAGTTTCAATATTAGGAGAAAAGGGAATTTTTAAAAGGAAGGGGAGGGGAAACTGTCAGCCACATAAATTTTTTACTTTTTTTGTTATCTTACAAAGGAATATTCATGTGAGGCAATATCCCTGGCTTTTAAAGAGCACTGCTTTTAGAACAATTTACTGTTCTGAAAGCAACACTTTCTGCACCCTGAAATGCCACTGCTGGAGGGAACAAGCAAAGACTGTAAAAAAAGGTTTTGTGCACTCTGAAGCTGAAAACCACACGTGCAGAAACACCCACCCTGGCTGTAGCAGGAGCGCTCAGAACCAAGAGGATGTTGAACTTGCATTGCTCAGGCTTTGCTCAGAGGAGCAGCTCACTGCTCACAGCTGCACAAACCAGGCAGAGGGTAGGGCTGTTTTCACCCCAGTGCATCCATAGGAAGGACAGGACCACGTCACCCGCTCAGGTGACACATCACTGACTGGCAGTGGATGGTTGCACGAAGCCATGAGTACCTGACAGGGCTCCCGTGGCAGAGCAGAGCTGGTTACCTGCAGCAGAGCAAAGAGAACACCTTCTGCTGAAAGGTCAGGGTAACTCAGCTCCTCAGTGTGGGGCAGGACATGCTGCCGGCTCCCCTTGGATGGAAGCAGGAGCTGGGATCCAATCTGGCCACTTTAGTGCTGCCCGCCTGATTGCCATCATTTACTACCAACACACAACCTTGGACTTCCGGCAAGCAATGCGGCAAATTAACACAGAAAAGTGACATTCTGGATCAAAGGGAAAGGTTTTCTGATTGGCCATTGTAAAACAAAAATCAGGCATGCAGATAGAACTGAGTGCCAACTAAACTTCTTATCAGTGTTTTCCAACCTTGGTGGCTTTTCCTCTCCTTTGGCTGATGAGCCATTGGAGGAGGTCCCAAGGGCTGGGGGCCTACGTGCTGGACATCCTCATCACACTGCAGGAAGGGGATGCTCAGCCCCTCACAGGGCTCATCTAGGAACAACCATGGAGGAGGAACGCAGGGAGAGGGGGAGTATCCATTTTCCAAGGACCATGTTCCTTAGCCAACACTCCTTTAGAAATCATAAATGATTTCCACGGAAAACATCAAATCTCACTTATGTAAATTGTTTTCCTGAGCACAGAGCAGACTGACCATCAGTTTCAATGTGCAGCCACAGCTGAAAGTGACAAAACAGAACAGGAGAAGGGGGTTGGGGAGAAAGAAATTAAAGCTAATTTGTAAGTGGCTTTGTAAGTGGGAAACAACCTCTCACTAAATGGAGCAATCAATGACTTAGGCTAGTGGGTTTTGACCTGCACCCTGCTTTAACAGCTGTGTGAAAGGTAAGAGAGAAAGCACCTGAGCATCACCTCATGTGATAGAGGCTCTACACCTGCAGAGCAGTCAGGGCCAAAAAGGCCACCAGCAGGGAGAAACAATCAGCCAAAGCCCTGGGAGAGGGAATGTGGATCTGCCTTTCACTCCTCGAGGCTCCTGGTCTCTTCTGCAGCTGTAAGCAAGGGAAAACAGCATGTGTGCTCCGCTGGCAGCCCAGGGCAAGCACCTGCCTTCAGGTGCTAGGTCCTGAATCCTCAACACCATCCTCCATACCCCAAGGCACAACAGTTTTTGCCAATGCTATTTCTCCACACCATGCACCCTTTTGCCTGTTGGTAATTTTTTTTTTTTTTTACTAGGGGAAGCATGGGCAATCTAGCAGGATTCTCCCCCTTTATATATGAGGCATGAAGAAATGAGACAGGGATCAATACCCTGTCCTTGATCTGCAGGTCAGAATCACAGAACTCACACTGGTGTCAGTAATTACCCTCGCAAAGGGTAAGGGGGCATTAGGAGGCTTCAGGCAAGGGTTTGCAGGGAGCAGCTCTGAGCCTGAGCCCAGGAGGTGATGACAGCTTTCGCCTGACCTGGCCTCACATGAATGATGCTTTCCAAGGACACCTTTTCCACAGCTGGGTGATTCATTCATGGGGATTTACATAAAGATCAAATGGAAACTGTTTCCTCCCTCACCCCATACAAACTGTACCACTACATCTACCAGCCTGGCAGATAAAAACTACCTTCATGTAGCAAGGTTAAAAACCTCCTCTAACTCCTCCTTGTCACATGGATTAAAAACAGACCCTTATTTTAAATATGCACACCAATCAAATGCTCTTTGTTGCTTCAAAGCTTGATTCAACAAAGTGCTTGTGCTCAAACTTCAGCCTGCCCAAGCATATACTTTGCCATAAATGCACTCTAAACTATTAATCTTTATGGCTGCCCAGCAAAGGAACACTAGTGAGAACAGAGAACTCTCCATGCCTTCAAAAACATCATACACTGCTGTGTTGTGGAAGAACTGCAGAGATGAAGAAGAGTAACCAGTGCTGAAGAGTAACTGCAGAAGAGCAGCAGCTGGGCTGCAGAGAAAAGAATACAATCAACCCCACAGAAAGACTCGACAGAACTCAGTCCCTCTTCTGTTGTAATTTTTCATGGGCACACACAAAAATATGCACAGGTTTCATAGAGGATACATGCTTGCACCAATGGCTCAAGGAATGGAGTCAGACATTGCCATCCCTTTGGGATGATTTAAATTAGAGGAAAGATTTAGATCAGATGTTAGGAAGAAATTATTTTCTCAGAGGGTAGCAAGGCACTGCAACATAAAACCCAGAGAAGCTGTGGCTGCCCCATCCCTAGAATAGTTCTAGGCCAGGTTGGATGGGGCTTGGAGCAACCTAGTCTAGGGGAAGGTGTCCCTGCCCATGGCAGGGGTTTTGGAACTAGATAAGCTTTGAGATCCCTTCAAATCAAAACCATTCTGGGATTCAGAGACCAGTATTCTGCTGCCAAGTTTTATGGTTCAGAAGGTTCAAAAGGCTCCAAAATTGACAAAGTACATAGATACTGTCATGGTCCATAGCTTACACATGCACTGAATGACACTGGAAGAGGACAGATTAGGTCCCTGATGGAATACCCTTGAGAGTGTCTTTCCTCGGGAACTGTGAATATATATATTTATTTGTTGAACATCTGCTCTAAATTTTGCATGGTAGCATTATCACATAAAACACAGCAAAATAAGCTTTTCATGTCTTGTTTTTAATCTCCAGAAGTCATCTCTAGTCAAGTTTGTTCCTATTTCTATTTAGGAAGGTGACCTTTACAAAAGCTGCCCAAATTCTGTTGAGCTACAGAGTTTTTTTTAAAAGGTGCTGGTAGAAGAAACCTAAAATAATGCTCCTAGGGTAATGTTCCTGAGTGGTGGCTTGCAGTGCTTATCCCTCATTAGAGCTTCTCCTAAATCTTTAATGATCCTGAAATATGCCATAAACTGACAGAGTTCTAGAAACAGGACAATGCCAGCATGTTTGAGTTTTGTGGGTTTTTAACATGCCAGCTTTTATCTTCATTGACAGTGATCAACTAACGCAAACAAACGGCCACTGAAACTTCACTTCTGTACAAAGCAAAGCTGAAGGAAGAGTAGTGACATTTTTGGGTTTCATCCAATTCTTCCCAGCAACAGCTAATACTCACCAGCTCCTTAAATTCTGTGCTGTCTCCTCTCCAAGCCTGAGCATTAAAGGCCAGGCTTTTCCAAAACAACAAATAGATTTTTGGGATACACTTTCCAGAGAATGCATGGTCAGCACATCACTAAAGTAAATAACAAAATCCTGGGTTTTTAAATGAAAGCAACATCCAGGTATACTAAGAAAACAACTGCTTCTTCCCCAAAAAGGCTCTTTTTAAACTCCCTGCCTTGCAGCAGTGCCAAGCTGTACATCCCAGATGAGCCTGGTGACCTATGCCCAGGGCAAGCCCCTGCCCAGGAGACAAGGAGCAACTGTGAGCAGGGGGGATTGCTGGCCCCAAGCCAGGCCCAACCCAGGGGTTATCAGCTCCCTGGGAAAAGTTTTCCTCCCTGAGATCTTTTATAACTTCCCACACACCTTGCAAAGCAATTCAAATGAATCCAGCTGTGGCAGCTACTGCAGAAGAGCCCACTGCCACTGCTGGTACATCAGCCAGAGGCCCAGCCCTGCAGATGGATGCAGCAGAGGAAAAGCTATTGACCTGAATATTTGAGAAGGATCAAGGCCACTGCCTTCAGCAAGAGATGACAGGCTCTTGCATTTTCTGAGACAAAAAAAGAAAAGCAGGGGAAAAAACACCAAACCCAGCCCTGTCTTTCTGCTCTCTCCTGTTGGGATCAGCTGTGCATTTACCACCAGAGACCATGGCCCACTGCATGCCTCCTCACGCTCATTCTCGTTTTACTTCAAAAATCTGCTTCTCCAACATGCCTGTCACCAGCCTGTGCAAATCGCCGTGTTAATCATTATTCTGCTAATAACACTGCCAGGTCATCCGGCTATTAAACATGCTGAGCGGACTAGCAAAAATATCTCCTTGCCTACATAAAAGAACATTATAATGTAGTTTATCTTATCCCCTTGTCAGTATAATATGCAGAGCTACCTGTTCGATGGCCTCATCGTTTTAAATTACAGTTTTCTGCAACATTAACAATCCTCATTACCAGCACCTCCACTGGAAGATCTCTGGTTTAAGAATCCTTCCTATCCTGGCACGACCAGCCCTCTGCATCCACAAGGGCACTCCTGGGTACCACGGCAATGAGCACAGTGCCCAGTGATGGATAGAAACATGTCACAGAGAAGGCAGGAGACAGCCCCAAGTGTGCTTACTCGATGCACCAGGCCATGCATTTTAATCAGAATTCAGTGCTTTGTTCCTGGCCCAGCCGCCAGCAGATGCACTGCTGTGGTGGAGCCCGACTGTGTGGCCAAAATAAACTCTACAGTGTGGCAAAAACAGGAGCTCCTGCCACCTCCTATGTCACCTTCCAGCCCAGATCTACAAATCCTTCCCTGTAAGCCCATGGGCAGTGGCAAACTGAAACGGATGCTGGTGTGCAGGGTTCTGCTTGTGCCATGCTCAGCCTTCAAAAGCACACTGCCATCCTGCAAATCCACCTCCCTTCCTCGGGACAGGAGGAGGGATGCCAAAGCAAAGGACAGGGCAAACTGGCAGTCAATTTCTTACACACATTTGCCTGTGGTTCATAAGCCCCAGCCTCCTGGAACATTTCAGTGAGTCAAACTCGGAGATAAGTGTCCTGAGCGCTTCCTTTCCCCACTGCTGGGAACAAATCATCCCCTTAAGCCAGATTTTTGAGTCACTACCTGCTCCCAGCATTTCACAGAGTCACCCCTCACCCCTTTAAACACACAAGCAGCACAAGAGCAACATCTCCTCCACCCAGACTCATCTACAAACCCGCAGCAATGTGACACCTCTTTTCTAATACATAAAAATTTTGCAAGGCTTGGGGAATTACTCCTCCCTGCCATGTTTTGTGCTCAGGCAGCAAATTTACTATCGATTTCTGATTCAGACCCCATGGAATGATTCACGCTTCGTGCCCTATCTGCTGAATTTATGACCTTTACCAATTATTCTAAGTGCTAGAGGAGCTTAGTTTAGAAGAAGATCTATTCCTTGGCAAATTAAGCTCCTATTCTTGTCTCGCTTGCAAACTGCCACATCTCTCATCATTTACAGGAAAGTGCCATAGCAGGTCTTTTGCCTGAGAGGGGGCAGAGATCTGAGTGGCAGCAGCCCCGTGCTGGCAGAGTGGCCACCACAGGGCAGGGGAGCAGGGCTTTGCTGTCCCACCCTGCTGTCAGTCGGGGTTTCAGGTCCCCTTGTCTCCGGTTACCCTGAAATGCCAGCACTGCTCTGCTCACCGACCAGGCGCTGCCGCTGGGGCTCAGGGGGAGGGAGGGAATATACATTTCCTCCTAAAGCAAAAACAAAACCCTGACTGTATCTGGTGTGCATTGCTATTAAAAAGCCACAAACAGAGGAAAAAAAAACCCAAACCTAAGCACGTGTGGATATAGTTTTAAAAAGAAATGGTACCCTAGTTCAAATACACTTCCCGACATAGATGTTAAACAAAAAATTAAAATTAAAAAAAAAAAAGCAGAGGGCGGGGAAGGAGGAGAGGGCCCCCTCCCCCCCCCAAATTGTTCTCCTGGATTAACTCCAGCGGCTTCAGCAACCTTCTCCCAAGGCACCTTCCACCTAAGAGGGGAAACCAGCTCAAGGTCTGTTTTTAAGGCAGATGGTTCCCCCATTCCAATCTCATGTACACTGTGTATTGCTGAGCAATCATTTACACTATTAATCAACCAGAAACTCACCAGGAAGAAAGTAGGGCAAGTGAATAAAGATAGACTTCTCTTTTTTTTTTTTTCTTGCACTGAAGCAAATAATATTTCTAAAAATACACTTGTTCAAGTCTTCAGCGGATTCTGCTTCATTTTATTTATTTGTCTATGCCAGCAGGTTGCGAGGAGCAGCCTGGCTGCTGCCTCCCGCATAAACGCTGTTTCTCTCAACGACTCCCCATGCTCGTTCCCAATGAGCTGTTCTTACGGCCAGAAAGATGGAGAAAGGGGGAAAAGGAAGAAAGTTACAGGGAAAACGGACCAGGGGGAACATCAGGCCACAGCCCAGGCTAACACCTCTGGCGATCCTGACATTTCAAGGGTACATGCTGGGCTTCATTTTCCAGGGAGGTGAAGAGGAGGCAGCGCGCAGGGACACAGCGGGAGAGGGATGGAGAGAGGCTGCGGGGCCGGGGCGAGGAAAGCGGGATCTGGGGCGCAGCCCCGCACCCCGGCGATGCCCGGGGCGGAGGTCCCTGCGTGTCCGCCTGCCCACGCGTGCTACTCGGGGGGGAGATCGGAGCGCAGGGGGATCCGGAGGGGACCGGCCCCGCGCCCCTCACTCCCTTTGCCGCGGAGATCCGCCCGGCCGCACGCACCCGCGTCCCCTCCGCGCTGCGCGGGTGCGCACACGGACACGGACACGGACACGCACACACCTGCGGGGGCACGGCCGTGCCCGCAGCCCCACGCGGCGGGTACACACACACACACACACACACACACATGTGCGGATGCACACGCGCGCAGATAGGCGCACACATGTGCGGATGCACACACGTGTGGATGCGCACACAGGCGCGCACACGCGGCGGCGGGCATGCACATGCACGCGCACACGGTTATCTACCCGCATTTACATACGTGCAGGCGCACATCACACACACACACACACATATCGAGCCCCGCGGCCCCTCCAGCCCCATCTCCCCGCCACCGGGGAATGGATGGATGCATGGATGCATAGGTGGATAGGTG
>VZRF01015755.1:229573-377472 GCA_013396875.1 Vireo altiloquus
CCCCCCCCCGCCCGGGCGCCCCCGCCGCCACCGAGCGGGCAGTGGCGGCCGCCGCGGCGCTGGCGCTACTTAACGCCTCTCCTCATGCGGGGCGCCGGGAAGGAGAAGCCGCCGCCGCCGCCCCTGCCCCTGCCCTTCCGCCCGCAGCGCGGCTGGCTAGGGGCGGCCAGGCAGGCAAGGCTGGCCATGGGCCACACCGAGATGGCAGTNCGCCCGACCCGCCGCCAGGGGGCGGTGCCGCGCGGGGGCGGGCTGAGCCCCCTCAGGAGCGGGCGGGGAGCCGCCGCGGTGGCCAGGGAGGCTTCAGGGACACGGCCTCCGGTGGCAGCGGCACCCTCGGAGGGACCGAGCGTCCCGACCCTCGGGGGTGCACGCCCAGTGCCCCACAAACGGGCTTGTTCAGCACGCAGATCCCCCCGAGAGAGCGCGGGCAGATAGGTTCGGGGATCCAGGCTGGACGTGGGCGGAAAGGCACAGGGATGCAGGCCGCCTGGGTTCCCCCACCCCAGGGCCCCGGTAGTGGTGCCTGTCACGTTCCGTGGGAAAAGCTGCCCAGTTTCAGGTGCTGAACCCAAATTCTGCCGGGCAGGAGTGTGGGAAGCGCCAAGGCCGGAGGAGCAGCCATCCGCCAAGGCTGTGCTCCTCGGGATGCTCAGTGAGATCTGGCCCTTCTGCAGAAGTCCAGATGATCACACCTGGATTTGCTGACCTGTTGTTGACCTGTTCGCTCGGCATTCAGGAGCCATCCCAGCCCTACCAACTCCCGTGCTGATCCGGAGTAGGAATAAGAGATTGATGCTGTGTTTGGAATTGGCCAAACCCCCTCCCAAGCCAGCAATAGCTAGGTAGAGTCAGCTTTTAGTTTTCCTTATTTCCCTTTTTCGGATGTGATTCCTGCCAAACCAGGTGCCGTATATAAATATATATGTATAAAAAATCTGTTGCCTTTGAGAGAACCGTATGGAAGCTGTACTTACAACATCAACTTGTGTCAGGAGCTTACAATATGCAGATCTGGGAAGCGGAAACCCTACACATGAGTCAACTGGCAGGCGGATGGGATTTTCTTACACTTTGTGATTGGAGATGTGCTCCAAAAAGTAATAATAAATGGTATTACAAACAGCCATGCAGTTGTGGGGAGGACGCGTGCTGCTGCTGGTGCGGGAGGTGCAGCCTCACCAGGAACGCAGACGGACCAAAGGCCAGAAGGAGCTGCTGAAACCTCCCCAGAAGAGCAGGATTGGTGCTACCAGTGCCTCTGCCCTCGGCTCGTTGGGCAGCCCGCAGTGGGGGACTGCATCCCTGGCTTATCACTTACTAGTCTTGATTGCAGCAGGGCTGGCAGGGGCTGGGGACGGCAGCGCTGGCGTTTCAGGCTGCAGGGCTGTGAGGGCGCAGCAGAATGTGGGGTTTTTTTGGTAATGAACTGCCCAAGTGGCAGGTAGCGGAAGTCGCACGGGGCTGCACATCACCCGCAGTGACGGCAGCCTGCCTGGATTTAACCCCTTTTCCCAAGCTACAAATCATCACTCCTTAATATCGTGCACAGTCAATAGCCCTCATTCACATAGAAAGAGGTAAATTTGATCAAAATGCTAAACTCAAGAAACTCCTGAATGTTTTGCGGTGTTTTTCTAGACCAGATGTCTGTGTCTGTTCCAGCCCAGGGATTGCAATGTTGCGCTTGTAGTTGGGGAGCTGGAAGCAAAACTGCCTGGAAACTGGTAACAAACCAATGCGAGACTTCCTCCTGCTGTCATTGTTCTCAGGGAGAGAAGGGAGGAACAAACAGGATGAGAGAGGACGCTGGCTTGCTCTAATGTGCTTCCTATCCAAGAACATACAGGATCATTTGTGAAAAACACAAGGATTAATATATGCATATATATATATACGTATGTCTAATCCCGCAAATAGACAGATTGCCCTGATCCTCAGCACAAGTGCCAAGTCCCAAGCTAAGCTCTGATTTAATTATGATCTATCCACTGCCTATGGAGATGGGAAAAATGTAGAGGACCCTCCTGTTATCACTGAAATAAGAAATGTATAAAGCGGTAGAGGGAAGTGACAGGAAAATCCCAGAGAGGGCTGCTGTTCCTAGGCTGCCTGGGGCAAATTAGGAACCTTGGAGGGGAGATGTGCACCCAGTGACCTCCAGAGATGCCAGGGCTGCTACGTGGGCTGTACTGGTGCCCAGCCAGGCTGCAGAAAAAGCTTGAGCTGAGCAGTCATTTTTTGCAGGAAGCTTTTTCCATAAAAAAATTAAGTTTCCAATATGTTACTCTTTTAGTTATTTATTTACCAGTCTATCTGTGTCTCTCGGTACACTGTTTTTTCTCTGCCAGGAGCATCTAAGCAGAACTTGCAGTTACAGTCACCGTGACTCAAAACAAAGTACTCAGTTGAACTGGTTCAAAATATTTTGCTGTGAGTCATTTCAGCACAAAATTGAGTTTCCACCGGGCAGGTCCCCCCTGGGCATGGCAGCTGGACCCTGCTGTGTCACACCAGCTCCAGCACTGGCACAGTTGTGGGTGAGATGCAGCATGGGCAGGGCACCACCGAGCCAAATGAAGGAATTGAGTTACCACGTCCCATTTTTCAGTACACAATAACCACAGAAGGAGCACACAGCCCTTCCAGCTCAGTCCCTACATCCCTCATCAGCTCCCTTTCTGTTTCTACTGCCACAAACACTGGGATCATTCTGTGACAAGTCATTGTTTTTCCTATTTCATCACCATTTGGAAGGTGGGGAAATGTGAAAATGCCTTATTTCCTACAGGCCTTGGTGAGCAATGAGCACTTTAATGACCCAAAGCTCTGCTCTCAGCAGTGGGGGACCCTGAGATCACTATTTTTGATTTACTCATTGAAGGCCATCAGCCCCCATATAAACTATCCAGGTCACTTGACCTCTGCCTAAAACTAAATTTAATTATCTAACAGTGCCATCACTGTTAATTATATTGTGAGGGGGTGTATGTGGAATGAGTAAATCTAAGTGACACATAGGCCCTTGCCCTACTACCAATAGCTTCAGGTGCTTTGGGCTTTGGATCATTCTTCAAAAGATGATCAAGAAAAGGAATGAAGCAAACAAGGAAGCATGTTTGGGCCCCAACATATGATTTATTCCACAATAATTCTGTGACCATGTGGCCCCAATTTTTCTGGTTTCCTAAGTCCAGACTGGTTTACCCCACTGTTAGCCCATGTAAGGCAGTACTTGAAGGACTCTGCCCAAACTGAACAGAGAATGCTGAAAAATTTATACTCTGTAAAATGCATAATAACAGGGATTTAGGCTAACATGCAGCTGTGTTAAAAAAGACTCACAAATTACTGGCTACATGTGTTCTAACCTGCATCTATTGATCTCAAATGCACTTTAAATGATTCATTATCACTTACAGATTGCTCGTCCTCCTGCTGATGTGGGTTCCTCTCCAGGGAGAGAAGTGTTTTTCCATTGCATCCTTGGAGCAGAGCAGGACTATGTGTGTGAACCCTGCTGCCGGGATTTTTCCTATAGCTGTAAACAAGAGAAAAATCAGCTGTAAATAGTTCATCACTCCCTTACTTAAGCATTGTGTAAGTACAAACCTCTGTAATCACTGCGATGCGTGAGTAAATGGAAAATCGGGCTCTTTGGAAAACCCTTCCTCTACAGATTCATACAAGGGAACGGAGTGGTGCACTCAAATGGCAGATTCCTGGGGCACCACGGTGAAAGAGATAGTGGATGGTTTACTTCCAGGAGGTTAACTCATCCACAGTTCCCCTCCAAGCTGCTGTTCTTCCCCCAAATATTTGACACTGAGGACCAGCACAGGGATTTCTTTACGCCCCTTCTAGTGCCGTTGCATTTGAGGGCTGCCCCTGTGGGCCAAAGCCACCAAGGACACACCAGCCTAGAAGCCACTCCCAGCAAGGTGCTAAAAGTGCCCTTGCCTGGGTTATGTAGCTCAGACTCACTCTCTGCCTGAGCTAAAGGAGGCTTCTCCAGCGCAGAAAGCAACCACACCCTTTGAAGCACCTCTGTTATTTACCAGAATGCTAAAATTTAAATGTAAAGTTGCAAGTTTTAGATAAAGCAGGGTTGCATGTAATAATGTGTGTGCCTCCCTAGCAGATGCAGCAGGCAATGATGTTTCTCCCTTCAGCCTGGCTGTAGTATCAGGGGTCTAACATGTCCTTTTGGCAATACTTTTTCATGTCGATACTTGGGACCACTCCACACTAGTGATGCAGGACTTGGTTCTGTCAATTAACCTCTTTCCTTTGTGCCTCCTCTACAAAGAAAAAAAAAAATTAAAGGGCAACCCTGCTCTTCAGGAGGGTGTTGGGTCTTTTATAGTAATTTAAAATGTGCCAATTGTGACTGTTTAGAAAGCAATCAAAACCCCATTTTTGCACTGCTTGCAGAAAACCTAACATGGCCTTGCCCCCAGCAATCCACGTCCCCACTGTCCCGCTGAGGGATACTAATTTCTCCTTTCTTTGCCAAGATCTCAGGGATAATATTAGTATGCGTAAGATCCAGAATGCATGAGCTGCCAGAATAGGGACGTTCCCCAGAACCCACCTGCCACAGCAGGGAAGTCCTTTGGGAGCCCCTGCCCATAAATACTGGATTTACAGCCCCATCCACAGGGTGGAACAGCTGCTCCGTTTGTCAAGTACCTTTTATCAAAATTATTTATCATCCCAATACATTTTTTATGTGGATCAGTCTGGAGCTGAGCTACACTAAGCCAACCACTATTTATATTCTCTCTTTCCCTTTTCTCTCCTGGGTTGCCTTGCATCTCAGAGACCGCCCCAGGTCTGGGAAACACCTGACCCGAAGCCACCCCCATCTGGCATGAAGCACAGATCAGTAGAACAAGAGAAACTGGCTTCTATCTTTTGTCAAATGCAAATTGCTGAGAGTTAATTAAGACACATTTCAGGAACAGTGAGGTTTTTTTTAAAAAATTATAATGTATCCTGAGGTGTGGGTAGGGTTCAACATCTCTCCTCAGGAAAGGGGTAACAAAACTGGAACTGCAGTTGGCAAAGGTGCTGACAGCAAAGGTCCCACGGGGCTTTGGTGGCAGCCAAGCATACAGAGTGCTCTGCAACCTGTGAGACCGGAGACAATCCAGGTCCAAAACCACCTTGGCATATATATATTTCCAGATTTCCCTTTTTTTAATGATCGGTGTCTTCATCATGCTTGTGAGATTTGTTGTTCTGCAAAGAAGGTAGGGCCACAAAGGCACTTCTGCCTTGTTGGAAGCATGTTGAATACTTGCCATTTTCCCCTGCAAAAGGCATAAGTCTTTTATACACACACACACACACAAAAAAAAAGGTTAAACTGCAGAACAGACTTTACAATTGTTTTCAGGCTTCCCACTCATCATCAATGCCCAAAGCAGAAGCGAGTCAGAAAACAACTGGAGGTACTTAAAGCAACTCAAAGTAATCGTCTGAGTAGTGCTTAAAGTGTGAGAGTTTGAGTAGGAAGATGGGGTTTGAGCCAACTGCTGTTGCCTTTCTGTGGAGGCTTTGCTCAGAGGTGTTTACTTCCTCATGCCTTCATGGAGATGTGGCAGTCTATGAAAGCACTCCTCCTGGAATTAGATGAAAATGGTTTAAAAAAAAAATTAGGAGGGGGATGTTCTAGGTCCTGTCACAACAAGGAAAAGCTTAAAAAAGCTCAACCAAATATTCACCAAAGGTAAAACATGCTGTATGCTTAGGAAATGGATGGAGAATATCAAGGTATGGGCTTTCTGACTTGCTGAAAGAGAAAATCATCACCAGAGCATCCAAAAATACCACTTCACCATCTTAGAGAGGAGGCACTTGAGTCTGGATTTATATATGGAAGGCCTTCTGCTGCAAGGATATGGATGGAGGCTGGCTTCAGGCCCAGGAGGTCCTGCAGGGTTTACATTCACTGATTTATACATCTTTACCCATGGGAGGCAAACCCATGGAGGTTTTTTTCCAGGAAGAAGGAACAAGGATCCTCCTGGCTGTGTAGCATCCCACTGGTCAGTAGAAACCTGGGAATGAGGAACATCCAGGATGGGAAAAGCATGGTCACACTTGGTTCAGCACAAGGATATATCGATCAAAAGAACACGGGTACGTTTAAACAAGCTGATGACTTAAGTGTTAACATGTGATTTCTGAATAGCTACCAAAACACCAGGCAGGAAACTCTGTGGTTTTAAAAGTATCTGGTGAAGGCGTTCTGCATGTTCAGTGGAGTGACTCCATCTTCAGTTAAGAAAGCAGAAAAGAGTGGGCTGATCCTCAGAGCAGGGGGAAACCCTGCCCACATCTGAGCCTGCAGTCTGGACTCTCATGAGTAGGTTACTACAAGGGAACCATCAGCTGGGAATTGACAGGACACTCAGGAGAACCTTGGTGAGAAAATTACGTCAACCTCAAACGACAAAGACGTGACTGAGACCCAGTTCCTCTGTGCACCAGTTCTGAGTGGGAGTGATAAGCTGGAAAATTTCCTTTGAAATTCAGTCCCCTACAGGCTCAAAGCAGCCAGAGTATTAGAGAGACTTTAAAAAGTGTCATTATATATTTAATCAATTCAGAGATTTGTGTTTCTCAGTTTGTGGCTCCTAGCACAAGCAGTACTGTAGCCTGCACAGAGGTTGCCAAGACCTTTGACACCCCCAAGAGTTACAAGACTCTCAAAAGCACGTGGAGATGACTGGGAATAGACACACCACAGGTGACAGCAATTGGAGACTGACTTTTTTGTCCATCGCTGCTGTCTGAGGCTGTCAGAGTGGTGCTCCAGCCATGCCCAGTGCAGGGCTCTAGAAACTGAAACATCTACAAATACCAAACGCGATGTTTGTGCGTGCACTGTTCTGTTACTGGTGCTTTTCTAACCCAGCCTCTGCAGAGGAGTCAGCTGAAAGTCTTGGGGCAGTGGCAAAGGCAGGAGGTATTTTTGTGCCCTTGGATACTGGAAGAGCTCCAGCCTGTCCTGACAGTAAGAATCCTCCTCCCTCGTGACAGTCAAGGGGGCTGTAAAAATGAACCAGTGCTTCAGCCCACTTTCAAGTCCTTCTTGACCAAAGCTGACAGTGATGAGTCATGTCCTGTTGGTCCCCTTCCATCACATGCTTGGACAGAGGGGATAAAGCCATTCTGTACCACACCATTTCACCAAAATGCACTGAGGGGAGGTGCTGACAGCCCCACCAGGGACCTCTCTGCAAAATTTCTCTGAAGTATTTAGTTGCTAAAGAAGGTTTCAGTGCTTTGTACTACATCCTAAGAAGCAAGTTAGCTATATCCTGGCAGAAAATCTACCCTCCTCCACACAGGCAGGTGGTGGGTTTAGCCCTTTGTGAGCTCTCAGAAGCACCAAATGACATGCACAGCAAAGTCTGGGTCTTGCATTTGCTGTAGCTGACACACGCTGTTCACTGAAAGAGAATTAGCCTTTTCCTCTGCAAAACTGAGCATTAAGAGCTAGTCCAGCTGCTACTGAATGGCAATTAGACTGCTAAAAGCCCAGGTTGCTGATGAAAAATAGGACCTGAGCTCCTGAAAACGCAGGCCCTCTTTCAGCCTGGTTTTTCATTACTTTTCAGTCTCTAACTTGATCTAGTGTTAGAGCTGAGATGCAGCTGGCTTGGGATTAACCATTAAAATAATGAAAAAACCTGTAAGACAACTGTAAGACAACAATTTCTTCCAGGCATGCAAAACAGTTGTGTTTGCCCTTACAGAATTGCCTGTGTTTTGTTTCAGGTCCTGGCTTTGTAGATGAAGAAATGTGAGAACATAACGAGCACATCAACCTTACGCTGAGTTCAGATTAAGCACAGCAAAACCACCAACGCAGCAGCTATTTAGTCAGAAAGAAAGAAACATATGGGGTCAAAGTGACATTATCTCATGGCGCACTGAAGGAAAATGTTCCTTCAGTTTATCACAAGATGCTGGGCACCTGCTAAACCCTCCCTGGGTGAGCAGATGTGCCACATCAGAAAACTAGAAAAAATTCCTTGTGCCAGTAAATCCTCTGCTAAATTCACTTTGCAGAGGTTGATATAAACAAAAGTTACCATGAACAAAAGTGGAGTGCACAAGCCCGCTTGGCAAGGGTGGGTCTTCCAAATGGCATGTCTGAAGTGTTTCTGAGGAGACATTTTGCTTGACTTTTGTCCCAACTCACAACATTCAGTACTTTTGCAGGTCTTGGAACCACGTGTCCATATATGACTTTTAGCTGTTATTTTAAAAGAAACAGCTGGAAGTCATAACCTTAGGAAAGCAATAGAGTATGATCTCTGAGGGGGTTAAAGAAACTGGACTTAAGTTCAGGTGACCTGAGAGTGGAGGTGATGTGATTGGTGAGGTCCCAGGTCAAAGAGACCATCCATCCAGTCTGAAGAGGGCTCTCCATCCCCTCAGCTCCACTCCAGCCTTGCTGTAGCCTTGCCAGAAGTAAAATATTGGAAATGTGGGTGACAGCTTAGATTACACATTGTTAGAAACAGCCAGGATAATCTGCCGTCAGCTCCCTAAAAGGAAATCTTTAGCTAACAAATATGCTCCAGCCTTTTGAGCTGGCAGATAAGGATGGAACAGTGGATAAAACATAGCTGGATACCAGGGAAGTGGTGCCGTGCAGGGGGGTGTGTCTCCGAGCCAGAGGAAGCAGTGTGAGGCAGGAGAGCTGCTCCCGGAGCAGCTTGACCAGGAAGAGGAAGGTGGAGGGTCAGGTTTTTGGGTAAATGTGCCATGCTGCAGCCCTGGCACTGCAGCTGTCCCAGTGCTGGGCTCTCAGAGACAGCCAGCACAGCCTGATGGGCTTTGTGCTCCTCATCGGGGGCTTCATCTTGGCCATACATCATCTCCATGTCCCTCCTGTGACACTACAGTACATGGTTTTGCTAGACAGATCCAACAGTGGGTCAAAGAAAAGCATCAGCTTCTTTGTTTATAGAAAAACTCTGCATGAGACATCCCTGCCCTTCTCGAGGGCAAACAGCATCTCTATGAGTTCCAGTCAGCTCTGTCCCATATAAGGCTGTGAGGCTTCCAGGCCAGGGAAATGCTGAGGTTTTGGGTCCCTTAGCACCCCAGGATCCTGGGAAGGTGCCCCATGGTGCTGCAAGGCAAATGCATCACAGTGCTGCTGCTGCTGTCATCACCACCAGTAACTCAAGACAGGCAATACTGGGTGTGTTCTGAGAGTAGGAACCTTGTGGACATGGATTTTGCTCCTGCTGAGAAAGCCTCTGGAACAGCATGTCTCGGCTCATGAAGACTTCTCCCACTGAGACACTTTGAATAAATTCTGCATAAACGTTTCTGGTATGATAAAAATAATAATAATGAAGTGGCAAGGCACAGAAAATGTACACAGAGTGGAAACAAAATTTGAAACGATTTAGGTGATTCAGGCTTTTTTTGGGGCAATAAGCAGTTAGTGCAGCTCACCACATGCTCGCACAACCCAAGAGCTTGAAGTCAGCTTGAATGAATGATTCATTATTCTACACACGCTCCGGCTCCTCCGCCACTCCAGCCTGTACCCAGCTGGATCTCAGGAGAAATTCCTAGAGTGTGTAATTGTGTATAATGTGATCATCCTGCAGCAGGAAATAGGTTTGTAAGCATTCTTAGCCAGTACAATCGATGTCGTACAGATATGGTCTGCAAGGAAACAGAGCGGAGATGCATATTGCGGCGAGTCACTGGAGAGCCGACGCAGCCTTCTGGGAAGGACATGTTAGGCAGGGAATGTATTTAAGCTCAAACAGTCACGGTACACGTAGTACTTTATTTTAAATTGTCTCAGCGTGACCGTGCTCAGAGCGAGGGGGGAGATGCTGACCTGCGAGCCCCCAGCAGCAAGGCCGGATGTGGGGGACACCCCTTGGAGAGAGGCAGGACCGGGCAGGAGGAGGTGGAACAGGGAGCCCGGCGGGGTTATGTGGTGTAGCTGCATCTTCGTCCCGCAGCTCGGCTGTGGCCGTAGGGACCTGCAGGGACCCGGCACAGCGGGGTGAGGGCTCGCAGGCTCCCCGCAAAGCGGGCACCCCATCCCCGGGGGAGCGCAGGCTGAGCCCGCAGCACCCTCTAGAGGAACGCGGCCACCCAGCCTTCAGCTTCAGGGAGGGTTTGGATCCACTGGAAAGCATCTCTCCTGCAATGCTTTTCTTCCTTAGGTGGGTTTAATCCATCGCTGTGCACCAGCACAATATTGGGCCCCAGCACTGCTGAGCCCGAGCAGCATCAGGCTTCCAGGTGGTCCCTCCTGGTGCTGGAGGGGATGGAGATGAGCAGTGCTGCAGGCAAGGGCTGGAATGGAGAGGGAGAGGTGGATCAGAGGCTCCCCAGCAAACCGGCAAGCAGCATCCAGGGGAAATCCTCCAAGCTCCTACCTTGCAGGGCTCCAGGTGTGTCCCCAGCTGCAGTCGGCATTGTCTTGGTGTCAGGTTTAACCCGGACTGGAAGTGCAGGTGTGGGGATGAACATGTCACTCACAACATGTGGTCCCTGTAAGATGCAGCCCAGTTTAGCCCAGGAACCCTGAGCTGTAGGCATGGCAGGGGCTCTGCATCCCCCCACACACCTGGGCAGAGCAGCTGTGTCAGGCCAAGAAGAGTGAGGTGGATTGTTACCTAAGAGTGACCTGTCAGTGAAAATTGTGGATTGGGTGGATTGTTACCTAAAAAGTGACCTTGGGGCTGTAACGTGGCCCTAACATGGCTTAAATTCCTACATGTGATTAAATGCCCAGGTTACATCTGAATTATTCTTTCCAGCCAGGATGTGCTGGCCAACAGAGTCCTCAAAGATATGTGGGAATCCCCCAGGATTCACTGTGCAGGAGACATGAGACACCCGTGGATAAACATCCTCTAAGTGCTGTGCTGGTCTGTGGCTACAGCTGTGGCTTGTGGCTACAGCTGTCTTTGTTTCTGGAGTTTCCCAGTTCCATATCTGATACTGGTCAAAATGGGGCTTCTCTGTATAAAGAAAAACATTAACTCTACATTAAATTACTTCCATATACAGTACCTAGTTCATATTTCTGCAGTTACAGTGCTTTTATATTTTATTTCACAAACCATGTACCAATTTCAAGAGGATGCATGTCTGAAATGTGAAAACCTAAAATGTATAAAAAACCTACCAGAAAACCCAAAGTCTCAAACTCATCTTTCAAGTTGAAATTAAAAAATGATGGGCAAGCAGCCTGAGTCCTCTCTTGAAGGAACCACTTCTGTTTCTGTCTTAGATGTACAATGTGTAGGTTCCAGCCTGTGAGTCTGCTGGGCTTGGTTGGGTCCTTTAATGTGCATTTTGTCTGATAAAGAATGGAATACAGGAGATAACCCAGGGAATGGAGTAGAAACACTTTTCTGCTCGTTTTGTGAAAGGAACAAGGACGAATTAGATAAATGACAAAGGCAGGACACCAGAAGCCGGATAGAGCTACAAGATGGACTAGAGGTATGGAGTACCTCTGCTGTTAAGTGCTGTAAGTGAGATTGTTCAGCCTGGAAAGGAGAAGGCTTCTGAGTTAACTAATTATGGCCTTCCAGTACCTGAAGGGAGCCTGCAAGAAAGAGAGAATGACCTGGAGTGACAGGACAAGGGGGAATCATTTCTAACTGAAAGAGAATAGGTTCAGACTGGATATTAGAGAAAAATTCTTCCCTGTGAGGGTGGTGAGGCCCTGGCACAGGGTGTCCAGAGAAGCTGTGTCTGCCCCATTCCTGGAAGTGTCCAAGGCCATGTTGGACTGGGCTTAGACCAACCTGGGATAATGGAAGGTGTCTCTGTCTTGGGCAGGAGGTGGAACACGATGAGCTTTAAGGCCCCTTTGAACCTGAACCATTCTGTGATTCTCTTACTGGTATCTCACTGGGTGACAGCCTAGCCTGCCTGTCCCCTCTCTCCCAGGTGGCCTCAGCTATCCCATTCCAGGAAGGATCCAGAGCAAGAGAGCAGCTGTCCATCTGAGACGCTGGAGCATCCATGTGATGTATCTACTTTAAGCTGTGCTTGGCCCTGGTGGATTCTCCAGCTGGAGGGGTGAGTCCAGCTCTTACCTGAACTTCCCTTATGCCCATATCACCTTTAGTAGCCCTCAGCTTCCCAATGGGTGACCTCCAGCTCACCTGCCCCAGTAGGACTCCAGTTAAACACCCAACCCTTGGCCCGGGGCAGGTTTCCCAGTCAGGATATTCCATACCCACAGGCCACCTGCTGGGCACTGAGTACACTGGCAGCACCCTGGGCCACTGGGCACCAGAATCTCCAGGGAATAGACACCTGTGAAGCCTCATTAACACTGTCTGTCCTTTTCCTGTCCCCCTTTCCTTTGTCCTCAAATGGGAACTCACAGAAAATAAATTAGTGAGATCAGGCTGAATATGGAGAGACTACTCACCACCGATTCTAGGGATAAATAGTTTCCTTTCCAGAATAATTTCTTTTTAAACAACTCCCCCTCCCCTTTTCTTCAAATTAATTTCCATCCCAGCCATGAACCTCTGTAGAAAATCTTGCCATAATCATTTTGAACTAAATATTCTGTCTAATCAATCAAAGCAGTAGAACCAATTTTGAAGCTGTCACTTTTAATTTTTCCAATAAGAAAAAAATCAAGCATTTCACTCAGTGCTGTTGTGATTCAAGCTCTTCAAACCTTCGCTCCACTGCATCAGCGCTTCAGAGCTATACTTGAAAATGTGAAGAGCCAGCACAACTGCAGAGAAACTAAAATAAATTGATTTTTAGCAGTGAGAAGAAACCTGTTTCTTCATGTACCCTTAGACCTGGCTCACAAAACCTTTTCTTTCTTTCTTCCTTTCTTCCCTGTTTTCCTCCTCAGCACAAAAATAACTACAGCATATTAGGGATTTCATGCATGCAAAGAGCTGGCACTCATTAAAGTTGATGTGTTATTGAGAGCTCTGTGCATAACTGCCAACGAAGGGCCAGAGAGCAGACGTGCTGGGGTGGATGAGAGGATTCCTCCTGCCTCTAGCACAGGATTCCTGCAAACACATCCACGATGGAGGAGCTGACCTGTGGGAGGAGGCAGGAACAGCCTCGGCACAAAAAATGGCTGGAGAAATCCATCCTGGAAAGAACAGGTTGTTAAACACACTGGCAAGGGCACTTTGTGTTCAGGGTAGGCGTGGGCTGCGTTCCTGCTCAGCAAGGAGCCATCAAATTGAGGCTTTGCAAATCCTCCAGTGAGCAAACAGGAACATTCTGGTCGGGGGAACATCAGGGGGAGTTTTGCCATCACGTTCCTGCCTCCCCACACAGTTGGTGCCAGCCATAGCCATAAGCTGGCATTCACTTCTGCTTTTAGGGATGGATGTGAATGAAATCAGGCCCTTAAGAGCACTGCAGGAGAGGGAAAACAGCAAAAGCAGCAACAGTGCCCTCAAGTTGGGCCCCTACTTGAATCCAAAAGAGAACCCACCAGCTACTAAGAAAAAATGAACTCTATCCCCACCAAAACTAGGACAACCATGTAGAAAAGGGAAAGGATCCTTCCTACAAATTTATACCTGAACTCTCTAGGTTCAGGGCCACTTCCAGTTTCACATTAATGTCACACCAAGATAGTCTCAACTGTGATCCCATGGCTCTCCTGCCGCTCACACAAAAACCAAGCAACGCTGGCAAGATACTGCCAGCCACAGCTACCCTGTATGACCCCACAGCCACCCTGCTGCCACCATGCACCCAGCAGTGACTGACAGGTCCCACATTGCTCCTGCTTGCTGCTGTCTCCTCTTCAGGAGCCTGTAAGTGGGATTCAGGAGGCACAGAATCAGCAGGGAGATGCTGGAGCAGCAGCAGAGGCCAATGGTGTCACTCAGCAGCTGCCTCGTGTCCCTTACCAACCCCCTGCCTCACCCTCTGGCTCTGTTGTCTTGGTTTATTGCATCTGTTGAGGACACAGATTGGGTTTGGAAGTTCTGAAGAAGCGGAGAGCCCTCTGGCATCTGAGGAAGGAGATAAAACCTAAGAAATGGAGAAGTTAATATGTTTTCAGCTTGCAAGAGAGCTTGGAAATGCCACTGATGCTTTATTAATCTCTTCTGCCCCTGGAGGACAAACAGGCAGCTGCTTCTTCCTCTCTCTCTGCTGCATTTCCTTTACTGGAAGTTAAAAGAGACAGGGGCATGTTAATTCTATTTTGGAGACAGAGCGTTTTTGTCTATGCCTTTCATAATGCTTTTGGATTATTAAAACTCCTTTGAAACACGACTTTTTAATCTATTTAAGAAGTCCAATTTTCTTTCTCTGCTGTTTCACCCCAGCAATTTCTCTCTCCCAGGAAAACCCAAATGACTCAAGTCTAGCCATTTTTATTGCAGTTCTGGGACTTTCCCCATCACGTCTTGGCTGCTGATGCCAAGTAAGGACAGAACTCAACCCAAGGCAGGATAAGGCCTTCAAAACAAGGAGAAATTACACCAAAGCCAAACGTTCTGACATGATGATCAGTTGTATTTTCAGTTCAGTAATACACATTCATGTACCAGATATAAATGGAGGAGAAAACGAAAGCAGTTGTTGGCTGGAACAGGGATACAAAACTCAATTCCAGCAGCCTTCACAGAAGGGATATTCAGTGTCACAGCAGCACTGTCGAAGGGAGGGACGCATGGAGACCTGCGCTCACATCCCAAGTGGAAGCTCTCCTTTTGTAGATTAGTTTAGCTAGAGACACAATTTTTAAAAAAAAACATTCCCAAAACTGTGACTTTTTGACACTTTTTCTCATTTCCCTAGTGCCAGGACTAGGGTGAGTTGGAATTATTTACATAAAGGAGATTTTATGAAAATACACTGGAAGGTTAAAAATAGAATAATCACAAATACTGGAAAATGCAACAGGAAAGCAGGCAGAGAAAGGAAAACAGGAAACAAAAAAAGTGACAGCCCAAGAGGATCATCGCATTCAGTGGTCGATGTATGGTTAGTGGGGCGGCTCCACTTTGATGCACTGAGATTCACATGCTGGCCTTGATTCACTGCCATGAAGTTACACTCCAGGTTTAAAGCAGGATGCTGCAAAGCTCCTGGTTTCAGCAGGATCTCAGCAGTGCAGTAGCGATTGCTTGCTTGAAACCATTTCCAGAATAAGTGCCACAAGCTGTGACAGTTCTCGTAGGTGCCAAACTCTGCTCATATCCTGCTCTGGAGACCGCTGGTTTTCTTTCCCTTGGCCACCACAGCACTGCTCCATGAAAAGCTCTGCTGCTGGTGAGAGGCATCAGCTTAGACCAGCATGGATTTGGGGCTCCACATTCAGCAGGAGAGGGAAAAGGCATTACCCTACAGTACTCTCATACTTGTATGGGAGTGTCCCCACAAACGCAGCTCTGTGCCCAGATACAACCCCCGACTGTCCTTGCTACAAGAGCTCAAGGCTTGTTACACTGAAACAGCAACAGCAAATCACATCTGCACTTGATTGTACAGGGATGCTCCCTTGGAAGGAATAAAGATATTGTAAATTATTCATGGAAGAGTCCCAGCTAGGCAACACCTGCCCGGAGGTTCTCCCAGGGACAGCACCAGGATTGGAAAATAATTTTGTGAAACTTGATCAAAAGAAAGGAAAATGGAGCGTTTGGGGTTTAATTCAGCAAAGCTCACCCCAATTCAAAGGACAAACTGAGACCACGAGACCAGGAACTGAGCCGAGCACTTCACCTCTTCCCTGGCATACTAGCGTGGTTCTCCTATAAATTGTTTTTTAGTACAGTTCTTGCAGACAATGACATTTTATCCCTCATTTTTTAAATCATGCATTAACTTTACAGTGAAACATTTATCCAGTCCAACAGCTATACAACAAAACACGTATTTTAAAATATCAGAGTATTTAAATTTAAGGAAAGGAGTGTGAGTTCTCAAAGTGGCATGTGTTAAAGAATAAATTAAAGGGAAAAGAAGCATTCTACACAGGCTGAATTACAAAATAAAGTCTGAGCCTGGGAGAAGTTCTCATTTCCTGTAATTCTAACAAATAAATGCCACAAGAAACAGCTGATGTTCCTGGAATTGCTAGTGCTTGAATCCACATCACCTGTTCCAGCTCTGGGTATTGTGGGTGACCCTCTCCAGTTTGAAGCCCACGCTGGTATGACAGACTAAGCAGTAGTGATTGTTCAGGTGCAGAAATCAACTCTCTTAAGGTGTTCAACCTCACAAGCTTCTTAATGTAAGAAACAAACCTGTAGTTGACAGTACCCAAGGAGCCAGCTCCAAACAGCAGAGACCATGGCACGAACAAGCCAGGCCTTCATCTGGAGTGGCTCCAGCCCTGTTGTCTGTTTGGGCTGAGCACTGCTGCTTCCATAAGGAAGCCCCTGAAGAAGCTGGGATCTCACTGAGGCTGCCTTGCAGACCCTGCTTGCATTTGAACCTTACTAAATTCCTGGTATCAGGAGTTTAGCTCCAACACAGGGAAGGGATGATCAGCACGGTGCCTCTGTTCCCACAGACAGGAACCTCCTCCCACACAGAGAGCCAACACTAGGCCTGTCTGCTACCTCAGTAACAAAACATCTTCTTAAGCAGCACCTTTTCATACAGAATTATACATATACAATTACATCTCCCTCCATGGCTCTGCTGTGTCACTGGGGACCAGCAGCTATCACGCAGCAGTGAGCATTGCAGAACCTGGGGGAGCTAACACTCCTGGAGTCAGGAGGCCCCTACAATTAGCTACCCACCATTTTAAAAGACAATGAAAGGATAATTTAACAATTATAAAAACTTTTGCTAATATGAGGATGGGGAGAATAAGAGCACTTAGAAGGTGACAGGAGTGTTGCACTTCAAGGTTCAGTGTATAGGTGGTGGAGTTGAACACTTTCTGACTCTGAACACGGATCTGTGTGACCGACAAGGATTCTCTGGCAGGCTGTAATTGTTTAAAGCCAGCAGCTTCAGTCAAACTAAATCAGCTAAAAACATCAGGAGAGAAAAGCTCTGGACCTGCAGTGATGTGAAATCACAGGACACCTTTGATCTTTCTCAACTGTAAATGGTCAGGGCATACATGGCTTTGGCTCTGTGGGGGGTGACCCAGGGTCAACTTTTTTAAGGAAAAAAAAATCAAGGGAATATACTTATGTCAGCATGCCAGGTAAAAGCATCAACTCCCTGGACTCAATCACATGAAATGCTGCACATGCACTTCCCAAAGGTGAACCAGACCACAGATGTACCAGCCAGAAAGGAGTGTAAAAGACAACTGTATCCACAAAACACAAGTGTAAAACAGTGGAAGCTGTAGGAATGGGCTGAGATTTGGAAGAACATCTGGGGTTTGTTCCCTATTTGGGTGTTGCAGCAGGTACAGAATTAGCTGCTGCCTATTTAGAGGTCTGAACACAGAAGGCAATCAGCTAAAATGTCAGGCCAGCTATGTTTTGGGCATAGCTAGGTGACCAGTGGGATTCTTTTCCAGTTAAAAAAACTGTTGGAAGAGCCAGAAAAGGAAAAAATAAACTCTTCTGTGAGCTAAAATAAATACCAGTTCACTGGGCCTTTTGACCAAGAAGTGTTGGGCACAGGTGTAACCCAGAGAGGGAAGGGATCCCTGGATGCAGGGGCAGCAGAAGAGCTCAGCCTCCCACTCCTCTGGATCCAACTCTCCTTAGGTGTTTTCTAAAGCTCTGTTTCCCCAGCACCTGACACTGCACTGCAGACTGCCAGGAACACCTCAGGTTGGAGCTGGACAAGAAATTGGGAGACATGGCTCATTGCAGGACGGAGCACAGAACAGACCCAGGCTGGTGCCCAACACACAAGGTCCTAGCCCAGGAACAGTAGTGTTTTCCCCAGGAAGCTGGATTGAACTGCTGCTTTTCTGTACAGGGAGATGCAAAAGAACCTTGGAAACTGTCTTACAGCAATGGAAAACAGGAATGTGCATGCTGAGATCTACCTCTGCTTGGGATGACAGGCCCTGCGTGACTGAGCTCAAGGTTGTGGCTGGTCCAGTAACAAAGTGGAGCAGAGATAAGGCTTTGTAACCTGCTCCCCTTCCCCCTTGCATTCACCCCATCTACAAACCCACACATCAGCTCAGCCTGAGCATGGTGTCGAGCTTAATGGCCTTTCCCTTCTTTTAAATAGAGGGAAAGGGATGGAAATGAAAATCTACTCAAACCTCCAAGATAAATGCAAAAGCAGAGTGCAGAGCTTGGTTCAGCTCATGCTGGCTTTTGAGTTTCTGCCTTGTTACATGCAGTGCCTTGGTTTCCTCTGGCTCTGGACACCTCAGGCTTGAGTTGGAACCTTGATCCTCTCCTGAGGAAAATAGACACACTCAGTGGGACCAAACTGATGTGCTGTGCGTCTGCAAATGCCAGCAAATTCCAGCGATCTCCAGCACCTTCAGCTCCACTGAGACTGCCCTCTGCCAAGCCTGAGGGCTGCTGATTGCTCCAGCTGCAACAGAAAGAGGATTTATTTTCTCCCAAAGGGATGAAGAGACCAAATGCTGATTCTGATACAGGATTGTTAGTCTGTTTCCCTTTAAGAAGTGAACCACTGGGAAAGCTGCAGGACAGCCCAAGGCAGCAGCAAATGGCATTTCCCAACAGCAGCAGGGCTGCACAACGTGCTCTGACAGTGTGTGGGTGTGAAGGGGTGAGATGGGGAACTCCAGCAAGCCAAGGACCCAAAGCCTAAGAAGCAGCACACGCAGCCCACGACTCCTGTGCAGCCACAGCACGATCACAGTACAAATGCAACCACAGGATACAGCTGGCAGTGGTGACAACATCGATTGGGAGTCAATTTCTGTCCTAGGAAGCAGTCTGCATCATTCAGATGCTCAGAACATGCCTGAAGAAGTAACTCCTCCAGAGGCTAAACTTCTCATGCCATCATTTCCAAGTCTTTCTGCTCCTCTCCCCTGCTAGTGTCAATTTACTTCAAGTTCTTCCACCAAAACCCCTAAGAAAGGCACATTAGCTTGGTGGAGAAGCTTTTCGTCTCCTCTCGCTTTCCAAAATCCTGTATTTTTCATTAACTTCTCTCCTGAGAAATAAGACTTTAAAAGGCAAAGCAGTCTGCATCTTCTTAAGTCCAAACCTCCATGGGTACCATGGACTCCTTTGTTCCGACGGAGGGAAGTAGATATTCTTCCTCCAGAAAACGAAAGGGAAATTGTACTAAAAACCCACGAATCTTTTTTAATTCTTCTGCTGCTTTCACAGGATCATCATTTGCTAATTTGGGCTTGTTGATGAATTCACGCAGTTGGGTTAAATTATTCACCTCGTCACTGGGAAGGCATCGAAACACCTGAACAAAACAGAAAGAAGTCGCCTGTCAGTGTAGGGGAAATGCCGCAATGCAGAGAGTTCCTCAGAAAGACCAAAGCATCCAGTACAAATTCCTCAGGATGGGAGTGACTGAACTAACAGCCTGGAGAACAAGAAGGGAAGAGGTATGTGTCTCCTCGATGAGGCTGGACCAGGCAAAGGGAAAGCTCCAGGGCCTTGTCTGATCACTGCAAAAGCTCATTAAAAGACAGAAGTAAAATTTGCTTCTACTCCAGTTACACTGTGGCTAATTACAAGTAGTAACTACACCACGGCCATTCACTGGAGCTGATGCAAACACAAGGAGAAATCTGATCTGCTGCCTTCACGGGTGCTGTCACACTCTGAGAATGCACCAGCTCGAGTTTCTTGTTCACAGCTCTTGCATCTGACACTTACTCATTCCTTCAAAACATCTCTGAAGGTCCAACCCCAGGAACTAGACCTGCTGCCTTTGCCCTCCCGTGCTGCTTCTCCCATTGGCATCTGCTGCCTCTGCATAGGAGGGAGGGAGGGAGGGGGAAGTTGCTGTGCTCCTCACCTTATCAAAGATGGTGGCATTGCGAGCTGCTGTGGCAATCCACACCTCCTTGAAGAATTTGTCACAGACGGGATCCTGGTGTTCCGGATTGAGATCGGAGCCGCCAAGGACAACCCTGAGAAGGCAAAAGGATGGATGCTCACAGAGGCTGAAGCACTGGGCACTCCCTGCTTGAAAAATGCCAGGAGACAGGAAGTTTCCTTGGGACCTGCCAAACCCCATGTGCTCCCAGCACCCTCCCACTCCCATCCCCTGTGATAATCTGTCAGCTCTAATGCTGCTTGATTTTCTCCTTTTCTCCTGTGCAGTAACTTTCCAGATGGGAAATAGGGTGGAGGGGGAAAAAAAAAGGAAAAAGAAAAAGGTTTTAAACTAAAAATGGCCGTGTTGTGGGCCAGATGGCTGCTCCCAGCAAAGAAGCTTCCTTTTAGAAGTGACATTGCCACCCAAGATTGAGAGAGTGTGCAAACGGGATCTGGAGCGGAAACACCACTTGTTTATGAGCTCTGCTAGCGAAATCCTGGAGCAAAATAATTTGTAAAATCAAGCTACCAAGCTGCGGGCAGGAGCAGTGTGAGGAAGGCCAGCGAAACAGCAGCAAAACCCTGGGCTAAGTGCAGCCCAGGCAGAGCTAAACCTGGGCAGGCAGTGGCAGCTCCCCGTTGGTTTGAAAGGCTGTGGGGGCAGGTTAAGCCCGAGCCAGCCCCACCTGCACCCCTGCCCAGCGCCCACATCCCTCCGTGCCCTGCTCAGCCGGCCCCACGCCCCACCTGAAGCAGCGCAGCCGCAGGGACTGGGCGAACCTCCCAGCGCTGTACTCGTGGCCGTCCATGACGGAGGGCACGGTGTCGGTGTCCTGCACGATGATGGCCATCTCGCTGTCCCGCTTCCCCAGCATGCTGCGGTCGTTGATGTTGGCAGAGCCTGGCAGGGCAGGATGGGGCACAGGTGATGTCTCACTGCTGCCCCTGTTCACCCTCCGTCACCACCCAACACCCCCGGGGCACTCCGCACCCCCATCCGCGGCTTGGACAGGTAAAACCCCACCCAGGGGGCTTCCTTAGGGAAATGCAGGCCTTGAGAGGATTTGGGGAAGGAAAAAAACCACCTCAACTAATTTTTGCAGGCTTCAAGAGTTTGGAATAAGATTAAATCACGGCTAAGCCCAGGCCAACATTTCCAAATTCTTTCTGCAACTTGCCAGATGCTTCTGCTGAGGGAGCCACAGCTTTCAAAGGTCTGAACTGCATTTGGTTTGGATACCCAGTTACCTGAGGCAGGATGGGCTCTCTGGGTAAATCAAAGAATGGTTTGGCTTGGAAAAGACTTTCAAGTTCCTCTCCCTTTATCCTCCCTGCCATGGTCAGGTTGCTGTGTCATTCAGGGGGGTCTGCTTGAGACCAGCTGAGGCTTTATGCCCCCCAAAAGGTTTCTCTGTCCTACACAGACATCAGAAAACAGGGGATGGGGGGATTTTTGCAGTTTGTTTGCAGCTGTTGGCTCCAAGGGAACAGTAAGATGCAGGGAAGGATAGGCATAATGAGGTCATAATTAACCCACAGAAATGACCAAAACAACAACAAAAAAATCTCCAGACACAGCTGTGGACGACCCCCAGGCTGCAGTTAGCCATTGAGCCTTCCGCCTGGATTAACTCCAGGGGAGCCAACACCTCCAGAGGAAAAACCAGCTAAATCCCTCTCTGTCCTTTCACCCCCTCCTCCTGCACAGAAGCTCCATGAGCACTTAATTTCCATGCACTCTCTCTGAGTGGAAAAGGGATGGCTTCCCATCCTCTCACCATGCAGCAGAGATGCACAGGCTGTATAAAAATCTATCCTCAAGCTTATAGGTACAGAAAATAGAAATTCAGAGCTGCCTTAGTTCCTCGGACCATCCCAGCTGGAACAACACAGCTCCTGCTGTGATATCAAACCACCTCTGAGCCACTCTGTGCACTGGAGACGAGATCTGGCCCAAGAGGGTGACAGAGGAGCAAACCTCACCACAGGTCATTCGAGACCACTGCTTTGAAGAGAAGGAGTATTTAGAGTCTTGTAAAATCTAGGAGTAAGGTATTCATTGGCAAAGTTGTCATTGCTGATACAACAGCTCAAAAAGGGCTCCTTTAAAGAAACAGGCTGAAATTCTGCTGCAGTGTAAAGCTCTGAGCCTGAACTCTCTCATCTTTGCTTCATGTTCTCATAATAAATATGGTAAGAGAAGAGGATGAAATGATATCTATTACTCCCTATAGCATATTGTCCCATTCTTATGAAATGGAGCTGATACATGACACATGTTGTCCAAACCTTCCAAATTTTACAGCACATTCTGTTCTTTTAGGAACAGATGACAAGTCTCACAAGTCCTCCTGCTAGAGCAGAGTTTGATACAAGACAGATGGACAATATTCCCTGCACTGGGATTCTCTTCACGGTTACACACAGATTTAAAACCATTTTAGAAAAACAAATGAAATGACAGCCCTCTGAATCCTTTCCTCCCTCTTGATGAATTTATGAGTTTGATTTTTGGGTTTGTTTTTTTTTTAAACAGCGAAATATTTCTCAGGAAAGAAATGACAACACAGAAAAGCCTGTGGCACCCTGCAGCCTGCACTGTGCATGGGGCTGGGAAGGGATTGATCCAGGCATGACCCAGTGCCCCAAGCCCCTCCTGAGAGCCCCTGCTCACCGATTATAACTGTGTTGTCATCAGCAATGAGCAGTTTGCTGTGCACATAGATGAGCTCTGTCACCAGCTTTCCTTCCAGCTCTGCGTATGTTCGAAGTCCACAGAATGATATGTAGTTTATCCACTTATCTCCGACTGAAAATTAAAAGACAAGAAAACTGATGGGATGAGGGAGGTGGAAAAGGAAAACGCCTTGTTGACATGAAGACCCCTATGAATAACACTTCACTTTTGACTTTTAAAAAAATTACAAACGAACAGATAATGGAAATAATTTTTTTAAAAAACAGACTTGAACATTTGCTTGTGAGCTCACTGTGCTGCTCTGATCTGCTGTCTGCTCAGAGACTCCCACTTCAGTGAGAAATTACCCCAGTCTCCTGGGCACAGCACACAACAGTCCAAATATCTTACAATAAGTGGACTATGGGACTGTTTTTCTGCAGATCCTGCAGAAAGGAGGCTGGAAGCAGGTGTTTTGTCCATGGTCAGTATGGCAAATGTGTCGTAATGCACTTGTGTGCAGTTCAGATTTACACCAGGACCTGGAACAAATGAGGCATTATGCACGGTCCTGGTGTTTGTGATATGTGGCTTTTCACGGCGCTCCAATTCCCAGCAGAGCAAATTCCAGCAGGATTCCTCACAGCAAGGAAGCAACTCAGAAACAGCCTCCTGCTCAGGCAGGTTCCTCCTCTCCACGTCTGGTAACTGCCAGAAACAAATCCTGGGTGGGATCCACGGGGCAGGCTGAGGGCTCACAGCTCCCAGAAGCGTGACCCCGCTCAGGACGTTTTCCAAGTAACACAATCCCGAGCAGCTGCGACTGTGCTGTGCTCCTCCCTGGGGTGTTCCCCTCCTCTGGATCAGGGCTGCAGCCAGGTGTGAAGTCTGACGAGGGGCCATGGCTCATGTGACCTGGCAGAGCTCACCATGGGAGGATGGCCAAGGAGGAGGTCACTCACAGCCCCGCGAGCCTGTAGCACGTGTTGTGTTACGTGTTATAGATGCGGCCATCAAACCAAGCAGTATCCAAAGTAAACAACACAGAGGAGAGGAATAAAGCTCTTACCCTCTGCCTTCAGCTGGCCCAGGATGGAGTTTTCCCCTCGGCACATGGTCCTGGAAAGAAGGCAGGCAGCCATCAGCACCCCCGTGGCTCGAGACAACAGCATGTGCTGGAGCAGAACCGTGCGGGGTAAATCACAAACACAGATGCCTCTCAAACAGCAGGAGAAACAGGGTGCTTCCAGAGCACACTTTTTTCCCAAATGACTGCTCTTTTCCCAAAGGAGCTCGTACCAACCCGCAGAGGAGCTGGGGAGCACTTTTGCCTTCTAGAGCACGTGGCAATGACTGTAAACGTGTGACAAGCAGGGCCGCTACCCTTCATGCCTCAGGCCTGGATGTGAAATCACGTTGAGAAAAATGTCAACATGCGCAGAACACCAGGTCAGGGAGTTTGTGTGATTGTGGCTGGGCTGGAAAAGCCAAACAACCCACGGGCAATTTCTCAAGATCGATGGTTGCCCTTGCAGGAGGAAGCTCAGGCAGAAGGGTCAGGGGGACATGCTACTTTCCATCTGCTTGTGTCCCTTGCCTCACTTGTCTGGCTGGACGTGCAGCAGGACCCCTGCAGGCGAGCAGACAAGGGGGATTTCACTCTGAGGGTTGCAGCAGACTCTGCACACTGACTGTGTCCTGGCTGTACCATAACACAGCAACTTTCCAGTAAAACCATCTTGGGCCATTCTGCCTTCCTCTACCTTTCTCAGCACAAGGGCTACCTGGCACTGCTGCCTCTCAGTCCTTCCCATGAGACCTGCTGGGCTCCAAGTGTCTCCCCGCAAACATCCATCCTGGAGCAGGAGAATCACACTGGGAAAGATCCCGTTACCTTCATGGGACCAACAGGCAGAGCCAGGCCAAATATCAGCCAAAAAGGCAGATTTGGAGACAAATCTTGGTCAGCAAGCCTGGTTTGATCAGCTAAATGGAAACCAAATCATAGAATGGTTTGGGTCTGAAGGCACCTTAAAGCTCATCTAGCTCCAGCCCCCTGCCACAGGCAGGGACACCTTCCCCAAGACCAGGCTGCCCAAAGCTCTGTCCACGCTGGTCACACAGATGGCAAGTGGGGCTTGGGGACCCCCTGCAGCAGTGGAGGTGTCCAGGGGGTCGCTGACACCCTGCCTGTGGTACCTGTAGTTGAAGTGCATGATGGCCTGCAGTGCGTTCCCCCCGCCCGTCGATATGTCCCCTTCAAAGCCCGGCAGCAGCGGGATCACCACATACACCCGGAAACGCCTGCCCTCCCTGAAACGAGAGTTTGGGGGAATATCAGCCTGGGAATGTCACATCAGCCTGGAAAAGTTAGTTTCCCACGAGGTGAAGTCCCCTCCCTTTCACTTCCCCCGAGCTGACCGATTCGGTTCCCATCCAAGGCCACTACACAAATTTTAAGGGAGCAAAGTGGGAAGTTCATTTCAAGTTTCAGCCAATCATCACCTGCCATCAGTTCTGTGAGTGCTCCTTCAGGAGGAGAGGGCATAATTTACTCTCAGCAGACAACAAAAGAAGCTAAAGGAAAAGAAACACATTTTTACTGAAATTCAGGGGCAGGCTAAGGATTTTTCATATTGTGTCTGCCACTATAAAAGTTTAAAAAAGTATAAAAGTGCCACTGAGCACCCCAATAGCCCAGTCACACTGAAACTGGTGCAGACTGGTGTGTACAACCACCTGACAGAGCACAGCAAAGCTTACAGAGCTGTTACAGGCAGAAACCCAAAATCTAACCCAATGTTCCCACTGCCTCCTGGCTTTCAGAAATCAAAAGCATCACCAAATGTGGAAAATGCTCAGAGCACAAGCAAAACGTTGATCATTTGGAGAAGGCAAATATGTCCTTGTTACATCACAGCACCCAAAATCTCAGTTGCAGAGTTCTCCAAACTAATCCATACCCTAATTGTGACCCCATTCAGAACAAAAGCTACAATCATGGCACTGCTTGGGGCTTTTCTCAAAGCCTCCCTTTGGGTTTCCTCTGCTGACAAATTCCAGGTGCATCTGCTCTCAGAGCACTTTCCTGGTGCCCTTGGGTGCCGGGAATTCCCTGCTCTGTGCCCCGGAGGAGGAGGAAGAGAAGAACGAGGATAATGCTCAATGGAAGGATGCTGCCACTAGATGGCAAACACAGTTTAGTCTGCACAAAACCATTTCAGAAGCTCTCTGAGGATGAGCCAGTCTGCAGTTTTTTGTCAGAAGTTCCTCGGACAAGCCATGCCTATGAATTTCGGGGTGTGGGAATTGTGAAGCACTGGGGTCCCATGTGAGCTGGGAGGGAGACAGTGAGGACCTGTGTGTCTTTCATTTCAACCTTCCAGCTGTGCTGGGCACTGCACACTGGCCCTGGCTGGCCAGCAGAGCTCAGAAACAGTTAATGAGGCCTTACCCAGACACAAGAGACTGTGAAACCAAGTCTGTTTGTATCACGAGAAAGGTCTACCAACAAAAGTATTCCCCAAAAAGTAGCTTGTTTGTGTAAGGACAGTGTTTATTAAACTGCTTAGAGAGCCACCTATGAAAAAAAAAAAAAGAGGAAACCAAGAAAAGAAAATTATTAGTAACATCAGCAGAAAATATTTAGTCTAGATGAGTGAGAAGAGTACAAGATCACTATAGACCCTAATTTATAATTAAAAGTTGTTTTCCTTGGGCAGTTTGGAAAATTAGTATTATGATACAAACCAGTTAGGCCTGAATTTACTTTTAACCTTAGGTAATTCAGAATTTGAACCTTATATTCAGTTAGGAATTGCCAACATTAAGCCAGCACAATACTTTCATACAACTGGAGTAATGCAGAAGTGAGCATCACATCTGGAAATGGGTCACTAAGAATCTGTGAGACTCCCTTTTGTGAGACTTTTTAGTATCTGGACAGGATGACACCCCTTACAAAAACTTTATGTAATGGGAAAATCTTAACAAACTAGCTGGAGAATTTGCTGTGCCAGGGCCTCACCACCCTCACAGTACAGAATTCCTTCCCAATATCCAATCTGATCCACTCTCTCTCACTTCAAAGCCATCCCTCCCATCACACACGCCCTTTTCCAAAGTCCCTCTCCTCTTTTAGGTACTGGAAGGTGCCTCAGACTCTGTGTCCAGCTGCCTGTGAGCCTCGAGGCTGCAGTACAAACACAGCAACAGCATTTCCAGCGGCACTGGCACCTCTCCTCATTTACCACAGGTAAGAAAATCCATCCCATCTTTTCATCCTTAGCTGATTTCAATTATTTGGGTTATTCACTGCAGCTCACACAGATCACACACAACTCCACCCCGTTGTTAATGGCACAGCAGATAACACCCAGGCTCTCCCTGTTTTAGCAGTGCTCCTCTTTCCACAGTGCTCTGAACAAAGCCTGGCCCAGGGCAGCTCCTGGAGCCTTGCAGACACTTCCTGCACTCCGGTGGCTGTCTCATGTTGGGTGCCTCCAAGTGTGAATTTCCAAGCTCAAGTGCCAAAAAGAGCAAAATTCCTGCAACCTTGGAGAGAGGACCTCTGGAAAAGCAGGACCTGCAGAGTTCTGGACAACTACAATATGGAAAAAATAATCCATGCAAGAAAACACATCTGTGCGTGGCCAAAAAGCCCATGAGAGATGAGAGGGGAAAGTTTAGAAAGTTTTCTGTATATCAGTCCAGGAAGAGCAGGATACAGTTTTACACTATGAAATGTACCTCTCAAAGACACTCCAGGGGAGCAACCTTAAGCAAGGCTGCCTAGGATCAAAGTGAAGACAAGCCACTACCTGTGGCATTAATGCTAATTAATTAATGTTAGGTGTGCTGAAGCAGTGTCTAAAACATGGTTGGATTCAATCCATCACACAAACAACGGTCCCCTTGCAAAGGGGGTGAACACCCTCCAGCATGTACCAGAAAAGGTTGTTCAAACAACAGCAGAACCCTCAAAATGTATTTGCTTCCCCTATTTGAAGCCACTCCTCTCTAGATGATTTAAATAAACCACAAATCCCAGTTCACCCTTCCCACCCATGAACGTGCCTGACCACCCAGCTCAAGGCAAGCTGGCAATGGAGCAAAGGTGTCACTGAACCAGAACACAAAGGACTTGCCTTCAAACAAGTTCCACAGTTAAAAATACATTTACATTTGGGTAAGTCCAGAAAAACACTTTCTGGATGCAAAGAAACCACTCAGGAGTTTCACTGCTGTAATGGCAGATGCTCGACCCCATCAGGTCTGCATTGGCATAGCTACTGTCCAGCTGTGCCCACTGAGGGGTTACTTTTTGCACCACACCATGGAAATGCAACTGGAAGACTTCCACTGCCTCATTAAGAACAGGTTACCTGTGAGCTTTAAGAATCCTCTGAGCAATTGCATCACCGATCTTGTTCCAGACAACTTTGTCATCAGCACAGCTAATAAAAAACTGGTTCTGCAGGAAAAGCAAGCAGAGCTACTGTCAGACACTGCTAGCAACCAACCAAAAACATTTGCATGCTTTACTTCAGACCAAGAGAACTAAAGATAGCTGGGCCAACTACAGGTACCAGTGTGCCATTGGAGTGGAGGTTTTTCAAAATTATGATTAAATGATATGTGTGTCTGTGCTTGCTTAGGGCATGAATTAGTCCTTATTAATCACACTCCTTAGAAAGTTCATGTAAAGAGCAGCCTAACGAGAGGCTAAAAAAAAAAAAAATAGAAGAGGAGAAACAGCACCTCCATTCAGCCTGCACTGAGTGTCACTCTGACACAAGAGATTCCTGCTGCTGAAAGCTGTGCAGATGAAGAGCTCCCTGTGAGTGGGAGGTCTGGGCATCACAGGGGACACTGCAAAGCCAGAGGGGACATGGGGACTATTGCATAGGCCATGAAAGCTGCTGGCAATTTTGCAAAGAGTCTTATAAAGGAAAGCTGTACTTTTTCCACCTTGAGGTCAGAAGGCTGTCAGGGTATACAGCCATCAGTCTAGCCCAAGGACCACTGAAGGTAATGGATCTGTCTAAATGCATAAAAACTTCAGACCAAACCTCAAGAAGCAATGGGCAAGCCATGCCCAGAGCACCAGGACCCTCCTGTCCTGCCTCCCTGCCGCTCACCTCTATGTAGATGTAGTGCTTGCTGTTCTCTATCACGCTGATGTAGGCTTTGTGGATGGACTCCTCGTGGTATTTAATGCCAGCAGACCAGTCAGCTGCAGAGCGGAGCACCTGGAAAGCAAGAGAGGGACACTGTCAGCTCTGCCCATCCAGGACACCACCATGGCACCTGAATTATCCCAGAGGCACTGCCAGGCTTTCACTAAGTAAGGTAGTAAGTGCAGTATTTATACTGCATTTGTAATTATGAGAAAGGACATTCAGAAATAGAATTAATGCTTAGCAATGTTTTGATTAAAAACCTAAGAGCCCTGTCCCAGTGCTGTACTACTGCCCTCTCCCACCTGAGCAGCTCCAGGTGCTTGTTCTTCCTTAAGGTCTCATGATAAACTGCTTTTAAAACAACCTAAATTTCCAAGCTTTAGGGGTGCACATCCCATCAGTGATCTCCTGCCCAGCACTTTAAAGCTGGTCTCCAGCTGGGGCAGGGTGTTGTTCCCCCAGAGAGGTTGTACAGAATCATAGAGTCAGTCTGATAACGCAGGCCGTGCCTTTGTCCTCAGCACTCAAGGTCATTTGTTTCCTTTGCCAAATTCTAGCACAAGCCATCCCATTTGTGATGATATGACTTTTAAAATTTATAGTTCAGCTGCCCACATTTATTTCTTAGTTTTTACTGGAAATCCACTTTTAAAGTAGATTCCTGCAAGATCCCCAGGGCACGTCTTGCCCCTCCATCCTGCAGTTCTTGAGCAAGAGAGCCAAACCAACATGAGAAACAACCTTTGTTTGTGCTCTGGGCCAGGCTGAGCAAGCCCTGCAGCAGCCAGCATCACATTCTCCCCAGCCAGAGATGCTGTGGCATCTCCTGCTCCTGCACTTTGAGTTGAGAGGCAGCCACACTACGCCCCAAGTGAAGCTTTCCTAGATGGAAATGTAGTTTTTAATTAAGTGGTGGCAGAGTACGTGCTTGGGAGAATAGTTACTCGTTATTAGCCTCTGTCTTTAAACACTGTCAAGACAAAAACATTGAAACAATAGCCTTAAAATACCTCAATATAATCATTATACCAGAACTTGGGGGCAGTCCCACACAGCACAAGATCCAGGGGCTGGGGATCTGTGAAATGTGTGTGTGTCAGTTCCAGCAAAATCCTGATCTCTTGGGAATTGACCGAATCAATCCTCTCATCTCCGGAGCATCTCTGGAGGTGGCACTGAGGGCCACTGCTGTTAAGCAGTACATGACTCCTGAGCTAATTCCTTCACCTCGACAGGAGCTTTCTCCCACATCTGTTTTCCCCGTAAAAAACAGACCCTGCAACTCATGTATTTGGCTGCTCTCCTGGCCAACAGGAAGGTGCACTCTGCAGTCTCCCAAACTGAGTGTTGGGATCACAGCTGCCCTTTGCCTGCATAAGCCCATGCTGCTCATTCACAAAGGTTTTTAATCACTCATTCAAGGCTGAGTGTCCCCACTTATCCCAAGATGGGTACTGCTGAAACCACACTGAGCACCATGGCAGACTAAGATCTGGAGCAAAATTCCACCACTGGCATTTATAAGAACAGAAAAAACAGCTTTTCTGGGTAGAAAGCAGGCTAATTCTTCCATGTGCAGCCTGGACTGGAGCTCACAGCACTTCCACTCTCACCAGCGCAGCAATCTGGAACTGCACTTCAGCAAGTGGCAGACAGTGGCTTTCCAGTGCACAAAGTCTGATATTCAACTTTGGTTTGGGATTTTTTGCTAGTTAACACAACAGAACCATCACTCAGGACCATCCCTTTCCAGCACCATGACTTCCCAGTGCATCATCCATCCACCTGCCTTTCCCTAAACTCCTCCTCACCCCTCCACATAACTGGCATCCCCGCTCACTCCACACCCCAGGGTGCCCCTATTACAGTGCCATCATCCCTCTGCCTCACCCCAGAATAATGTGTCAGGCTAATTCTTAAAAGCTGGCACAGCACCACCCGAAAAGCTCCCATCAGGTGCAACATCAAATCCCCATGCAAAGGGAAGAACAGGTGTCAGAAAATGTTGGGTGGAGCAGCAGAATGGGTGTAAGGTGTTTCATCTTGGACCTCCTCAAAATAAAGTTATTTTTAACAGGTCTGCAGCCATGGGGACAGGTGAGGAGGTGGCTGGACAAGGCCACCAGTGCAGCATCCCATGGAGACAAAGCTGTGGCACTCACAGACACATATATTCACACCTGGAAATTTGCTACCCTTCCCTTACCACTGATGCTCCATCTCACACTTCTGGACACTTCTCTTTCCTGTCAAGGTATTTAAAGGCAGCTGGTTCAAACCCAACCTAGTTCCTGGGGAGAAAAGGCCACATGCTGCCCAGCAGAGCACCTCCCATTCACAGCTGGAGTCTCCATGCTCCTGGCTATCCCTTGCCCTTCCTCAAGCCTCTCAATAGCTTGTCATCCCTTTAACTTCTCCAACTGATACAAGGGTAATAAATGTGATGTTTGCTGAGGGCTAGTGCACAAACCCTGAACAATGTGAGTTCTCACGCAGACTTCAAAGGGGTGAGGGCGTCAGCTGCTGCCAGAGCATTAAACTTTCATTGCATTTCCATCAGGAACGGGATGTTGCCTCACCACATCACGTCTTTTGCAAAGCTGGCTTTGGCAGATAACTGCAAACTCTGGAGTGGAAATTGGGAGATGGAAAAAACTCTGGCATTGCCTTTGGCATATCTCTATTTGACTCTTGCAAGAATCAATGAGCTCTTGCAAAAATCATGTTGCTTACTGCAAGCAAAGCTCCGAAGTTCAAACGACAGAGGATGAGAGACCACGCCTGACTCCTTCTCCTCCTTCCCAGCCTGTACCTCCACAGTGTTTCCCACACACACTGCATTCATCCTCCCTGCCCAGGGGAAAGCCCTTGTCAGTGCCCTATCCTCCCAAAAATGCTTTCCTTCTCCTCTCACAGAGGAGAGCAAAACCAGATGGTACAATGAGGTTGGAATCTGCTGTTGACAGGTCAATGGTTTGGGCTTGCAGCAACACTGCAATCCCCACGGATCCTTTGTTTTTCCCTTCCTCTGATCTGCCCACAATTGAAGACAGATTTGCAAACAAGGTCAGAAACAAGAAACCCAGCAGCCAAGCTTTCCTCAATCACCCCACGGCCAAGGACAGTCTGGGGATGCTGGATTTTACCTCGGGGCAGTAAATTCTGCCTGTAAAATCCCTACACAGTATTCAAATGGGGATAACAGGAGTTTGGCTGTTGGCTAGCCAAAGGATTCACTGTTAAGAAGAACAAGAATACTGCTGTGGTTTTTCTGGGTAAAAAGCTGGTAAAGACTTTAGGATATCTGCTTCTTTCTGTGCAGAACAGTACCACTGAAAGGAGATGTGAGCACCTGAGCCCTCTGCCCCAAAATGAATAAACTGGACAGGCAAGAGGTTGATGTTCCTGTCCCTGCAGGAAAGAATTCACAAAGGGATGCTCTGATGCACACCCTGGGAGCTCCAGGAAAAAGGGGAGTTCAGATCCAGGCTGCAGGTGTCCTCCTCTCTCCATACAGCAGCCAGATCTGAAACCTCCATCAAGAGGAGAGACTGAGTCACTCACGGATTCACAGTGGGACTTCAGGGATGCTCAGGGCACTTGTGTCACCTGGGGACCAATGGAAACCAGGCCAGTCTCCCATTAGGGAGGAGACAGGCAAAATTTCAGGATGTGCATGCAAATCCCTGCCTTGGAGCTTGAAGAGGTCACGCAGAAATCATAACCCAGCTGAAGCCTGGGGACCTGCACCCAGGCAGGGTGCCCCAGCCTGGCAGAGGACCTTGCCTGGTGCTGCAAACACTCTCCCCCACGTTTCCCCTCATACTGGGAACACTGGTACATTTCAGGACAACATATTTGCAGCCTAATATAATCTAGTTTTACTCATCTGGCTACATGCAGGGCTATTTTGACAGATGCATAAATAAGAAATGAGCAAGGCAGTTTCAAATGAATAAATTACAAGACAAACCTGCTTTCTTTTTGCTGTTTATGGCATCATTGAGAGCAGCCCCTCATTTCCTGGATGCATCAGTTATTTGCAATGCCTCAGCAATGTGGTGGCCAGGCTGGTTTTCCAGCTGCTCACCTATCACTCAGCACTGGAGTCTGCGGATTCTGCAGTCACCCTTTGAGCTCCGTCCTCTCTCCCACGGCCTGATGCCCTGAGCCAGCAGCTCTGCAGCTGGACTGAAGGCAAGCTGGATCTAGGTTGTTCTCAGTTTAATTTCTCCTTTGGGAACTGCTTCCAGTTCTGTAATCAGTAGAGCTTTACTTTTTGCTACAGCAAACCCCGTGATTTAGAAGTTGTGGTTTATCTTGTGGTTAAAATGTGCTCAGGGGACACAAGCCCCATCACTTAATGAGAACAAGACTTCCCAAAAAGCTGGTGTCAGACACAGACAGGGAGGCATTTACAGCCACAGGGAGCAGGATGATGCCTGAAGGGGACGATTTCCCAGCAAGCTGTGAGCATTGCTTTGGAGGCTGATCTAAAACACCCCAGACCCCTGACACAAGATCCCTGTGCTGCCCATCCCTCACACCACATAGAGAGGAGCAGACAATGCCCTTGCAACCCACAAACCCAGAAGAAAGCATCTTATTTCACTAAGCTTCCCCAAGCGTTGTTGTCATCTGGGCAGACCACTCCTTACAAAGAGCAAAGTCATGCATTTTTCCTGGTTTTGGTCTAACTGCTCTTACTTCATACATCTTTCATCCACAGAGACACACAATGGTTGTGCTGCTTCAGCATAACTATTATGACTTTGTACTCCTCAACAAGTTCCTATTTCTGCTGGGTAACAGCAGCATTCAAGTATGTGCACTCGATAGAGCTAACTGTGCTTTTACCCAGAGGTGTCTTGGCAATTCCGACTGTGAGGATGATTGTCACAAACCAGACTGTGGAACTGCAGAGGACCCACAGGGATGCAAGGCTACATAATAAAGCGCAGACGAAGTTCAAGGCAGAAAGCAACAGCCCCGAGACTCCACTTAATGCTGGGCTCTCACTGACCACCACCCGTCTGAGCGAGGCGTCAGGGCCCGGCAGACTGCTCTAAGATCTGAGATAAATGCTCAGTGGGTAACCTCAACCCATCAGGCCTTCTCAAATCATAAGCCCCAAATGTTAGGTGTTCGATGAAGAGTGGCAGAAAACAAACCATAAAACCACACAGCTATGCAAAGTCAGTGTTCCTGCCACTTGAGTACTGCATACACTTTAGCCCTTTTACCTCAAGGGTGGAGATACAAATTAATGCCTCTCTACTAAAAGAGTTGCATTATTCTATTGCAATTGAGGATCTGACCACCTAATCTGTGAGCTGAATTAGCTAAGAGGTTTGCATCCTATAATTCAAGTTTTGCAGAGGGTCTGTCAGGCATTCACACTTCCTGGGAGGATGCAGAAAAGGCCCTCTCAGGAGTATGAGAGCAGGGGACCATCAACACTCACCTGGACTGTGGCAGGAACAGCCTCAGGCACCTGATACTTCAACTCGTTAGCAGTTTGCTGAGATTTTGGCAACAGGAATGGGTAGGACAGGGAACGGTATTTGGGTTTCATAATCTGCACAGGGGGAAAAAACAGATAAAGAAAAAATGCTTGAAAAAATGCTTGCAACATATCAGAACAACACAAAGAGATAAAACAGATGCCTGCAGAGGGCAGGGGGTGAGGCAAGGCTGTGCTTATCTCCATGCCCCCAGCAGTGACACCCACGCCCACCTTGGTGAAGTTCCAGCGCTGGATGAAGTGCCGGGCGACGTCGCGCGCGGCTCTGCCGTGCACCACCGAGGAGATGTCGTGCCAGGGCATCCTCGGCGTGGTGTATCTGTCAATGAAGTCTGCAGGACAGGAGAGCATGGCTGAACTTCCTCAGACAGAGGACATGAATGTGGAAAAGCACATCCCTCCTCACACTCAAGTTTCTGGGACATGGCACCAAGCAGCCACAAGGTAGATGACTTGGACTGCAAGTCCACAGACTGTAACAGCAAAATTGGCCCTAAAACCCCTCAAAGGGAGTTTTGTTGCTTTTTCCTAGCAGCCAAACTAAACCAGCCTCGTTACCTCTGGCTTGGAAGCAGGAAAAATACATTCTGCTCAGACCAAAAAGGAGCAGAAGAAAGTCTGTGAGAATGTAAAGACTCCCACTTACCAGCAAAAGGCTTGTCGAGTTGAACCCAGTCTTTAAACACGAAGTTGCAATAGTCTTTTCCATGCCAGAACCTGGTTTCCCCAAGCAGCTCTCCAACACCTGTCTTCAAGCTGCGGATGGATCCTTTATCTGTCCCAGGCACACAAAACAAAAACATGCTCCAAAGTCATGGCCACCCATTGCACACAGCAGTGAGAGACTCACGCCATGGAGCAGCTCCAGTGGGACCTGCCAGTCCCAAGCAGCTGAAGCTGGTTTCCCCCTAGCTCTCCTGTTGCTTTCAAGGGATGTATGTTAGTATTTCTTCTTCCCTATTTCAGTATTTTTTATACAATCAGAACAGGTTATGTATAGGAGTCTGTTATGGAAATGGAAAGCAGATGCTGAATTTTATCTTGGACTACATCACCCTGTAACCATTTGCCTTTCCCCAGTTCAATAACACCTAAACACTCCCATATGGCAGTCCACATCATGTTTATCATCTACTTCATATATTTTACATTAATAGTGAACTAATTCTAACTTCTCTGCTAGATAGTTTATTATTTTGCCTCTCTAGCAGGGTGTATCTCCTCTAATAGAACAAGTCTTTATTAACTAGAATATGTTCATGCTCCCTCATGAAGTATTGTGGGTTTCCTTAGTTTTGTTTTTTCCACAGAGCAATGTCATTTTTGATACAATTTTACGTTGAACAAACTGATCCTGAATTCCAAATTCGTGTTGATTAAAAACAGTCTAAAATATTGTACCCAAGGATATTCCCTCCTAACAGGACCCCTTTTCCAGAGCACATATTTTGGTGCCGTGAACTCTTTTTCCTCACTCTTAAAAAATAAAAAAATATTTGCCTAGACCATAAAGAGTTAACTGGTGTTACTGCCTGACCCTGAGAGCAGCTTTCATCTGTGACACCAAATACTAATGCAGTAATTATACAGCAATGCCACAAGCAGAAACCTCCTCCTAACCCAACCACATCAGGTTACCATAAAACCCCTTAGCAAAAGGTAAAATATAAACAACTTTCAACAGTCAACAAAACACAGAGTGGCAGCAGCACAAGACCAGGAGACAACACACAAAGCAAGCCCTGCCAGCGCTGCCGCGACCCCGCCGAGCCATGCCATGCCATGCCAGAAATGCCATGCAGCAGGCTGGCACCACAGCTGCCTCAGGAAGCTGGAGCTTCTAGTGAGAGTCCAGGTGGAGCTGGGGAATCACTGACTCCATGTGCACGAGTGGGAATGGGAATGTGGGGGACACAGGCCGACACATGCTCTGTGTGCCACACTGCGATGACTGCACAGTGACTCATGAATGAGCAGGAATGGCCACAGGGGACACTGCACGTGGTTTCCACAAAGACACGGAAATGCTTTGTTGCCTGACACTACTTTGTAACCAATATTTTACAGCTGGCAATTAATGCCTTAGAGGAAGATGTTTGCAAGAGGAAGATGGTGAAGAACTGCTCCTCACTCCGTTTCTGAACCCAAAGGCATCTTGAAAAGGTACCACAATGGGACAGGCCCATCCGACACCAGTCCAGAGATGGGAAGAGCTCAGTGCTCACAACCACTCAACTCCTGTCTCAACTGAGTGTGCTTTCCTTGGCTTTAATTAGGTGCAAAAGGGGGACGCAAGCCTGTGTCCAAACACAGGACTGGCAGCAGCCACTCTGCTGTTTCCTTTCTCTGTTTGCATGTCTTCCTGCATTAGGCTTACTTTAAAAATACCCAATACAGAACACTTCCCAGTTCCAGTAACAGCTCTTTACAGGATGAGAGCTGATGAAGTAATCACATACCAGAATCAGAACTATTTCTGCAACTGCTCCCTGCTGTCAGCACTGCAAATTTTTTGTTTGCTCATTTGGGGATTTTTGTTTGATTTTGGATTTGTTCTTATTGTTTTGTGGGGGGTTTTTTAATTCTTATTTATTTATGCTGCAGTATTTGTAGTTTCTGGAGAAGCCTTTTTGCCAGGATGCTGGCAGAGGAGAGAAAAGGATGCTGGGAGAACAACAAGCAAGGAAGATAGATCCAACCTCACTCTCACCAAAAGCTACAGTGCAAAAACATTAGTAGCTAAAGCCTGAAGGAGTCCACAGCTCTATCTTCCTCCACTTACCCTCCCGAGGCTCAGTGAGCCCCTGTTTGGATTCATTGTGGTGATGGAACATTTTCAGGTGGGGCCTTAAACTCTGGATTATATTCGGTTGGCTCCTAGTGGGGTTAGAGTAACCTGCAGAAAGTCAAGATGTTCTATTCACGGCAAAACACATGTCCACTGCTGCCATCCTGCTGCCTGCTCCTGTCTGAAGACACTTGGCAGACAAGAGCTCAAACCAGACTGAAATTTGCTGAAACTACGAGGGACTGCCAGGCAAAGGACCAGATTCAGGACCCAGCTGGTTTCAACCCAAACAGATGTAATGAAGTGCAAAGCCACGGCTGTGTCCTGAGCTGACTGCACCCAACACTCCCACAAGCAGCCAGAGGCAGGAGTAAGATCTGCAGGGAGGGATGGAAATTCCAGTAAATTCCCACATCTTTGGGAGCTGACGACTTTCAGGAAGGATTTCATGCTGGAACAATTGCAAAGCTGATCCTTGTAATTTTAGCACTAAAGTTATCTTTAATGTTGGGAATTAAAAGCTCCATTTATATATTCAACTGTTGAACAGAATCTCCTCTCTAGTAAGTGGGTATATTTGGAATATTTCCATTTAAGTGAACTTATTTAAAACCTAGCTTTTAACACTAGTCTATGAGAGGGAATAAATTCCATTCAGAATTATTTGCTTGTTATAATAAATCCAAATTGAAAAATGAAAGATTCAATTCCCTCTTGCAGGAACAAACTTTCCAACAATGCAAACATTAAGACTCACATACACTGTATCACGTCATCTGATGGCTCATGAAAATTGCTAATTAGCTAAATAAAAATTCCACATAAAACCTTTCTTCTATATTTTGCAGAGACACAAATTTACAAATTGGCTACACATAGCTATTATTCTGATAGTTAGGTAACCTGTCAACTTTCCTTGCATACAAAGAACACGTTGCCCTAGAAATCAAGTGAATGTGCACATACACCCACCCACTCACCCCCACACATCCTTTATATACATTATTCACTTGAACATCACTTACTTGACTCACTGTCGATGCTGCTGACACTGTCAGCGTGGTGCATGCCGTGCTTGTGCAGGTGCTTGTAAATACTGAACCTTGAAAACTTTTTGGGTTTTCCTACTCCTTTCATTTTTGATGTGTCTGGGGCATCATCAGCATTTCTCTCGAACAAGTGGCTCTCTGGGGCCAGAGCCTGAGGCTGCAGCAGGACATGCTCAGACGACTCCGCTGCAGACTTAAAAGACACAGGACATGGCTGCAGGTCAGGTGTGAAGAGGTTCCCCTATAACTACAGATTCTCATGCAGATCAGTGCTCAGAAACAGCAAGTCAATTTTTGCTGTGACAGACACACTTTGGTGGGAACCCTGCAGACAGTCTGTACTGGGGAGGCACTCACCAGGAAAGCCTAGTAATATTAGCAGCATTTGATACGATAAATTTACTCTGGATTATTACTCCTCTTAAAATTCTCACCAACCTAGACCTCTCAAATTTTGAGAGACATGTGGTTGCATACAGACCCAGGTTAGCAGAAAGCTCAGCAAACAAGGCAGCTGCTGAGGACATGAGTAACAAAAATTTCAGAGCGCTCTGCAAGTGCTTACTCTTCATTTCTACATTTTGTTAAGAAAAGAGAGGCTGCCCAGAGAAGCTGTGGATGCCCCATCCCTGGAAGTGTTCAAGGCCAGATTGGACAGGACATGGAGCAACCTGGTCTAGTGGAAGGTGTCCCTGACCTTGACAGGGGTCAGAACAACCTAATCTTTAAGGTCCCTTCCAACCCAAACCATTCAAAGAGTCTATGATTTTAAGAGCACAGACTTCAAATTGTGGCTGTTGTTCCAAGCTCCAGGGGAAACCCAGCTCTCTTACCTCCGTGCCCCAGCAAGGGCTGCTCAGCACCCAACCCCTAAAAAGTCATTTGATGTTTAGATCCTTCCTCCTTCTCACCACTTACCCGTCACAAAACCTCCAAATCCCAACCTTCTGCTCAGAAGAGGACACAGCCCATTCACCCCTGCCACAGACATGCCGTGGCTGACCGTGGTCACCAGCTGGACCCAGCCCACTTACTGCCAGGTTGGCCGTGGACACCGACTTGACGGCGGCAGAGGCGCGCTTGACACTGCCCACGTCGGTCAGGCGGTGCTCGTCGTCGTCCCAGCGCCCGTATGCCAGGTCAATGCCGCCCACAAACGCCACCGACTGGTCAACGATCACCAGCTTCTCGTGGTGGGCCCACAGGTACACGGAGGAGGACACGTGGTCTGGGTGCCTCATCACCTGTGGAGGAAACCAGCACTCAAAGTCAGCATCGTTGTCGAATTTAAATCCTTGCAGGTAGAGAGCTGTCCGGCTGTTTTCTGGCTGCCTGGGATGATGGGGAAACGCTGGCGTTGGTAATGGGTGCATCCACTGCTTAACTACTGAAGTTAAACAACTGCCCCATAGCTGGGGCCAGCCATATGGCAGGCAGGTGTGTCCCCAGGATGCAGGAAACCCAAGCAGCAATGGTTACTGATGTTGGGATAGGTCACCCTTACAACAGTTTCGTAAGAGGACCATAGTCAAAGAAACTGCTTCAGTTGAGCTGTAATAGCTGAGCTTTCAAACACAGAGCCTGCTCTGAAAGAAAACAACATATTGGTGAGCTGAGTCACTTCTTTAGTTGCCACCACACAAGTGATATGAGAAGTCGGGTGGTTTTTTCCCCCCACTTAAAATCAAGTTGTTTGGCATTTGTTTAGGAGTTTCTTTTTGACAAGTGTTTATGGAACCCTAATTTCTATATCTAAGCTTAGAGTTTTATTTTTTGTGTGAGAGCCGTTACACCAGCTTCCTGGAGAAAAAGCTACTGAATTTCACCTGGCTGCTCCCAAAACCTGTGACACAGCTTGTGTGTGTCGTCCAGTTCTGCTGTGAAGACGATGAATGCATGCTTCCCTTCACTGTGACAACTGATCAAGTGAAAATAAATCAATTATTCTAGAAAGTATCTGTTCCAAGTATCTTTCTGCTCATTAAGGTGCATGTGTCTCTAATTTTAAGAGACTGGATCTAGCCTTATCTACTGGTTTGTCTGCCACACTTGATTTTCTGCTTGGTGCCAGAACAGCAGCATAACAGCACAGGACAGTGCAACGCTGCTGTTCTGGCACCAAGAACGTCAACACCCACTGTTGACTCTGATCATACACATTTGAATAGAAATGTTGAAATGAGACAACATTCTCAAATTGTAATTTTCCATTTGATGTAACCCCATTAACTTGTCACATGAAATACACTTCTTGTGACTTAAAGCATATAGTTGCTTTGGCAAATCTAAACTAAGCAATTTTATGTTCCATTAGAACCTAAAGAAGTGAAATTGCCAGATGTGGCAGTTACTATATGGGTGTGTCTTGTCAGACTATTCCCACTGCAATGGTGGGAAACACCCCTGAACCTGCAGAGCCCACCCAAATACACAGGGGTCAGCACCAGCCGTCAAGAACAATTGAATGCAAACACCCTCCACACAGCCCTGTGCAATTACCTTGATGTTTGGATGGAGGTGCATGAGTGTCCGCTTGCTGTATTCACTGTTGATCCCCAGGGCAAGCTCCACCTCTTTGTACAGCATGACAAAAATTCTCACTCCTTGTTGCTGTCAGAAATGAAAAGGAACACATGGAAGGCAGGCACATCAGTGGATACCATCCATTAGTGAGGGCAGGAAAAGCTAAGAGGTAGTAAATGTGCTGTGTCTGCTGATGGAAATGCTGACTGAGGTTACTTGCTCTTGATTATGCTCTTCCAGATCCACCACAGGGACCCCACAGCCTGGAAGGACCTGCCTGCTTGGGAAAGCTCTCCAGCTTTCTGGGAAGGGCTCAGTACCAGGGTTTTTGTTTGAGCTATCCACAGGTCATTCCTACAGCAGCTCCTTTTACACACCCTTCGAGGTAGATTTTGCAAACATGATTCACTCCAATCATGTTCATCCACTACAGTTCAATGTTCTGCTGCTTCGTGCTGCCCTGAGGGTTGCCCACAGTTAAATGTCTCTGCAGGATGACAAGACTGGTGAGGTCATACAGACATCCCCCTCCTGAAGGGGATGTCACCAACTCAACACCAGCAAAGAGGCTCTTTCTGGTGGAGGAGCTAAACAAGCTCCTGGAATACACTGAGCAGTGCTAAAAAAATGGTGTTTTTTGTGATCAGCATTGTATCCATGGGAGGGTTTCTAAGAGCTCTTGTTAAAGCACTTTCAAACGTGCCAAGTGCCTCCCAAACCTTGGCAAATACTGGTCACACACTGGGACACCTCCACTTCCCATAAATCAGCATGCATTAAAAGCTTGAGCTAGAATTTGCCAGCTTAAACTTGGAACCCAAACTTTCCACAGCCCTTTAAACTTCTATTCCCATAAAGCTCCTACCAAGAGCTTAGGCAATCTCCAAATTGTGGACGATATTCTTCTGCCCACTGAACCCAGGGGAGTCCAAGGCAGCACTGCACACACAGAAAGGACAGCCTTGCTCCTGCACCTTGACACCAGCTTGCTGACTGCCATGTCGAGTCAAAGAAACACCACAAGTGACAGAGCAAGCATTTCCAGGGACTTACCTCACTCTCCTTATCACTCTTACCATGTTTTTATGGTGATAAGAAAATCCACCTCAGAGTGACAAAAAGAAGCCAAATTCCTCCTTTGAGTGAGTGATGCCTTGTGGCCAGTTTGTTTTTGACAGAAGATAATAATTCCAAACCAACAACAGTCAGACACAGAGCTCCCATTTTTACCTAGGTATGGGGAGGGGTGAGGACTGTGATTACAACTGGTTTGGAAAGGGAAAGAGTCAAAAACTCTTTCGGCATGTCACAGAATCACAGAATGGTTTGGGTTGGAAGGGAACTTCAAGACCATCTTGTTCCACTTCCCCTGTCGTGAGCAAGGACACCTTCCACTAGACCAGGCTGCTCAAAGCTCTATCCAACCCGGCCTTGAATAATTCCAGGGATGGGGCAGGCAGAGTTTCCTGGAGACCCTGTGCCAGGGCCTCACCACCCTCACAGGGAAGAATTGCTTCCTAATATCTAATCTGAACCTGCCCCTTTTTAAAGTCTGTACACACGTGGACTTCTGCCCTTCAGCTATAGCAGTCCAAGAGGCTTCCCAGCCATGGGAAGAAACCTTGTGACTCACTGCTGATGCAAGCTCTTTTTATCACCAGTGTTATCACAGGGTGTGTGAACAGCTAGAGGACAGCCCACACCCATAACATACTACAAAATTCTCAGCCTTCCCTGTACCTCTAAATTACGGAAAACACATGGAGAGCAGCAGGAACTGGGGCAGTTGTAAAGCAAGGCCAAAGTGACCCAAACACGTGGCAATCAGAGGATCCACCCTTCTGCCTCTGAGCTCTTCCAAACCCAAACAAGGGGAACAAATCAAAACACGTGGCTTTCCAAGGCCATCCGATGTGAGGCTTTAACTCTCATCTCTACCAAAACAAATGGTGGAAGTGCTCCAGCCCCAGCATGAGCCCCTGGCTGGGTGGGTGCAGGGTGAAGGGTGCAGCTGGAGCTCACTTACTGCTTTCCTCTTGAGGATGCAATCCAGCCGCCAGCGATTCCCTTCCACCACCGGCCGCTTCATGAAGATTTCCGGGCTCAGCCTAAGAAAATAAAGGTATATAAAAAACACAGCAGATGTAGTCTGCAAACAAAGCACTGGCCTTAATAACCACCTTGGGAAGCAAAGGAATTGAAGTTTAAATAAAGTGGATGTGAAAGCTCACGTCCCAGAGTGATGCATTCTCCAATATCCTGCTCTTTGTTCTTTAATAACTGAACATTACAGAGGGCAGGGGACATGTCCAGCACATTCATCTTCACATTCAACAACACACGAGACCAGGTTGAACAATGATGTATAAATAGGGAAATTTGGACTCTATCTGTGAAAGAAAGATGCAACAAAAGAAAACCTCAAGATAGGTTTGAAAGAAATATGCAGACCTAAAAAATTTAAATAAGAGTGGGATTTCAGTTCTCCTAGCATTTGAGCTATCTGAACAAAACAGATTTGTACTGAATTTTCATTTCTGCCTAAAGACAAAGCAATAGGACCACTCAACAGGACATTTTATCGCTTCAAGGATTACCAGAAATAGTTAAGCAATCTGATCTAACTCCTGCACAGCAAGGTTACAGAACTTCATTCCTTTACTTTTGTACCAAGCGTGGGAACTTGGGCTGGGACAAAGCATTTTGCTACATCCTGTTTTTATCTTATACACCAAGTTTCAGCTAAGTTTTGGAATTCTGTGATACTTTAACAATTGTCCGAATAAAACACTAAGTAAGAGACAATGGGTCTGAAACGGGATGCTCTTGAACTGCCACCTGATGCTGCATGTGGGGATCCACGAGCATTAGGCTTAACTGTGGTCACGGCAGGAAACAGATTTACCCACTAAATGCTAACATGGTATGTAGTTTTTTCATAATAATTTCCTCCTAGAAACTACTTCTCCCAGTTCCCAGAGGCAGCAGATAAGCAGCCACAGGTTCATTTCACAGACGGAGAAAGAGGAGTACAGAGACATGCCCAAGATGAACAGGAAATCTGAGTCGTGTCTTGGAAGCTTCCCATGCCCATGGTCGAGGCTGGCTCAGGCAGACTGACCTCCAGAAAAGCAAGACATGGGGAGCCACAATCAGCACCTAGCCAAGAAACTCTGCCCAGTCTGTAAGAGAACCCTTTTCCTGCCACAAACAGGAACCAGAGCACTGCAAAACCACATAAACTAGGTAACAAGTGGGCAGACACGCAGCTCAGAAAGGGCAATGAAACTCCCCTCCTCCTGTATCTGGCCCACTGAAGAGCAGACCAAAAGGACACACCCACAAGATGCTCTCATCGCTGGCATGAGGCTTCCCAAGGCAGAGAGGAGAGGCTGAAAGGAGGATCCCATGGCAAGAGCACTGTTGAGCATCCCTGTTCCCTTCCACACCCGTGCCCCTCAGGTTTGCAGCCATTTACACTCCGGATGAGCACCTCAAGCCACCACATTTGCAGCTCAGGTGGTGTCTCCGTGCGATTTCAGGCATTTCCGTGGAGGGAGACAACCAAGCTGTTGATCTGCAGCGTGCGCTTTTGCTGCCAGCCCTCCTGAAAAGGCCTTTGAATACAACACAAGGAGAGGTTTGGGTGTGCTGCCAAACCATCTGGCTGCAGGGCTAGCTGCCATACTGTAGGGCTCCCAACAGTGCCGCATTGTCAGGAGCGTCCCCGGAGAGACAGCTGGGCAACACCCAAACGTGTGGGTACGAACCACCAATCTGTGATGAAAATTTCTTCCTTAGCAGCTTCCATGGCATTGGCGACATCTTCGAAGTACCACTTGGCATTCACATACCTACAAAAGCAAACAGAGTGCAGGGTTATGTCTCCTTCCCTATTAAACAAAGTACACGGCTGAAGAGCGATGGGGTTCTGTGTTAATGACATTTATGCTCTCTTCTCGAAAGCACACACACTCCTAATTTCCAGAATCAGGACAAGACGCAGGGAGAATTCAATGCTGCTATCAGTAGCTTGATGAAACAGCACAATCAGGGAGTACTAAGCACCACTTGGCACTTTCTGCCAACTTCGTGCAATATTCCTGGGTTATGTTTGACATGCAGGCCAGGTTTGTCTCTCAGGAAAGGATGGTGGAGTGGCGTTTCCTTTGATTTATGGACACCACTCGGGCAGTAGTTGTTGCAAGGTAGAAGTTGCAATGAAAGCACCGGTCTGCTTCCAGTTAGAATCCAGTTTTTGATGCACTTCTGGGAATGGATTTGTGCAATCAGGTTACACTGGGGACAGAAGGATTTCTCAGGGACTGCTGTGTGCACAAAGCCCAGTCACTCTCCGACTATACCGAGATCTGCATTTGCTGATTCCCTTCTCTTCTCTTTATCCTTACAATGACAAATACCCAACACATTCACACTCAAACACAACCTGACACTGCAAAAAGCGATGAGCTGTGACGCACAGCTCCTGCCACCAGCACTGCTACTCCATCCCTGCTGATGAAAGCCTCATTTTTTTTTTGCAACTTCTAATTACCACCAGCCCCCACAGCTACCAAAGGCCATCAGCTCTGTCCATCAGTGCGGGGTGCTGAGGGCAGGCGGGGAGCAGGTCCTCACCACTTGGCCAGGGTGTTCTCCTGCACGGCCGCGTAGGAGCCGAAGCGATGCTCCGTCAGGAAGTCCTTGCCGTGTTTGCGGATGAACTCATCTATGCCCTGCCTCCACCACTGGGCATGTCTGTAGCTGTTACACTTCAGAATCAGCGACCTGTAAGAACACACGACGCACAGGGCAGAAGGCTGAAGCTATTTCCATCTAATTGGGCTGCTCCTCGCTGCCTGTCCATGCTGGCAAATGCATCTGTACCAGTCATATTTTATTTACACAAAAAGAAGGGACTTGGCTGCTTTGTTTGCAAAAGAATGTGGAGCACTGAGCTGCTCTGAGTGACAAACAGTATTGCACTGCCAAGCATAAAAAACCCACCATGTTTAAATTATTAGCACCAGCTTAACTTGGGAGTTGGAGACAGCTAATGTAGTATTTTTAAGAGATGAATTTATACCATGTGCTAACATAAAAACATTAAATATCTCTTTATCTCCCACTAGTATGTCTTTTGAGTAATACTCCATTGGGATGCAGAAGAAAACATCCCTGCTTACAGCATAAAGAGAACTGAGTGCCTAAAAAATTACCTAAGCAATTGCTGCCAAACCAGACTGTGCAACTCAGCATGCACCATGCCCCCAGGCCCCAGCAATAACCACAGGGATGGACAAACACAGGCTCCAAATGCCTCATTAAGACATCGGAAATGACCAGCATTAGGGCCAAATCCCCAGCAGGTCTGAGCACACCAGCAGCAGCCACTCAGGCTTGTTAACCCCTCCTGCAGAGCAGCATTGATTCCTCCTTAAAAAAGCAAAAGCAAACTACAAGGGGATAAACAAAGTCATTTTCTTACCTGGAGAGATTGTCGATCTGCAACCCGTATTTAGTTTCTGTTTCTTTCTGGCCTATCTTGATGTTGAATTCCTTATCAACCAGCAGGACAAAGGAAATGGCCCCTGAATCAGGCTTCATGTACATCAGGAACGAGTCCTTCACTAGCAGCCACCTGTATGGACACAGCAACCACATCACCTGGATTTCATGCCAGGCCTAAAACATGAGCCATGAAAGGAGCTAACAAAATGGAAGAGTGCTTCTTCAAAGCAAGTGCAAATAGTTTATCGGGGAAATCTTTTAAATGGTAAAAATTATTCTCAGGAGCTAGACCAAGGAGTGGTTTTCTGGAGCAGAAAAGTGTCTATTTCATGAACTTGGGCAATGACTTTAAATTCAATATAGGACTTTTAGAGTTATTTCCATAACTCCTTTTTACAGGAGTCTTTAAAAATACCAGTTCTCTTGTTTAACAGAACCCATGAGAACATCCCTGGTCATAAACCTTCCAGCATGAGGCAAGGCACAACAAGGATTCCTTCATCCCTAATTTTTATTCAGCCTGTATGCTATATGGGAGTTATTTGACATTTCTAACATTAATTCTGATGCTAGGATCACTTTCACTCCTATCAAAATATATGAACAAGGCATTTTGGAAAGCTTTTATTGCCAAGCAACAGGCACCCTGTTAGAAATACATGAGGAGGGATGACCGGCAGGTTTTACATAAATACTATAGCCTGAAGGCAACTCTGGGAAAAAATACATTTTTTACTGTGAATGGCATTTCTAATTTTTTCTCCCCCTGCAGCGTAGCTGGGGTAACCAGCCCCCTCTGTCCCACACAGGTCTCCATCACCAGACCTTCGCCTCATTCTTCTGCACACTCAGAAACACACAAAGCAACACAGAACACTGCAAAAATCTGTTCATTCTTGTATCTTTAGTAACAGCCTCAGCTCCTCATCTACTTCCCGTAATTTTTTATTAGAGCTCGTAATTTTTTTCTTGCTTTCAGGGCCCTGAAAGTGTTACCTGGCATCACCTCTCATTTGGTGCCAAAATACCTCCCCTCTCTATTTTGCCCATAATTTCACTCTTAAACATCCCACAGGGTATATTTCTAAGTATTCGACCTCTTCTTTTTTCCCTGGCAGCCTACATGCCTGAGGAGTCTTGCCTGTGCCCCCATTCACAGCTTCACCCCACTATCCTCCTCCATGTCCTAAAATCCTTCCTTTAAATAACCCTCTCTGGGAAATATTACTGTTACTTACTTATTTATTAATGCATAAACTGTCAGTCCCAGTGGGCCAAGATGAGAATTTAGTGTCCCACTTATGATATTCTGTACAGAATCCCACTCAAAACACTTCTCCAACCCCCTCTTTAGGTTCTAAAGGAAAATAGAGATCCCCCAGAGCTGGGTGTGCTACTGTCCCTACTACAGCTTGGAAAATACAAGGAAGAGTTAACTGAGGAGTATCAAGAGGAAAAGGTGTTTTTTTCCAGAAAAGAGAAAAAGAATTAGTGACAATTTAATTATTTGACCTGAAGGAAGGTCACATCTTTAACTCCTTGTGCCCTCATTATAGAGATCTTCTGTAAACTTAAATTAAGAACTGTTGGAAAGACGGTGCAGAAATAGGACCTTTTCTTCACAAGAAAGCAGAAAGGTTTTGTTGGAAAACAGGACTATTAAAGATAAAACTAATGACAGACCATGGGTGATGCTAAAATCCAAAGGTGCATAACACCTGGGGAAGCTTCATCAACCAAGAAACTGCTGCTGTAAGGCAGATATGGTTATTTGGACTTTCAAATGGAAAGATTTGCCTGGGAAGGGTGTGCTCCAGGAAATACACCCTGCATTTTTTGGATGCTGCCTGGTAACACAGGTACATATCTCCCTGTGCTGCAGCACCAGGCAACACTGAGACTTGACACAGACGGTAAACGGACGGGAACAGCAAATGATGCCTGACTGCAGCAGGAAGGGACACGGGAACAAGAGAAAACACTGGGATCCAATACCTGCAGTAATAAGCAAGAGGCAATGTATTTAACACCAAGGTTAATTGCACCAAACAGCTCCTTAGTGCTGCAGGTCACGTCTGGTTTGATCCTGCCCTGAAGTGGTCCAAAGAGTGTTTCAATTAATTGATTTTTCCTTTGGTAAATTGAGGAAGGGAAGCTCAGAAAACCAGCCTGAAATCTGCCTGGGGCAGGTCACCGACCACGTTCCCTCCTGAAGACACAAAGCCACACCTGCTCCCACAGCAGGGAAAGCTGGGCACAGTCTGGAGGTCACTGCTATTTCTGTCAGCTCTTGCCCATCCCAGTTTTTCTCTGGAGTAATATGTTCCTTTTGTGAACTCCAAAGCAGAAGAAAAAACCCACCATGAAGAAGGGTGAGGCAGGGAATAGCCTACAGGCCCTTTCAACCAGAAATTCTGTGGTTTCAGTAAAAAAAGCGAGATTCTCTCCCAGAGAGTTTTTGGAAGAAAAACACAAATGGGGATTTTTGTGTGCCCAGGGAGCTTGTGGCACCCCGACCTGAGCCACGCCAGCAGTACCTTTTGGACCAGCGGTAGCACATCCTCCCTTGGCCGCAGCAGTTCAGGCCGGGGATGCGGTGGCCCCCGGAGCGCTTCATGATGAACCCTTCTCTGCAAGGACAAGAACAGGGTCAGCGTGGGGGATGTGGCTCACCTGGAGGTGCAGGGGGGATTTTGGAGGGGATGCTTGCTGAACCCCCAGCCCTTGTGCTTAGGGCTGGCTCCTGACACCTCCAACTGTGCTGTGCCCTGAAATCTGGATGAAAGGCAAAAATAACCCCCCCAGAAGAAAACAATGGAGTTTCAAGCAGCACAGGGTCCTGATTTGTAGCACAGGAAGCAGAAAATTAAGTGGCTCAAAAGGCTCCAGGAAGGGAAGAGTAGAAATCCCGTAAGCATTGTCTCGCAAAGCAGCCCATTTCTCAAAACCATTTCTCCAAACTGTAGCATTTCTGTCTGAACAGTAATAATTTTTCACATCTAGATGGCAAAATATTCCCCAGTCAGTTACTGCTGAGGAAGGAAAGCTATTAATTTTAACAGTATCTATGTATAAAGCCATGCTCTTAGTGAATCATAACTCACAAAGACACAGCTCACAACTCACATGCCCTTCGGTCCCAGGTCATGGATGAATGACAGCTGGCTTACTCCAACAAACTCCATCTGGGAAAGAGAAAGAGATTTCCTTATCTTTATAACTCTGAAATCCACAAAATATTTTGCATCATCAAGGTGACTTGCCATGAGAGAGACCCTACAGAACCTACAGAAGATCCTAAGCAGATGTTACCCACCATCACCTAAGCATCTCCAAGAAGACCAAGGAAAGCACTTCAGTTGAATTTTCTGTTTGTTTATTTTAGATGTACTTTGGAGAACACATTTCAGGGCAATCAAAGTCCAGTGTATGAGAGGGACTCCCTGGTATTCTTCCTCCTGGATTTTTGGCTGAAACAAGGACTCACGTTTGACACTGTTTGGGTGCCTTGGCTGGCTGCCTGAACTCTCTCCTCCCTCCAGGGACCCTCACAGAAAGACTGGAAAGGGAATAAGGACATATGCCCAGAGCTAGGTGCCCCCTTTAAGCCCCCTACCCCATGGTGACACCACATGAGGGTTCAGCCACACAATCCACAAGCACCCTCACTGCACACACAGCACTGCCCTTCTGCTTCCAGGAACCAAAAATCCACAGGAAAGCCACAGTGGGGCAGGAGGAGAGCAAGTTCAAATCCCAAAGTCAAGGAACCTGCCTCCTTTATGGCTTCTCCTGCTTCAGCAGGGATTGCAGGGAACAGCAAGCAAAGATGGTGAGAAAGCTCAGTACGATTACATTCACCTCTAAAAATAGGACACTGGGCAATTTTGACCGAGCAGGCTTTTCTTGGCACAGCAGGACATTCCTGGCAGTCTGCTGGATATTAGCCCTGGGCCCCTTCAGCAGGGAGAAACAGCCTGCCAGGGTGTCCTGTGCAGGACAGGGCTGGGACGGGCACAGCCCTACGAAGGAGTTGCCTCACACAGCAGAACCTTGTCTGCACCCAGGCACTTCTAATTTATTGTTACATAAAGCTGTCCAAGTGCAGAAGGGTGCTCAGGGGAGGGTGAAGGGAGGTGTCACTGCCCCTTTGGCCAGGCAGTAAGCCAGAGGGAACCTCTAACAGCACATTTTGGCAATGAACCCTGCTGGGGCTGAAGTCCAGGGCTCAGCCCATGCTCCTGATCGCAGCTGGGACAGGAGGCAGCCTTGGTACCAGCTTTGGGATATGCCCATCCATACCCACAGCAACTCCAAGAAAAGGGCCACTGTCACCTGCTCTTTGGCAAACCAGCCTCAGGGCCCTCATCAGCAAAATTCCATCTTGCACAGGAATTACATGGGTGGACCCCTAAGTCTCAAAGACATTTTCAGACACCGCGTATACCAAAAAGCATCAGTAAATTTGGGGTCAAAGTCTATCTTGCCATTATGATGAGGCTAGCACAGGCTCCCTTCCCAATACCATCATTTTTTTCACAGAAAACAGCAGTAGGACTGAAGTTCCTTTCATCCCCCTCATGCTCATCTGCTCCTGGGGCCTTCCCAAACTTTTCATATCAGCCAAGGCCATGGAGAAGAACAAAAGACACTATTGCTTTCCTGCAAGTATCTCACGGACATAAAATAACTTCTACTCAGCTGAGACAAATTTAATGCTTTGATTTCAGGGTGATTTCAGCCTGTTTTCAAAAAGTCACCCCAGGCTATTTTACTAACCATCTTGCTCTCTCTGTTCTCCCTACATGTTCTGGAAAAGCACCAGGTGTGTCCTATGCATGTTGCAGCTGTTTCTGAAGCAACACACAGAGCAGGGTGGGAAGCACCTGAAAAAATCCAGTGTACCCTACAAGCCCTTATCAGAGGTCCCAAGCAAATTCTCAGGCCAGTTCTTTGCCTGGATCCCATTCTCACTTCTTCATGGCATTTCCTATCAGACAAACCAGAAACCCAGACATCTCTCTCACAGTGGGCACACACAGAGAAAAGCATATAAATGTCAAAACCCTTTGAAAATGCTGGCTGGAACCAGAAAGCTGGCAGGAATTTGAGGAGCACTGCATGCAGAGAAATAATTGTCCTCAAAGAAGCAAAAAGAAAAACCAAGAGGAAAAATTACTTGCAGAAACAGAACTAGCTCTACATAAAAGAGTAAGAAAGATTGTCTGGCAGCACAGCAACCTCTTCTTCAGCCAAGCAGTCTTTGGAACAGCAATGACAAGAGCCCATCCAACATGTTGATCAGGCGTTGGTTTGTAAAAAAAAAAACCTTAAATAAATTCCTCCAGTTAGAAGGAAAGTTCCTCAGCGTGGTGCAAAACATCTGATGGGATGATTTATTGTTGCAATTACTGCCACATTAGCTATTTTTACTGTCACAGCACCTCTCATTCGAGGTGCTCGTCATTCACAGAGAGACTGGGACAGGCAGGCAGGGCAGCCAGGAGCTTTCATCTCCGTCACATCGGAATTCCTGCGCTGCCCAGCTGCCTCCCTGGGATCTGGCATCCCACTCTGGTTTCACACTGACCCGCAGCAGGATGTTTTTGGTATGAGATATGGGCCTAGAGAATGCAGCTTCAATGACATTGTTGTGGCAATGAAAAGAAAAATAAGAAGGCGGACGGGAGTGATGGGCTGCAGGAGGATGGGCTGTGGAAGGTGGAGAACCAGCTGCAAGGTGTTCAAACCATCCTGTCCTGCCAGAAATGTGGAGCATGCATGATTTATCTAAGTAAAAATTTCATACAGCAGCTGCATTTCAGAAAGGATTCAGCTTCTCTACGCTGTACTTTTCCATTTTGATTCTTGTTCTTTATTTAGTGGGATTGAAAACGCATCAAAAGCTGATTAGCACTGGTCACTAGCAATAAAATGGAATTAGTCGCTCTTCAGAATACATTTGTCCAGCAAAATTTCTTACACAAAAACCCCTTGCTTATATGAAACCTTAATGTTAAAAAAAAAACCCTAAATAGGCTGCATTTCAAGTGCAATAGTTAAAAATATCGATGGGTTGGGGGGAGACCTCCATAGAGGTCTGCAGATCCAAGGGCTGTATCAGAGGCAAACCAGTGGCCACTCTCACATCTCAGCTGTTCTTACATTGCGTTGCTTTCACTTAAGGTGAGGTTTTCAGTCTCACTAAAGTTCATGCAAAACATTACACACGTACAAGCACTCCAATCAAATCTTGTTTTTCATTTGCTTGGGTATCTTTTTAAGTCTGGTATTTTGTACAAAAAAATCCAAAGGTCCAATTAATAAAATGTTTATACAGAATCCAATTAACAACATTTTGAGGCTATATTTCTCCAATTTCCAATTTCCAGGAAAGAAGCATGAACAGTTAACGCACTGAGATTCCCACAACATTCATTTCAACAGTAATTGTCTTGAAGCACTTCAGCCCAAAAGCACTATAAAAAGGTTTTTAAAAAAAGAAGACATTAGATTTAATCAGATAAATCATGTAACAAAAAAAAAACATATAAAAAGCTAGAGGATGTACAACCTCTACAATGCCACGTAGTCACTGTGGACCTGATCCTTAACCCATGAGACACTTCAGGTCTGCAAAACCACAAGCTTGACTTGCAGACTCAACTGTCTCAGTGCATGGCACATCCTCTATAAACAGCACATAAAGCAGTTTGCTCTCACTGACAAATAATAAATTAACCACAAACGCGAAATAAAAGAAGTAAAAAAGAAAATTCATTTAATTGTGCAGCTCAGATGTAAAAACTGTCTCCTCAGAGATGCTACTGACCCAAGCAGGCTTGTCACAATGACCAAGGATTGCACTCCAGGCAGGTCTCAGCTTGCCTTTGCAACTCCATGTCTGACTTTCAGTAGAGTTTAGGATTTTATAAAACTCTTCAATGAATAGATTTGATGAGAGGAACACATAGGAGCCCAAATGTGCTCCAGGACTGAGACAGTTACAGCACTTGTCAGCATTTGGGTGAAAGACTTCTCAACCACAGGAAGAGCAAAGCCCTCATTTTGTCCTCAGGAGGGCAAACACAGTTCCAGGCAAAGTGCCAGAAATCTTCACTTTAGTCTCCTCTGAGACTGGTGGGGGTTTTTTTGGTGTTGTTTCAAAGGAAGCACTTCCCTCCCTTGCACTTTCTTCCAGCACTGCCTGCAGGACCCACACTGCCTCCACGGGCAGCAAAGTCCTCCCTGAACACTTCACTGCGGCCAAATCCAGTAAGAGCCAACAACAATCTGAGAATTTATGTGCAAAGGGACATCTGGCTCCGGGGGCTGGGGACAGAAGGGCGATTCAGCCCAGGAGGGGAGCACCCCACAGCTGCCTGGGCAAGGCAGGGCCGCCTGTCTCCTCCCCCCAGCCCCAACGTGCAGCCTGTCTCAAACCACAGCCTGGCCAAAGCATCACCCACGTTCTCATAGGAGCAGAAATGTTCCAAAATATTTGAAAAAGGCAACGCCTGCCTAAAAGTGACGAGATGGATCCACACTGTAAAATAACTCTCCCCCGCTCTGCATATGCTACTGATCAAAATTGCCAAGTTATCCCAATCTCGCTTCTAGAACAAAAGATGACTTTTTTCCACACGCAGACTAACACAGCTCTTCACTGCATTGGAGTTAAGCCTGTCCCCTAAAGAAGCACTCTAAGGAATGCAGCTTCCTCAGCCTCAGCCTGATGATTTCTCGCCACCCAGAGCGCAATGGCCACTTTGTCCCATGGAACAAGCAGTGCTCAGCACTGAGCTCTGCAAGAGAGCACACAGTTTTTGGACAAAACCAGCTTTGAGCTGCCCAATATCTCTACACAACTGAAATCCTGCAAAATAGAAGAATATACAACAACAACAACAGAAGTGGAAGAGAACTGGCTGCTACAGAAACCCAAAGTTCAGTCTGTATTTTTGGCTTGTTTGAAAACCAGGTGTTCCCAGTTATCACTCTGTGCTCAGAAATGTCACTAAACTCGGCAGCTACTCAGTGCCTGCATCAGATTTTGCTGGTAATACAAAGGATGGAGTAACATAGTCATTATGCAGCCAAAAAAAAGGGGAAATAAATTACCATCCCCGAGAGATGTCACAGCTGCGACTGACAGGTGAGGACTTCTGAAGAAACATTTGAGGATGAATTTCAAAAGAAATATTTTTGCTTAAAATAGGCCTGAAGCTGGATTTGACATCTCTCCTCATCTCAAAGAGCTTTGACTTGGGGAAATAAGCCAACTATCATCTCCCTATGGAACTGGAAAAATACCCATTCACCTCTCTGGGTATCACACTCACACAAACTCAACATCACTAACGTCCAGGGAAACTGCACAGAATAGAAACCTGAGACAAATCTGCACCCAGAACCACACACAAAGCCCAGACTGAAAGAGCAATTACACGTATGGCTTGAATTCCAATTTTTTAAGTATTTAAAACTTTAAATTATCATCTTAAACACTCTGCAGACTTAAACAGAATCCCACTACATCATACATGTACAGCCAGCTGAGCTGTCTGGACTGGACCAGCTTCAGGAGGTTATCACTGTGTTATACCAGCACTCTCTAACACTGAGTCATTCCTTTGGTTTTAGTCATAGTACATCTGTGTTGGAGAAATCAGCTCAGCCAAAATGCTCACAAAACAGCTGTAAAATGGTTCTTGCAGAAGCTGCATGTCTTCCAATGAATTCAGCATTTGTAAGTGAATAGTCTTTAGATGTTTAAGCAAACTAATTTCTACTTACTGTTCCATGGTAGTTCCTGTACATCGGCATTTTCAGGATATTTGTCAAGTAGTCCTCCAGCTGTTTCTACAATTAAAATGTTGAAACTTTAGATAGGATGTGGAGGTTTTTCTTGAAAATTCCTGTAATCCAACTGTCTGGCATTAGGAAGCAATTAAGAAATCAGACACACTTTTCAGTTTGAGTGGATAAATAAATACATTATTATGTGCTCACATGATATCATAGCTCAGCACTATAAACAGTTTGGTCATAGGTTGTTTACTGTTCATAGTTGTGTGTTTGTACCTTCCACCAGCAGACCTGTTCCGTGGCAGGGTCACTTTGGAGGAAAACTTTCTTGACTGAGCCAAAGTTTCAGAACAATTTTAAATACCAAATCAGTCCCCATTGTTTCTGACCCACATGAATCAGCTTTGTGAGAAAACAGGCTCAGAGTCTACTGAGAGAGTCTGTTTAACCAAAACAAAAGGTTCATGGGGTGAGGAACACAGAGACCATACTGTCCTGTCCCAAAGACACAGAGAGAGCAGTGGCTGGGCTTGTTCTCCCCAGCCAGGATGGGAGAAGAGAAGAGACAATTATGGGAGAAGTAATCTCTTCCCATCTTCATGGTAAAAGGAAAAAATTAGACTGTCTGGGCATGGGAAACTGGGCAGAGTCCTACAGGATACAAAGCAAAATGAAAGGAAACACAAGCTAAAAAAAAAAAAAAAAAAAAAAAGCATCTATAAAACAGCTTTCTTCCTCTTTCAAACCCACATCTCTCTCCTGAAGCTTCCCGCACATCAGAGAAGCCGTGAACAGCACGGTTTCTGCATGGCACAGCCACAAGACACAATCCTTTAATCCTTTGGGCCTTGAAGCTCCAGTGGCACAAAGCCCAGGGAGGGAGGGAGCAGCAGAAAGAGAACGATAAGCACAGCCTGAACAAACATGGGGTTTTTAACTTGTGAACAGCAAAGCTGCAATGAAGAGGTAGGAAGACATCCACCCTCTCCATGGAAGGGCCCATCTGTTAACATCTGATGAAGTTACACAGAACACGTGTGCCTGGGCTAAAATTACCCACTTCAGCATCAATAGCCTGACTGTCATCTCTTCTTTCAGAGGGGGACAGCACTGAAATCTCTCAGATTTTGATGGCCACGGGGCTGCCTTCATCACGCAACTTGACTCTGCAAATTGCCTTGTCTATCTTTAAATGAGAGCAGGTGGGAGGAGGGGAACCACCACTCCCAGCATCATGGTACTCCTCAATTGCAGAGGAAAGCTTTGCCCACGTGAACCCCAGGAGCAGCATCCTCATCATTGCACAGCTGAGAATTTGGCATTAAAGCTGGACTTGTCAAAGTCGAACTTTGTCAAGCAAAATACTGCAATGGTAACAAAACAGGGTTTTGATAGTGTGGCTTTGCAAGCCACCTGCCTGGTGTCTCTGCACCTCAGAGCACCCCCCTGGCCCACAGACTGAGGTGGGCACTTACCCTCCTGCTAGAGAAGTGCTCCTCCCGCACTGTGCTCTCCGCAGTGTGCGGCAGACTCGGCATCTGCCTCGGCTCTCCCCTTTTGATGGATTGTCTTCTCACCGTGTGACTGGAAAAACACACCACAACATCGAGTCTCAGTGCTGCTGCAAGTGTGTGCATGCCTCGATATGTAACCCCTCTTCTACAATGCCTTTATTTTTCCTATCCAAGATCTTAAAAACTGACGAGTGGGCTAGATAGCCAAAAAACCAAAACATGAACCAGAGAAGAAGACAGTGTGGATTAATTTAAGAAGCCAGTGTGCTCCAACTGGCTCTCAAACAAAAACACAACACAGAAATATCAGAGTTTGATTTTTGAGGGCCACAATTTTCCCTTAAGTAAAGGGAGACTACAGCCTGTTTTTAGAGCATTATGTTCCTCCAGCTGTTAACCCCTTATAATTTTACCTCTCCTATCATATCATATTTCTCTGTATCAGGAGGCTCTCACTAACCTACACCACTTCTCCTCCCACTTCTTTTCACTTTCCTCTTATATTTCCAGCCATCCCAAGCACCAAGGCCAGCCTGGACAGTGACCCCCATACTTCCCACATCCTGCCCATGCTGTCAGAAAGCCACAAAGCTCCAGCAATTTCCATTAGCATTATCATAACCCTTCCCCAAGTTCAAGGCAAATCCAGCTCAAAAGCTGATGGCCTGGGAGACAAAGTTTTCTGTGTCAGCATCAAGAGCTTGTATCACTTAGATTACAGCTCCTAAACACATAGATTAAATATTTTTATTATAGCTGCTAGATATTAATGGAGACTGAATTCTTCTGCCCTCTCCTCCTTACAGCAAAGTAAATGGGACCAGTGAAGCCAAATAAATACAATATTAAAAGTAAAAAGATCACATCTCCCAAAGCCCACCGTGTCCACAGGGATGCACACTCACCTCCTGGTGGGGATAGGGATGCGCACGAAGGCTTTGTACCTCAGCAGCTCCCTGTGAAACTCCTGGAAGTGCTTGAACTTCCTTTTCACTTGCCAGACAAACTCTCCATGGGTCAGCTCGATGGTGTAAACATTGGGGCTTGGTACCTGCAGGGGAGAGTATCACCACACGGGATGCAAGTTTTGAAATGAGCTATTTTTCTGAAGCTGCTCATCTAAACAGCCTTTATTCAATTTTACTTAAGGATTATTCTGTCTCATGATTTCTTGTTCTGCTTTATTAGATTTTATAAATAGACAGATAACATTCTCTCCTAAGCGTTTTCTGAGACACAGGAATTGCTGCTTCCTCAGCCCACGAACAAGCAAGCGCAAAATTAAGGCACAACCAGCATTTTAAACACAGTTCTATGGAAATCAAACGGAATTTCTGGAAGTTCTGACCTTCTTAGTGGAAGTAAAGCGTTCAACTTCCAACACACGCACTCGGACAGGACATCCCGTGAGGTACGTCTGCGTGCCCGGCTCTTTGAACCCACGGGTGTGGTAGATGGCAGAGAAGGGAATGCACACTGCAAGGACCACAAACCCCACAAAACTGTTAGCTCAACAGCCTCGTAACAATCCACGAGGGCATGAAAGCCAGCAGATAGCAGCTATGCTTTAACATGGGAGCATTTATACAGCAGCATTAATTCCAGCAAAATATAGCAACTTTTATTAAGGAGAGCTCAAAGACAAGGTTACACAGAAGGGACTTGACTTGAGAAGCTCAAGTTTTAAGAGCCTCCTGGTTCTTAATCCAGGGTCACTGCTGGGCTTGGTAAAACTCCCGAGGTTGTACCCTACCTGCCAACAGATTGTTAAACCCAGGTAGGACATGGGGTGAGAACATAGAGGTGTCAACTCACCGGTGCCTTTGGGGTCAGTGAGCACCTCTGCGTCCACCTCCTCCCCCTCCACATGGAGCTCCCTGGTGTCCAGGCTCTCGATGATGTTGCTCATGTCTGCAGCGAGCTTCTTCAGCGTGGATGTGGCTGCATGGCTTTCTGCTCTCAGAGACATCTCAGGGGCCTGAGCTCAGGAGCCGTGGGGCGCTGTGGAGAGATGGAGCAGGGCTGTCACCACCCTGGCTGCAGCATAGGGCTCAAGGAAACCACTGGCAATGCACAGACACATCTTCCTTCCATCCTTTACCCACATTCATCCCAACTATCCCCATCCTACACACCCAATGCCAAATGTTCACCCCTAAAGCTACAAACCATAGCACTGCCTGGCTAAATCCCAGACTTAATTCACCCGGAGCTGCATTTCCCAGGTCAGGCTGCACAGAGGAAAAGCTCACTCAGAAAAATCCACAGACATTTTTGCTAGATGTTCTTCCTTTGAGTGAAGTAGTGATAGAAACTTCTGGCATTATTAAGATTTCCTCTATTTCTATGCACCTTACACAACTGCCTGTGGTGTCTGCACGCCTTGTGCTCTCCTGTGGCTCCATCCTCTCAGCAGGCTCAAAAGTTATAGCTGTAAAGGTTCCTCTCCAGGGTCAGGAGCATCCTGATGCCCACAGAAAGCCTGGGAGCAACAAGGTGGACTCCACAGCTTCTGTGCTCAATCATCAGATGGCTGCAGGGGACCAGGACACTGTCCCTTCATGATGGGGACACAGCCAGGGGGAAAGCTGCTGCCTGCTCAAGGCACTCAGGCAGTGGCACTTAGAGATGTTTGGGAACCGGTGACTACAGCGCTTCCCACCTTTATTCCCATCCATACATGCCACGAGCTTGAGTCACGAGAAAAATGGGGAAGGAAGAAGCAAAAAAAATAAGGAAACAAAAGTAAATCGATATATGAGGCATAGCCACTGACACTGCCACAAGCCTTCCCTGCTTTTGAGTATTTGCAAACCTTCTTCCTCCTCCTCCCCTTCCTTCTTCAGGCTCTGCATCTCACCACAGGGCTGTGGAGCTGGCTGCTGGTCCTTGTACACAGCCAGGCTCCAGCTCCTGGGCATCTCCCTGATGATGATAAAAGGTCCCTTCAGACTTTGTCCTGCTCTGCAATAAATGTCACAGCTCGACAGCTACACTGAAAAAATATGGACGGGACAAACTGGCAACATTTTACAGAAGCCAATACAAGGATGCCCATTTATACTTGTGGAAGCTCTTACATTGTGTTAAAGAATGATTTTTCCAAAAAAGTGTGACATTTCTGATGTTAAGCTCTGCAAAGAACACTGTGCAATTATTCTTGAGTGAGCTCCACATCAAGAGCTGGGTATGCTGTAACTTGGAAATAATTTAACATTTTAATAAATCATGTGTTTAGCTGCTTTTGAAAGAACATTCTTTATTATTGTTTCCTCTTGAAACAAGTCCATTATTTCATACTACATAAGGCTGATACCATGTAAGCCCAAAGACATGCCAGAAGCAGTTGCCTTCAGAAAAAAAACCAGAACTATTTGCATACAGACACAAATCAAGAAAAACTGGGTCAATCTCTTCTCTTATACCAAAGTAAATGCAGAACCAACAGCTTCATCTTGGGAGTGAGGGCTCCGAGGGCCTTGGTGGCTCTGTCACCTTCCACCAGTGGCAGAGAATGCCACCAGAGCACAAAAGGCTTCAGGACCAGACCAGGTGACCATGGAGCCCCCAGGTCACTTTCAAGAGATCTGCTTGAATAATTCAAACATAAAAACACACGTGGGTACCTCCTTTCCTAGTGATACACTGAACTGTGTGGCAATGTCCTGGTTTCAGCTGGGACAGAGTTAATTTTCTTATTAGCTGGTAGAGTGTTGTGTTTTGGATTTAGGACCAGAAAAATGTGGTAATACACTGATGTTTGAGTTGTTGCTAAGTACTGTTTCCTCTAATTCAAGGACTTTCCAGTTTCCAATGCTCTGATAAAAAGCTGTGGGGTAGCATGGCCAGGACAGCCAACCCAAACTGTCCAAAGGGATATTCCATTCCACAGGACACCACACCCAGGATATCAGCTGGGGAAATTGGGTGGAAGGTGCTGAGTGCTGCTGGGGGCTGGGCACTGGTCAGGGGGTGGTGAGCAATTACTGTATTATGCATCACTTTTTTCCAGCAGTGTTATTCCTCTTTCAGTACAATTATTACCATATTTTATTTTGTTTCAATTATCAAACTGCTCTCACCCCACTGATGTTACCCTTCCCAGCCCATGCAGCCTCTGTGCAGCAGGAATTTGGCACTGGCACTGCCCCACACCTCCCTCGCCACCACTTAATGCAAAGCCAGTTCTCCCTCTTGGAAGCTTTACACTTTTCCTATTCTATCAACATACTGCAGGGGATTTCAATTATTCAGAGAGCATTTTCATTTGTTTGGACTGAAGTCATTCCACCTGATATAGACCGGCTTTGTATGTTTGATTTTCTCCCTGGAAAGCAGGCATTCATAAACAGCATTCCCAGGGGAGGCAATGCTACCAGGTTTCCCCAAATAACCCTGGGGATGGCAGGAGGGAGACCAGAGCCTCACTCTGCACCAACACATACAATAAAATCCTATTTCCCACTCAGCACTTCACGCAAAGAATTTTTTGTGCATTTCTAGCTGGAAATAAAGCAGCATCTTGCTTTGTATTTTTGTCTTTAGAAACAAAAAAGAGTATTTTTTTTTTTTCTCCATAAGAAGATGCTTTTGCTTCGTGGAAGTTAAATGCCCTTTCCAAAAGAAACTTTCCACAGCCAAAGAGAACACAAGCCCAAACACTCGGGATGTGCCATGCCAGCAGACAAATATCACATCAGCAGGGCTGCTGGAAGAGCAACAGAGAGAAGCCAACAGGGAGAGAGGATGCTCATCCTCCCTCCTCCTCCTTTCCTCCCCGTCGTGCCAGGTACAGCTGGGCTCTTTGTCAGATTAATTGACACAGTTGGTTAATGGATAAACAATTAACCAGTGTATGTGATGATTATTTGCAAGGGACCACAGCAGGGCTCCATAACTCAGGAATTTTTTTTTTTAAAGCTAAAGCTGTTTTCACAGCTGGCACAAACAAATCCTGCAATAAAGCAGGATCCAAACTCAGATGGACCTGAGTCAGTCCCAGCAGCAAGATTCCCCCCATTGAGATTAGAGCCAAATTTTGGGGTTGAGATGGAAAATGCGACTTGCCCGTGGCCCTGACAGCAGCCCCATGAATCTGGGCAGTGGCCATGCTCCCTGTCACAGCCAGCTGCTGCAGAGCCAGAGGACACAGGGAAAACCCAGCCCTGGGCAGGGAGGATGGCACTGGGGTCAGCTGGAAAGACAGGACATACCACATCCCTCTGAAAGCTCTGTCAAATTGCTTTATAGGGCTCTGCTCCATAAGAGCTACTTAACCTCTTGGCCGGAGTTTCCATGTGGACACTCTCTGCATTCCCACGGGCAAGCTGAGGAATGCCTGGGTTAATCTGCAACAGGCTGGGTACAAACAGGCTCCACACACGGATATCCAGGATTTAACCACAAACCAGGCAGGCTACACCAAGAAGGCTCTGTCTGTCCAGTGCCACTCACTGCTCACACTGCTGGTGGACCAGAGAAGGGAATTATAAACCTCTGACACTGCTCTAAAGTGATACTGACAAATCACAGGAGACTGCAAATAATAGGATGAAACTTATGGGAAGTAAGTGCTGCATTTTCGTATTCAGCTGTTGCCATTCAGGATAGAAAATAAGCAGCAGGCTTTTTAAAGGAAAAAACCCCAAACAACCAAAAGGTAAAAACCAAGGTCTGACTGAGTCAAGAACCGGCGACCTGAACAAAGGCAAACCCTGAGCCAAGAAGCACAAACAGACTTTTGCCTGTGAGCCAGGAAGGAAGAGATGGTGCAGAACACAGGAAGACTCAGACCTAAAGCATTTGACCTGTGAGAACAGTGTCAATACTGAGAGAAGGCAGAGAAACGTGACAGCAGAGTACAAGCCTGCAGAAGGCTGCTGTGAGCAAGGTGGACAAGGGAGAAGTGCTCTGAATTAGAATTACAAAATGGTTTAGGTTGGAAGGGACCTTAAAGATCGTCCAGTTCCAACCTCCAGACACAGGAAGGGACACCTTCCACTATCCCAGGTTGCTCCAAGTCCCGTCCAACCTGGCCTTGAACACTTCCAGGGATGGGGCATCCACAGCTTCTCTGGGCAACCAATGCTTCACTGCCTTTAAAGGCAAGAATTTGTTCCTAATATCTAATCTAAATCCATTCTCTTTCAGTTTAATTGCTTGTTTAAAGCAGAGACTAGGGAGAAAGCTCTGTCTAATGGCAAAGGTATGGCACTGCCTGAGGAGGGATTTGCAGAGCCCCAGGGCTGGAGGAGGCACCCCCAGCACCCACACCCCCAAACCTGCTGCCAGGGCAGGAGCTGGTGTGGCAACCTGTATTTGAACAGAGGGAAGGTGCTGCTCTGGCTTTATCCGGATCAAAGTCTGCCTGGGCAAAAGTAGTAAGAAGGAAAACACAATGTAAAGACTGAGCAGTAAAACAAAACATTGAAAAGAATGAACAAACAAGGAAAAAATGAGATTATTAAAAAATTAAAGAGGCAAAACCACATACTACAAACCCCATAAAGACTGCTGACAATGCCTTCGTACAATCCAGTTCTCATATTAATACTTCATATTCCAAGCACCACTTAAGCTCTCTGTCTCCCATCCCAGGCTGTCCCCACAGCACATGGACCCCAAACCTCTTGAACTGGTAAAATATATACACTGGAAATAGTGACTGCACCAAGAATCAGCTAATATTTCAACTGCAGGGACGATGACTAAAAAACCAGAAATTAACTATATTTATCCCCGAGCCCTTGTGAATATATTGTAAACCTGTAGCTCCCTCCTGCAACTTTGCAAGCCCAATATCTACCTGTTATTTGCCATTTCAGTTATGCTTTAACCCCAAGTTATTACTTCAGGGATCATATGACCAGCTGAGCCTTTGCTAAAGAAAATTTTTTTCTACTTGTTGCAGAGGACAACAAGAGGACAGCTTTAAAGGCATGGAAACTGGAAGGCAGGAAATACATATTTTTGTAAATATTCATGAACAGTTCTGTGTTTTGAAGGCACTCACGTCCTGATGTGAAAATGTATGCAGCTGGTAATAGCACAGACTACCTAAAACCCGGTCAGCCTAAGTTTATTCTGTACCGTGGCAGATCTGAAACAAGCCCAGACAACCACAGCTCCTTAACGAGGTTCTGATGCTGACAAGCACCACACAGAGCTATGAAACCCAAAAGTCATTTGGAGAAAGAGGGGCGCAGAGAAGAGAAAATACATCCAGGAAAAACAGACATTTCCTGTTAATGCCTCCCAGGGTTTGATGCACTGTATCAACTCTTATCCCTGTAGTGAGAAACACTAGAATCCCTGAAAATTACTTCATTCCTGTTCTCATGACATCTCTCCCAGTACAGTGACCTTTTGGCAAGGGCTGTGACAAGTGACCCCTGCTCCCATACTTGGTTTTCTCCTGCAAGCAGCAGCGTCCATGGTGGGACACACAAAAACCTCCCAGGCTGCCTGGAGCAGAACAGACAGGCTCCAGCCAAAACAGGGCAGTGAGATGGTTATTAAACAGAAAACAAAAAAACAAACCATCAAAACAAAGCCCAAAGAATCTGAGCCTTCAGTTCTCTCTCTCTTCTCCTGCTGCTGCCAGGAGCCTGGGTGCAATAGGGACACCAAGAGCCCAGATGAAGTGCCAAGGAATTCCCATGTACGATGCCCTCAACAGCTATTTGCTCTGTCTAGTGGTGATGAATCTTTTGCATGTAAATATTTCCTAATTCATCCCATTTCAAACCTAAAATCAGCTTTGGACCACTCTGTCATGGAGAAATAAGCTGACAAGAGGAGTTATTTGCCTCCCCCAGGAGAAGCTGGGCTTGTCAGCTCTCCAGATCAACACCTTGGCACACCTTCCTTCCCCAGCCCCGGAGAGGAGTCAGCCCTCCACCTCAGAAGTGTCCCCTGTGCTCAGGATCCCTGCCAGCACCTGCAAAGAGCATCCTGCTTTTCCAGCCCAGGAAAAATCCCCACACTCATACAAAGTATAGATACACACTGATTTTACCTTTCCTCCTAGTATTTAATCAAAAAACCCAGGGCTCTTGTAGGTAGCATGTTCCATTTCCTAACAATTAAATTAAAAGACAAAGGGGTTGAAAAATGCTCAGCAATGCCTTAACCCAGCTCTTCAGTACATGGAAAACACTCAGCCAGAGGAGACAGCAATGGCACATGCAGGCGCCTCCTGAAAATCTGCCCTTCTGGACACTCATACTGCAGGGGCAGTACAAAAGGATTAGGGTTTGTTTTTTAAAACGTACAAAACAATCCTTGAATAAAAACCAAAGCATTGCTCCCACCCTGGAATGACGTGGAGCTGGAGAACTGAAATAAAAATCTGTATCAACAATAAACATGTTGAAACATCATCCTGACCTAATTTCCTTATCTTTTTCCTTATCCTTCTTCTATCCTATCCTTTTCCTTATCTTCCAATCCTGATAAAACCAAAATATTTTAAAACACTGTTTCCAAAACAATTATTCCCACAAAATGCCCACATGTAATAGCAATACCTCTAAAACCAGAAACCAATTAGTGCTTCCTGCAGCAGAGTTCCCTGCTCTGCATTATTGATTTCCACAGCCCTTGCCACGTGAGGCTTATTGCCAAGCCACCCCCCTGCCCGGAGGAACAGCAAAGTCATGGGAATCCACATGGATTTTTGCAACAGGGCACAAGATGCTTCAAGGCTAGGATGGCCTGGAAAGAACAGGTTTGTCTTTGGAAGTCCCTGCTACACTACCCAGATTGGGCAGAGCCCCTTCTGCCCCTGCAGCATCCATCCCACAGCACTCCTGGTGGAGAAAAGGGCACAGAAATCCAGGCCAGTCAAGGGAAAGGATGAGCTAAGGCACTGGTGACTAACCACGGCTGCAGCCTGAAAACCCCTCTGTGCTGGTTTGTCCCCACACCCAGGCCCAGCCTAAGCGTCAGGCACCTCCCAAGGACTCGTTTCATTTGCTTTACAGAACAGTAAAGGGAAAAACATAAACATCCTCGGATGGGCAGCGGCTGCTGATCTCATGCTGATGCACTGGTTGCTCTGGCTCCTGCTCCCCCTGCCCAGCAACACTCCAGGAGCACCATCCCGGCTCCCTGGGCTGCCAGAGGAAGTGTGGCCTTCCCGGGAAGCCGATCATTAGGTATTTATTGGCAATTAAGGCTGGCCCTACACATACTAATTCATCACCTTGTTTTGGATTCCTCAGGCGTGGACAAGAGTGTTTAAGCACAGCACTCGCATCTCAAGCTGTGTATCCTCCAGGGATCATCACCAGCCCTCCACTCCCTGATGTGGTCACATCCTCACACCCTTGCAGCCCTAAACCCAGGAGCACTGCACATAACACCCCTGAAAACCAGGACAGGGGATTCCCAGAGCCCCCAGAACCTGGTTACCCACCCCCAGAGAGCCACTAGCACTATAGTAGCAGGTGGGCAAAGGGAACCAGGTGAAAGCACCTTGGGGACCAGCTCCATCTCAGCATCCCCAAAACAACACAACCCAGATGCAACACATTGGTCAATAGAGTCCTGGGCTGATGGAAAACAGGGGATGGAAAAACTGCCTGCTGCAAAGGGCACCTACAGCAGCAAGACCAAAAGATGCAGCACTTCTGGGTGCTGACAGACACACAGAGCTTGGCACATGACAGAGCCCACAAAAGCTTTATACAAAATCCTAAAAGCAAGGAGCTTGTCAGAGTGATAGTGTAATGCACAGTGACCATCTCCACAAGGATCAGGGATAACAAGGACCACCACGGCGCTCACAGGATGATATGCATAGCTGCTGCTCTTATCTGTAGTTGAACACATCATACAAATACAGCACATATTTTTGTGACCTAAATGTGCAGCTATCTACGGGGCTGATGTCCTGTACATCAAGCAACACTATTCAGGTATCTCCCAGTGCCACGTCTGCTCCAGCAACTGCCACCTGCCAAGCCACATTATCTGCAGGGAATTCCAGTGGCTCGGAGACAAGCAGGCACACTGGCAGGCAGCCCAACAACTCCATCCCTCCCGACCTCTCACAGTGGGGTTAGGTGGCAGCTGATAAATGCAAACATAGACCTTCACATATCTCCTGCCAGTCGAGCTAATTCCACCGAAAGCACTGCAGTCTGTGCTCAAGAGGGATTTGGCAACTGCAACAGGATCTCAGCCCAGCCCTGCATGGACTCTGGCTCTCCCAGCAGCAGCTCTAGATCACAGGTATGTGTCAGGAGGTCAATGCCCCTGTTCCTGCTGCCATCCCGCTGCTGACTGAACTGTTCCCATTAAGTGAGAACATGACTTTTCTTTCCCCTTCTGCTTTTTTCCATGTGAAAACCCAGGGAGGCGACTTTTGTTGACCCTTTATGTGATCTGCTCAAAGAAATGAGAAATTCCTGTGGGCATCATAGCAACAAGGAGCAACAGATGGAGACCATGTAATTTTACTAATAGTTTTTAACTAAAAGTTTAACACTTTAATAAAATGCTGTTTCCATCATCTTGACTTTTGGGAGTTTGTTTGCCTTAATGGAACTTTTCAAATAACTTCCATTTAAAAAAAAAAACCCAAACAGTTGGCAGAAGCAGAGGGCCATGATGGAGGAAGAAAGCAACCCCTCTACTAAATAGTACTACTGTTAGTGTAGTCCCCACTGCCGTGCAGAACTCACATGTTCCCATGAGAGCAGCCAAGTCCAACTCCCTCTCCTGCCTGAGAAGTCCAAGGCACAGGTTCATCTCCCAGGGTGGCTTCCCCACGACATCACCAGCTTTGAGGAGAACCACTGCAGGGTGACCACCACCAGTTTTACTGATGCTTTTGTCCCTCTTAGAGGCAGCTCCAAGGGCAGGGTGTGGGGCTGGCACCCACGTGCAGTGCCAAGCCCACAGAGGTGATTGCACGGTGCCATCCCACACTGATCCTCCCGGCAGCGTGAACCAACCTGTGACTGCTCACACTGAACATTAACCTCGGCCAAGTTTTTGCTGACTGTGTACACACTGTGCAAAGGGTGTGCACAGGATGAACTCTAGTTAATGGGCTTAAGAGGAATTATGACACCTTGAGGTCCCTAGGCTGTCCCAGCAAGTCTATGTCCCACCTCCTCTCTCTGCTCCTCAGCCAGAATCCCGCTGCCTCTCCATCCCTAACGGGACCCTGCACCTCCCTGAGAGCACTGCTCTCCCTGCCCAGGATAGGGACAGGCTGGTCCCTATAACTGCAAAGCCCCATGAGGTGGTTCAGCCACTCTCATCACCCCAAAACACTCCTGTACTCCTGCCTGTGAACCTGGATTCAGCTCCCTTCCAAACTGAAGCTCCCTAGTGATTTTTAATGTTTTATTTAGCAATGCTTTTACATGTGTTTGATGCATTCTGGCTGATAAGCTCCACAAGAATTTGATGCCTCTATCCTCATTTGACTTCAGTTATTTTCCAGTCTACTCCTAAAGCTGCAGCACTCAGTGGCCGCAGCTCCCACCGTCAGGCTGGGACACCCAGCACTACAAGGCTGTTGTACAATCCAGCGTCATTCCAAAAAACAGCACCAGCAAGTCCCAGAGGTGACAGCCTCCCAGAGAAGGGTGCATGCCTGCTCCTGATCCACATTTCCAAGAACAGCTGCTTTTACTCAGCACGGGCAGCAGCAAAAACCGACACGGGTGAACACCAGCCCTCATCCTCCCTTTCACACCCAGAAATCTCTAACCAGTTCCCAAACAGCTTCATCTGTGGATTTAGGATAACATTTAAGGCCTCCCAAGAACTGCTGGCCTTCTCTCTGGCCAGCTAAAACAAATATTTGGGAACATCTCATTTACAAGAAGAAAACAGTTGGCTTGGGGAAGTCCCAGAGGTAATTTTGAGAGAAGCCATTAAGCCAAGCTCAGAGGGCAGAGGTGATGCTGTCCCCAAGACTTTGTAGAGGGCTCCAGGTCGCTTTGCAAACCAGCCTCTCCCACGGAGACCCTCCACAGGAACCTAACAGCACCTAGGACACAGTGTACTCAAGTTACTGAACAGTTAATTTTTCTATACCTTGAAGTATATAATAATGCATTCGGATGCATTATCCGAACTAAGGATGAGTTAATAATTACAGAAATTGGGTTCTGATTTCTCGAATAACTCTGGAATGATGGCTGAGGTTTCAGACTGAGATCAAATCCAGGTAAACTCAATAAGAAATCGTCTGTTATGAAGCAGTAACTTGCAGAATCAGAATAGCTCCCTTATGTTTCTTTCTTAAATACAACTAAACACCTGCAAATTTATGCAAAGTAGCTCATTTATACACATTGACAATACTGACAGCTTGCTTAGAACAAAATAGATGCCGTGGACAAATTTTTTTTAACCACTTTTCTGGAGGGAAAAAACAATGCCTTGATCAAGCCTGCACAGGAGCCTGCTGATAGCAGGCAGGGTAAGATGATGCTCATCTCAGAGCTCATATCGAGCCTCAGCTGCCCCCTTCCTTGTCTCCCTCACCCACATCCCCAGACCTCCAGCACCTTAAAAACAACACTGGTGTCTGGGCAAGGCAGACATTCTCTTTTAGTCCTGCATCACATTCTCCTTTAGTTGAAATTCCTCTACAATATTTTTCCCACAAATTCCTAGAGGAAATCAGAGCATTAAGATTATGACCTCCAAGCTTAACCCTCCAGACCTCAGCACACAAATGAGGCAAGAATTAAAGACTATTTCTCCTTCAACTGCCATGATCTTCTGGAGCAGCGCTGCCCAGAGAAGCACTTGCAGAGAGTTTTCTACATGTACAAAAAAAGCTGTTTGGCAGGAAGAAATGCAATAGTTTTGGGAGAGAAGTAAAAAAAAGGCCAAACAGGCTCAGACAGCAGTTCCCATCTTGCCAGTTCTTTCTCCTGGTGAACAAAATGGCTCACTTGCCACAACTGCTGCCAAAACTTTGCAGGATCAGGTCGAACCACAGAGATTTCAAAGCCACCATGAGTCATCTACTATTCTTTCTTGGTAAGAAAGAAAAACGCTGGGTGGGACACAGATGCAGAAAAAAAAAATTCAATTTGCAGGAAACCTCAGTCATGGAAAAATATACTTCAGAACATCTCACGGGGACTACATAAATAGCAAAAGAGAAATGAGAAAACAAAGTACTTCTTTCTGAAAAGACTGTGATGTGCTGCCTGCTCTCCAAATTGTTTCAGCAGCCCTTCAGCTGTGATAGAGAGAGGACAGCTGAACTCCCTGGAAGACCCCAGCATCCATGGGCGCTTCCCACTGCACCCAAGAGAGCCACAAACAAGGCAGATTCATGTTCTTCATATGAAGTCAACTGCATCACGTAACTCCATCTTGCTTGAATTGAAAGAGAAAATGCAAGCACAAACCATCCAGTTGTTTCACCTCTTCTGTGCTACATTCAAAGCTGGTTGAGAGTGAGAACATTTACTTTTTAAATTAAAAAAAAAAGTCCCCATAGAAAAGTTGACTTTAGCCAGGTAGTGGGGTGCAGTTATGAGGTCCTGCCATGGCCACAACACCTCAGGCTACTGAAAGTGTTGGAAAGGTGCAATTAATTTCTCTCGCTGGTTTCTTTTCTCCCCCAGGGCTTCCTGGAGGCTTCAAGCAGGAGTCAGCCCAGCTGATGGCAAGAGAAGCCTGTGCTGCTTCATCTGACCCAACGCAATGCAGAAAGCCTGTGCTCACCAGCGGGTGTTTTCTGGGTGGGGCAAACACAGAAGGGCAGGAAGAACAAGAAATGAGTGTTTCTGATTTTAAAAATCCTGCCGCAAGTCCAGCTGGTAAAATGCGAGAAGTTTCTAGGAAGTGGTTCAGCAATGAGTCAGTGCTGGTGGGAAGGAAGAGCCCCAGGACACAGTATCGGCAGATCCTGGAGGGAAAAGAGAAGCAAGTTCTTGCACAGCCAACCAGAAACTGCAAGTGGCTCTGAATCAGCCACTTGCACAGGCTGGGACAGAGGCTGTCAGAGCGCTGCTCTGTGGGACATTGTCTGCCTGGCATTGCCTTTTGTCTCTGTGCTCTGCTCGTCCCAGAGAAGAGAGGACCCTCTGTGCCCAGACCACCTTCCCCAGCCCTGGGAAGGAAGATGTAAAGTGCTCCCAGCTCACTGGGATCTTGCTGCCAATCCTGAGAGAGCCCAGAGAAGCACCAGGTGTTTATCAGTAGGCTTATCTTATTTCTCCAAAAAAAGAGCCCTGGGCACACAAGGGCTCATTGCACCAGCAGAAAGAAAGATGTAAGACAAGAATCAGGCCCACTCACAGCCTGACCTGAAAAATGCAATCCAGGAAATGCAGTTTAATTCTTTCTTTGCCAGCAGTAAACCAAGAAAACAGACCTCAACACCATGAATAGTCTGAATATTTGCTGCTGTCAGTATGGTGCGCACAGGACTTCCCCAACCAGACAGAAAAGTCTCCTTCTGTCAAGTCAACCTGCCAACAGCAGGTGAGATTTCTCATCCTCAGCCCTGCAACTCCTCCCCCAGAGGCTTTCCACGGGTGGGCAGTGGGAGAGTGCTCTTTCTCTTCTGCAAAATGTGCAGCCCATCACTATTCACCTTTTTTATTACACCTGCCCTTTTATTGCAGCCTTTCTCCCTAAATAGTCAGTTCCTTGGAGCAGAAGATCATTTATTTTACCTATTCCTCCTCTGCCATAAAAAAAAAGAATAGAGGAGGAAAGGACAGTGTCATTACACTGTGGTAACTAATGCAAACTGGCTACTTTGCTGTCAAATCCTACTGGAAGTATAGCACCATTTTATTTGACAGAGCTCAACGTGGTACAGTCTGCATCTCCAGGGAGTAAAAAGGAAGATTCAAGTGAAAACAAATTGCAGAAATATGACCAACCAAAGAGCACAAAGATACAAACACTACACATGGCCAACACCAGCTTCAGTGCAGACTTGGCACACATGGGCAGACACATGCTAGAGTTCATGCCCACCCAGCCCCACTCTCAGCCACTTCTTCTTGGCATCCAAGCAAGCACAGTAGCCCAGTAAGACTTATCTCAGGTAACTACCTCGATATTAAAACCCCACATACATTCCATTTTGGCAATAAGCCCTCAGCAGGCTGTCACCCTACCTGCTGAGCTGACACCATGCTTGCTGCTGGAGTGGCCACAGATCCTCTAGCACTTGCTCCATCTCCTTCTCTGACCCTTTTTCAGCAAGATTTCCCTGACCTGTATCTATTTAGACTCATACGAGCCACAATTGTTTTTAAGTACAAGTTTTTATTCTCTGGGACAAAACCAGCCTCCTTTCTGGGGTGCATGGCTTCCCCTCTGCCTGGTGCCATCCCAGCTCCTTTTGGGGTCCCAGCTCTCCAGTGTGGGAGCAGCAGCCACCAGACGGCTTCTCCCCCTCTCCCCACGCCAGCAGATGGGTGCCCGGGGGCAGAGCTGTCTGACAGACACGAGCCCCACTCCCACTTTGTTATGTAAACCCCCAGGTTTTGGTGTTTATCTGCTTTAAGGATCCAGAAATCACTAAATGCCACCGCAGCGCGTGGGCACGAGGAGCGAGGGATGTGCGAAGCGCTCGGGGCAGTGGCAGCAGCACACGATGCCCCCGGCAATACCTCCCACTGCTCTGCGTGGAAACAGAGAAAACTCCAAATTCCACAGACAAAAATATATATAAATACAAAATTCATGATCTTCAAATCCACGTTTCACTCCTGTCTGTCCCCCCTCTGCATAGGAGCCAGGGTAAGGGTGCGTGTCCCATCACAGGGGCCATGACTGTCCCGTGCCATCCTGGACACCCTGTGCCAAGCAGGTGAGGGAGCAACATGGTAAGTATTTTGTAAATCAAACCTGGCAAATGGAGCTTTTTCCATCAGTCCCTCCACCACTTTCTGCCTTCCAGGGTGTCTGCATACACAGAGCTGGTATGTAAATGTATCACAGGATCAAAAGTCCATGAAAGTGAGCAGGACTGGCACCTGGCTAAATATCTGTTAAAAACTTATTTATATATCTAAAACAAAAAAAAAGAATTGACAGTATCTATCTGTCTCTATCCTGCAGCTCAGCAGAGCTGAGGTCTGGCCGTGCATAGGTGGGTGCAAAGAAGCCTGGCTGCACACACATCCCACCTCTCAGAGGGAGAAAAAGCATGGCAAGCAGCACCTAAACATGGACTGAAAAAAATCCTTATTTTGGCAAAAAGAACCAAAAAAAGCCTGGGCAAGGTTTTGTGAAGGGAAAGAAAAGGAGCATAATCGCAACTCCTGTCAGGCAAATGATCATGACCAAATCTCAGTTCCTGCAGGAGTTCACAGAATATGGGGCATGTGAGTACAAGTCAAAAACACATCATCAAATAATTGCCAGTCAGTCAGTAGGAGGAAAAAGCATGAAAAGGTTTGCTCTCACCCTCCTCCTTCCTCAGCTGTAGCCAAGACCAGGTGCTTACTGGTATCAGACTCCAGAAGAAAATCAAATTGCTTCTTCAGCTCTGTTACACACAGATTTAGGGCCACTGGCCAATGCTGATTCTCACTAAAGCTTTATTATTTTTTAAATCACGTGCTGCAAAATAGCTGTTCCAACATGAAATTAAGGAACCACCTGTTTGCAGCAAAGGCATCACAAAGGTGCTGTTCCTCACGGAGTACGATGGCTTCCTGCAGTACTCCAGCAAACACTGAGTTTCTCCTTTGATGTATTCATGGGTACAGACAGAGAGCAGATAAAACTAGCAGCCTCTATAAACACTAGTAACTGATACCTTGCTTATTATGTAATTTCAAGGGAATAACACCTGTGATAACACCATCATTTAAGTGCATTCCCCTGACATTTTTTTCCCTGAAGGTTTGATAACCTGCTTTAAATCCATTTTCTGAGAAGAAATAACTGTAAAACCCAAGTTCAGCTGGCTGAACTTGCACTTAATCACGTAAAAGATTTCTCAAATCACTGAGATAAGTATATCTCAAAGATAAGACCCATTCCCTTAAAACATCTTTTCTCCACGACAGATATTCCTGCAGTCTAAAGAACACTTTCTGATTTACAGGAACAACAATGTCAAGATGATATAACCCTTTACACTTTGTTACTATTAAGAGTAATAAAATTTCTAGGTAAGGCACAAGATTTCACTCTGCTTTGTGAAAGATTAATTTCACCAGCAACGATCACCTACCTAGCACTTCCAATCTCATTTATACCTGTGTGAAACAGCATCTTCAGCAGTTTAAAGAAGCTGCAATACTGATACTAGCACACTCTTCCTCAGCTGCGAGAGCTCAGGAGACACCTGTCAACAACAGCATTTTTTGTGGCAGGAGAAGAGCATCATGGCCTCCAGGACAAGTGAATCTATTACGTCTTTCCCAGTAAGACCAGAACCTCAACAGTAATTTTTCAATAACCCCGAAAAGAACGATGTTATATGATGTTATATTGATGTTTTACCAAGATAAAACTAAAAGCACAAATGAGTATTTAAGGGAAACCCTTCAATCTTCTCTACTTAGGAAAGTTAAATCTCAGCAAAACCAAATTCAATAGCTGTACCTCTCAATAAACTTTCATTTAATCAGCTGAAGCACAGTCTACAGCATTCTCTGTAAATTTTAACAGGTCTTTTCAGAGGGATCTGACCTTGGCCCTGTCCCCTAGGGAGCTTTGACCAAGCCTGGGGCTCAGCAAACCCTGCCCCGAGATGGGCGATGGGGACACTGCGCGAGGTCACACATGTGCTGCACCCCCAGGCACAGGGGAGGTCAGACACACTTCCCCACTGCAAAAAAACCTGATTTTACAGGTTTGGTGCTACCACACGGCAGAAAGAAGGGAGGAAGGGCCTCTTTCAGCCGCAGGCAAGGGCAGGTGCACAAGGGGGACTGGCTGCTGCCATGCCATCCCAGTGCTCTGCAGCAATCCCCTGAGCCCGGATCAGGGATCCCAGCATCCCTGGGGAGTGCTCGGCATCACAGGGTAACAGTGACCCTCAGAAAGGGGATCTCTGCACACTCACAGTAAATACAGTGCAGGTTGACGACAAGCAGCAAAGGGTAGCCCAGGGACTCAAACTCGGAGCTTCCCAACTACTGGTGAAGCTGGGCAGGATTTGGCCATGACAAAGTCACAGGGCTAACACTCCTGTCAGCATCATGAGGTGGTTGGAAAGCAAGTTCCCCGGTTACCTGCGAGCCTCTAGCATGAGCTCATGCTTATCAAATGGTAGAGAAGGCACTGGAGGGAAAACGTGAATTCTTGAGCGATTAAAGACACTCGAAAGAGAGCTCCCAGCCCTCGAGCTGCAAACACAGGCAGCCCGAAACACAACGCCTTAGGCAAACAGGGGGCTTTTGTCATCGGCCTCGCCGTGACACCCACACTTACCATCTTCCACCTGTGTCAAAGCAGCAGGGCTCCATCCACCCCGATCCCCGCTGGTGCCCGTCCCCAAACAGCCTCTCTGGAGAGGCATCGTGCAGATTTACTGAAAGGAGGGATGTGGGGATCATGCAGACCTGGGCACACAATGGGCATTGTCCGGCTGTGTGCGGAGAGCCTGGTCAGCCTGGTCAGCTTCCAAAGCCAATGGAGCTGCACTGACTTGAACCACGGTCCAGCTCGGACCGGAGGCACTTTGGGGTTGAAGATTTCTAGAGAGCATGATGCCAAATAAAGAAAACCAGCAACAGGCAGAGAAGGCTTTCATTGCAAGAAACCCATCCGGCAGCTCGGCAGAACGGGTTGGGTCAGCACGTTGAGTAACTCTCAGCGTTCTCCCATATCCCAAAAACGGCGTGTGCGGAAGGGACGTGGCAGGGTCACGGCTCCACCAGCGCCGGGGACACTGAAGTTCACCGCATCGCCGAGCTTCCCAACCCAAGCGCCCGCGCTGACCACAGCGCAGACCCGCACCGACCCGAACCCACCCATTTCACAGCACGAAAAACGCGAAAACCATCCCGAGTGTGTCCGACAGGCAACAAACACCTCCCCGAAGCAAAGCCTGTCCCAGCAAAGAGCCCGGACAGGGGATTCACTTGAAAACAGACGCCCTGCGCTGAAGTCATCGCATTTTCCCGGGCTGGGCGCCCACCCCGGGGCACCCCCGCGGCCGCACCCGCCCGCACCCACCTCCGGCCCCCGCGGCCGCGGGTGCCCCATGGTGCCGTCAGAGCCAGCTGGGTCCCGTCCCTGTCTCGGGGCAGCGGCGACCAGAAGAGCCTCCCGGAGCAGCCCAAGCCTCCCCAGAGCCAACCCCGCCCGCGCCGCTCCGCTCTGCTCCGGGAGCGCTGTCCAGGCCCAGCCTCCGGGCCCGCCCCGCACCCGCCTCCGCTGAGGGCACCGCGGCCGCTGCCGGGACCGGGACACGGCCCAGGGGAGGGACGGGCCCGAGCGCCCCGCCCCGGCCAGGGGGAGCGTGGTGAGCCCGGGAAAAGGCAGAGTTAGCGGCAGGGGAGGAGCTGGGCTGGTTAATTCCAACTTCGCAGCGCGTGAAGGGACTTTGAGATTTCTTGGCGCTACGAGTGCCGCTTCCACAGGGAGCGCAGTCTGCGGAGTGCGCGGACACTCCAAGAGAGAGAAGCCAAGGTTCCCCACCGTCACCGAGAAACTGCGTTTGGCCAGGGAAACAAATTGAAAAAGCAATTTGCTTTTTCAATTTGCTTTGTGCAAATTAACAATTATTAATTACACATGCGATGCTTTTTTTTTCTGAGCGTAAGACAACCCAATAATTACAGTCCGGTGCTGTTTGGATCCGAGCCGTCCTCCCCTGCACATGCCGCATTTACCATGTTACTTCCCATATGCCCTTTTCAGTATGCAAAGAAGCAGATTTTTTAGCGAGAGAGAAAATTTTTGGTTGCTTGCAGAAGCATTGAACTGACATGCGGATAAGCAAAATCCCCAGCAGGTTCCAGCTATAACCCAGCCGTGAGTGCTGGTGAAACGCCCAAAATCTGTCTGCAGCACTGCAGCTCTCACTGCTGCGCCTGTACAGGGAGATCTTGGTGATTTTTTCCAAGGAACTCAGTGATTCCACTTCTATCTCTGCAGAAAGACTTCAGCATTAGGATATTTTTTTCCTTAAATGATTTTATTTTTTATTTTTTTAAATCATGAAGAACTGAACCACAGTCCTCAAATGCAGATGAGATAAATAACCCAACTTTGATCACTGCTGATTCAGAGGCAGCCTCTATCCCCCATTCTGGTTCTTCAATACTGAAGCATCACATTCTCCACCAGGGCAGCACCTGCCTTGTTCATGGGCACACCTGTAACATGCTGGCTCAGCTCACTTACACTGGGTTTACTATGACTTGGCTTACCAACTCCTTAACAAAACCAGTCTGAGTGATGTGCATCACACCCAAAATCAAACTTAGAAATCTAAGGTGGGTTCCCAATAGCATTGCAACATGGTTTCCTTCAGCTCATGGGGTTGGGCTCAAAAACAGCCCCATTCAGCATCTGGGGAGAGCTGTGAGTCAAGGTGGCTCAGCAAAGGAAAAACTCAGCACCAACATTTGTAGCACTCAGTGTCGGGAGAGAACAGAGCAGGAGAGGAAACCGGGGTGGAACACTGCAGGGCAATGGGAAATATTCAAAATTATCCTATATCACTGCCATTTCCACCCCAAAGAGCAGGCAGAGCCATGTTCCAGAAGGGCACATTACCCAACACTACAGTTCTTGCTAAACATACGGAATAGGAATGAGTGGCGAGATGGCACGGAGAGCATCCTTCAGGGCACCCACCTGCCCAATCTCTGCCATCCTCTCCAGACACACCTCTGTGCACCCCACAGCTTCCTGGGCCAGGAGACCAGTGGGCTGCAGGGGACCTCTGCCACCTCCCATCTCTGCACACGTGGATACTTGGCTTGATGCAGAGCAGGGACATACCAGACACAGAGAAAAACAACTTTCTCTGCAGACAGACCCCTGCCCTCCCGCCCAGATCTCATTTCAGTGCTCATCCCCTAAGTGACTGGCTGATTTCTGGCAAATCTTTCCAAATCCATAAACCTTAGCTCACTTAATGCATATTTAATCTCTCTGCTGTAGGTTTATTTTGGCAGTGAGCAGGGCTAGACCTGTAGCAGAAGAGAGCAGCCAATGTAAATGAGCATTTTGGCCTCTACTTTGCACTATTCCCTCCTCTGCAGCACCACAACAGAGCAAGTTCTCCACTCGCAGTTATCATCTCTCCTAGCAGAAACACCACTGTGCCCATGTCCCATTAGTGGTTTTCTACACTTCCCAGAACCTTCCCTGTCCCAGAGGTAATTCATAAGTGGATACTTGGCACATACCCTTGAAAATATCTTGAGCTCTGAAGAAGCACAGTATTATCTGTCAGGGGTTTCTTTGGTTCTCCCCCACCTGCTTTTCAATCTTCAGGAACTTCCACACATCCCTCAGAGAATGCCTGGTGTTGTCACAGGGGTGTGAAGTTTTTGTATTTAAGGTGAGACTCTGGTGCAAAGAGTGTCCTGAGTGACAGTCAGACAGGCATCGATGCTGCTGCAGTCTGTAAAACCAAGGTGCTGATATTAGCAATCTTTATTGTTATTTAGTCATACTTCATATTTTTTTCTTCTAAAAGTTTTCACTCCCATGCCCAATGAGGTGGCCAAAAGTGGGGCTACATGAGGCATGTAGAGACATCTGCAGAAGGGCTCTTGGAGAACTGAAAGCCTGTGCTGCTGCACACCAAACCCAATCCACCAGCTGAAAGATAATACAGGAAAAGAAACAGGCATTCTTTTTAAATAAGGACGTTGTCTTCAATCTGGGTCACCACTTGACATCACAACACAGGGAGGAGGGGGAGGAGCAGAGGGACAGCAGCTGATGGACACTAGAGAAATGCCAAACAAGGCAAGGCTTTAATGGGGAAAAAAAGAGGGAAAATAAATGTCAAACTAAGAGCAGGCAGGGGTAAACATGTGACAGCACAAAGAAGCGTCACCTTCTCCAAGCTTCTCAAACAGTTTTTTCACACCCAGAAAAACACTCTCCCCTTCCTCTGTGGCAAAAGGCAGTTTTGCCAATGGGTTGGAGTGCAGGAAGGATCTCAGCAGAGCCACATCAGGGATTTCTCTTACATGTTGAACACAGGTGTCACCTAAATACACAGTTTCACCTGTAGAGATTTTTATCGCCCATTTGCTTTTCCTTTGTTAAATGAGCCTAGCTACACTGGTACAAACCCCAACTCTGTGTTATTCAGTGTCACCAATAGTGGGCTATTCCCCAGCTCAGTGCTCCTGACACCATTCACAGCAACCCACACATCAAAGATGGAAAAATAAAAAAACCCATCCATCAAATGCCAGAGTGGAGCCTGGAGTGTCTTTCACAGCTGCAGGCATTGAAAGGGCCTTTTTCCTCCTTCTATTTCCCCTTTAGCCACCCAGGGGCTCCCTGACACCAAGTGTGGGTCACGTTGGTGCCTCTGCAAAGCCATGGGACCAGAGGGGAACTAGGGGAAAAAATAAGGAATTGTTTTCCCCTGGCTGGGTCACATTCAGGAAGGAGCCTGCAGAGGAATCAGCTTTGTCATCCTTGGTGAGATGAGGGTTTACTTTGGCTCTGTGTAAAGCCAGGCTCCACCATGGGACCATCATGCCTCCTGCTCCCGCACCCTGTCCCCAGTCTCTGTTGAAGATGTCCTGACTACAGAGCACAGAGTTTTTTGCCCCACAGCACAGCGACTCTGCAGCTCTTTAGGACAACAGGGCTATTTTACCCTGTATCCCAGAGCCTCACCTCACTAGGGACTGGAAATGTTTTGCTGTGGCCGTTTCAGAGCAGAACAATGAGAAAGGGCCTCACGTCCTCCCAAGAGGAGGACAAGGGATGGGGCAGAACAGTGCTCAGCTCCAACTCCAATTCCAGTGCCTCCACAGCACCCAGAGCAGGCGATGGAGCCCCGTGGAGGTGGACATCCCAGAAAAACCCTGTGGATCCACACCGAGGTAGCCACTGGTGACACTGCCAAGGATGGAGCAACCCCAGTGCGGGCCAGCTGGCATTAAGACACATACATGCACAAAAAAAAGAAGAGATTTTATTGTTTTGTCCCATAAGACCAGTATTCCAAAAGGAAAAGGCAAGGTTGTTTGCAGAAATGACACTGTCAAGTGCTTTTTTCCCCTCCTCTGCCCTTCAAGGATTGCTATTGTCCTCCTAACTCTGAGGGAACAGGCAGGGGAGAAAGTTTTGTTGAAAGGCACTTCAAGAAGTGTCTGACTTGACCACGGGACCCCTGGGAATTGTAGTCTTGTCTCCTCCCATCAAAATCTCTTTTTTTGGCAAAATTCCACAGCGGTGTAATACCTCCATGACACAGCAGCAACCCCACTGTACAGGGGACAGCGAGACCCCTGGACTTTAGTTGCTACAGGACAACCCCGGGGCCTGCTCAGGATCCAAACCTTATCAGATTTGGCCAGAATATTTCAGTTTTCTTTCGCACCCTTCTCCTCTCACAGAATTCCCATGGAAACACAAACAAAGCTCTTGCTGTTTGGGTTTGGTTGGGGGTTTTTTCCTTCTTTCGGTGGTGGGGAAGGGGTGGATGAAAGTGGTAAATGAAAAACTTTTAAAAACCCTAAAAAAGAAAAAAAAAAAGAAAAAAGAGAAAAATATATTGAATAATAGTTGAGATACCATGTCTAGCTTGATTTTTCCCTGCAGCAGTGCATCTCCCCTCTGTATCACCCCTTCAGAGCCTCAGGGGACAGAAATGTGCCTCAGAGCTAAAATAATACATATTTCTTGTATCACAAACTTGCTTTTGGCCAGGAAATGCCCGAATCCAAGCTATCCCGCCCTTTTCCTCACTGGTGCATCGTTCCACAGATACCTGGATGCCACCGTGTGGCAGCTGCCCCGAGCCGCCGTGAAGGGACAAGGATACGGACAGGGCTGCAGGGAAAGGCAAGGCTTTAAGGGGGGGAAAAGGGTGAAAATAAAATAAAAAGGAGGTTTTTGGGGTTTTTTTTTGCAGCAATTCACAAAACTTCAAGGAATGCCAAGCACGTCAGTACATGAAGCACAGGATCTGGAGGAAGGAGAGAGTGCAAACCAGCTCCGTATGGTGTTGAGCTCAGACACACACTGCCTTTCTATTTAAAGCCCTGCAGGAACGTGAATGCCAGGTTTGAGTGAGCTCAACAAGCCCCTCTGAAAACAATTTACATGGTCCTCATTACCACAGGGTCTGGTTATCTGACAGCTTTTAATGCCTTACAGGCATCCCACACAGCAGGATACAACCCACCTTTTCCTGCTGGAGGACTGAAGTTTGGATCTGGAAAGGCGTTTAATTAATGACAGAGACCAGTGGGACTTCCCCGGGGTCCAAATCAGCTTTGGGATGAGGACATGGGCTGCAGAGTGTTTAGTGCTGCTGCCTGCCCACCCCTCCCTTTTCCCTCCACGTGGGAAACAGTGCTGGGTGGAACCCTGAAGATGAGGATTGTGCTACCAACACTGCGTCCCCAGGCACATCCTGCAGGCCAAACCATCTTGGCAAGGCCAGAACATCCTTCCTCCTCTACCAGCACCCTGAAACTGGCTCCTGCCAGGAGGCAGCAAGAAGAAAGCAATACACAGCCAAGGGTCAGGGTTTGGGGTATGCCTCATTCTTCCATGCTCTGTCTCCGGGGAATGCCTTATTTTCCCATTAAGTCCCTCTGGGGTATGTCTCAGTCTCCCCATATCTACCTCAACAGCACTGCTTCTCATTTATTCCAAGGTGCAGTTCACTGAATGGAGAATTACATGTTTTATCATTTGTCCATAATAGGTTGTCAAGTCGCCACGTTATTATTAGCAACAGGAAAGGAACTAAGTAAATTATTCTTAAAGTATGCAATGAGCACTTGAGTAAGCGTTAAGTAATGAGCGTTTCTTTAGCGAGGAATCCAAGCGAGACACGCTCCACCCATTTTGTTAACAGACAAAGGCTTATGTAAGCTGGATGTTACATAAAACCCTTAAATAGGGAGCCGGAGCACTCCCCCACCTTTGGGTGATAGCTTTGCTGCAGCCCACGGATACCTGAGCTGACACTGAGGCAGCTCCGAGCTGAGAGGCAGGTGATGGAGCTGTGTGTGCTGGTGTCCTGTGTGTGCTGGTGTCCTNAGCAGCTCCGAGCGGAGAGGCAGGTGATGGCCAGGCCTGGAGCTGTGTGTGCTGGTGTCCTGTGTGTGCTGTCACCTGCCCTGAGCACAGCTCGGGTGGCGAGCCTGGATTTGCCCTCGCACTGCTCCCGAAACAGCCCCTGCAGTGACACACTCCGAGCAGCTTTGTCATCCCCGTGACGATCAAAGAACGTGTTTCTGTTCTTGTGTGGCAGGGCAGGTTAAGCACCATCCAGCCCCAGGGTGTCATCCCTAGGGAATAACTGGTGCTTAGGAAGGAGCACGCAAGTGGGGTTATGCCCCTGCTTTTCTGCGGCTCTTCCTGCCTCCAGGGATCTGCAGGAAAGGGACTTTCCAAGACAGAAGTTCTGTCTTTGTAGTTTCCCAGCTCCTGGCAGCTGATTCTTTCAATAATTTGACAGGTCAGCTCTTAAGTTCTCGTGAATTTTCAACTACCGCCACATCATGCAACAAAACCCACCACAATTTACCATAATTTATCTGCAGAGAAAAGGAGATCCACATCTTGCAACATCAACTACTAGAGCTAAAAAAAAAAAAAGCAGGCTGGTAGGGGGTGCAGCCTCTTCATCACGTCTTGAAAGCCTGTCTGTCTAGAGAAAAATGATCTGTCTCCATAAAGAAATACTTTTTCTCCCTAGACATCTTGCATCCCGCCTTAAAATGCACAATTCCAACACTCAGACGGCAGAATCAGCTGACAGCAGCAGTTGCATCCTAGAACCGAGGTCAAAAAAAAAATCTCAGAAAAGAGTTTGCAATTCTCTTCGTAGCCCAGACACCAAATCCTCCTTCAAATGCAGGTATCAGATGCAGTTGCATGAGAAATCAGGGACATTTATCTGGTTGGGGGGAAGAAAAGGGGAGAGAAAATCTTTAGGCACGGGATTGTCGGGCCGGCAGAGCAAAACGTGTCAGGAGTTACTCCCTGGACTACAAGGGAGCCATTCATGGCTGCAATCAGTTTGCTCTGCGGTACTTGCAGGAACATGCCAAGGCTGCTCTGTGATTCTGCCCGACTGACTTAGTGTTTGTGATTTGCCTGACCTTTGCTCTAAATAAATGGGAGCCACACAGAGGGAATTTTGATGCAAGTCCCCTGCATCTATAGCATCCCCCCTGGCTGCAACACACTGGCTCCATGGGGCTTTGTTTTAAAGGAGAGACAGACAGAAGGCAGGCAGGAGGGGAAAAGGAAGAAATGAAATGCAAGCTGTCTGGCCCACACAATTAAAAAAAAAAAAGAAAGAAAAAGAAATGAGAATAGCCTGGCTTTGTTTTTTGTCATGTTATTTATCTTACTTCAGAATTAAATCCAGATGATATAGATAAGACAGGGGTGACCCCTAGTGCCCTCTCCAGCTGCAGCTTCCACTGTTATTCCCTGTATTGATATTAGAGCATAAACAGAGGGAAGAAGCAGCACCTTTCAGATTTGTTCTTCATTCACAAAGCCTCTCTCTCTTCCCTTTCAGAAACAAGATCTCATTTCCTCTCACTACTGAAACTCTATCACTGCGAGGCATTCACTGCAGCATCCCTTTGTCGCTGATGTTGGGAACAAAATTAAACACATTTACTTGTGTAAGAACTTACTATATTCCATTGACTATTTATCATAGTACATTTATATTTATCACCTTACATAAAAGAAAGAAGAGCCTATTTTGCTAACTCCAGGCTTGTCAATAGCTAAGAACAGCCATTCAAACTCCTGAGAAGAGACCTTTGTCTTGTAAAAAGTGTCTTTTGCAGCACCAAGGCGCTGAAAGGAGTGAGTCTTTCCTGTGACAGCCATCAGCATGCACCACTTTTTTTTTTTGTCTTTCAGCAATATCAAAACTCTCTGTTCTTGTGAATCAGCCTGCACCAGTCATACCCTGCTCACTGTGCTGGGTGATGCTCATCAGGGGCTTTACCTTGTGTTATTGAGAGGGAACAACTCTTTCAAAAGAGCCTTGAGACACCCCCTCACAGATTACATTGGGATGCAGGATTTTTCTTGAGGAAATACATGAACTTAGCACAAGCCAGAAAGATTTTTATCTTCCTGTAACGTGAGCACTTTGGGCACTTCCTGCCCTGCTGAGGTCGGGGCTGTGCCCACCAGCATCCAGTGTGGGTGGTACCACAATCAGCTGACATCTCAAAGTTTCACATATTTAATGGGATCTCATCAGGCAAAGAAGCCACCTGCTAACAGTCTCCACGGCGACATTTCTATCCTCAAGAGAGCAGCAAACTCCCCTGTGCAGCATCACAACCTGCCACAGATTTATCTGATGCCTCTTCAGCTCTGTATTTCTTGCCTGTCCCTTGCAGGCAGATGTCAGTACTGGCAACCACCACCCCAGCACCCCTCCTGCTGCACCAGGGCTCCTCTGCAGAGCCTGGCTCCTCAGAGCTGGCACCCTCACTGCTCGAACCCCAGGAACACTTCAACACTTCCCAAAAACAATTCCCCAGCTCAGCCCTGGGGAATCCTTGGGAGCCACAGGCCATGACATGTTATCCCACTCCCACCACCACCCAGCTGACAACTCCTTCCCCTTTTGCCACCCGCCAGCCCATTTCTTCACCAGAAACAACTTCCAGGTCTCAGCCACTCCTTCCTCCCCAACATCTTTTTGCTTTCACACAGACTCTCTGGTCAATCATCCCCAGAGTTCCCTCTCAAGGCTTCCTGCTGCCCCCATCACCTCCTCAGGCAATCACCACCACTCCCCTTCCCAAACCAGCCCTTTCCTGGCATTTAGACCCATGACTCAGCCTAAGCGAGGTTAGGTCAGCCACAAGTGGGGCTGGTTGATGCCCCTGTAACAAGTATTTTACTCATTGCAAGGCTGGGCTGGCTGCAACCTAAGCAGCTGCATTTTTTCCAGTTTTAGTAAAAGTTCACAATCTGCTCTGGACATAGAATCATAGCATGGTCCAGGTTGGAAGGGACCATAAAGATAATCCAGTTCCCCCCCCTGCCATGGGCAGGGACACCTTCCACTGTTCCAGGTTGCTCCAAGCACCATTCAACCTGGCCTCGGACACTTCCAGGGATGGAGCAGCCACAGCTTCTCTGGGCACCCTGTGCCAGGGCCTCATCACCCTCACAGGGGAGATTTTTTTTTTCTTCCTAATCACCAATCTGAACATGCCTTCTGCCAATTTGAATCTAATCCCCCTTGTCCTGTCACTCCGTGCCCTTGTCCAAAGTTCCTCTCCAGCTCTCTTGGCAAGGGAAGGGGCTCCAAGGTCTCTCTGGAGCCTTCTCTCGTCCAGGCAGAACACCCCAACTGTCTCAGCCTGGTTCCAGAGCAGAGATGCTCCAGCCCCATGATTATCAAGGATATAATACTGCTCTACTTATGTGCCTGTTCTCTGGATCGTTTTCCCCTGATTTTATAACTCTGGGTTCCCATGTTCTCTTGTTTACATTAAAAGCAACAGTTTCTGAATTGAAGTTCCTCCTAATGTTTTATTTTTAAAGTAGGTTTCAAGGGGGGTATGAATTGTGCTAGTCATTGCTTAATTTTGGTTTTATCTGGTGGAAATCTCACTTGCTTCTGAGATATCCTGTACTTGCCAGCATTACATCAACTCTGCATTGCTCTCATGTCTCTGGATCCAGCATCCAGCACTGCTCCAACCTTTCCACTTTATTTGTTTCCCCTCTCTGTTCTAGTTAAAGATATGCAAAGTTCTCATTCTCAGAGCTACTGTTTGCTTCTTTCACAATATTCCAATGTTCTTTCTCCCGAGCTTATTTTCCTTGTTACCTTTAGTTAACACCATTTTTCTTTATTGCTGTTCTGACTGTATATGATCCCATACAGTCTATAACACACAAATCTTTCTATAGCTGCATTTTTCTCTATATTCTTATTTTTGCTTGGCGCTAGCTCTGTGTATTTCAGTTATGCTCTGCATCTAAAACAATCTGTCAGCTTACATGTGCCTATAAGTAGTGGGAGTATTAGTTTTGAATATTTTCATTTAAACTCTAGCTTTGTTCCCTCACACTGTTAAAATGCTCAGAATTAGCTCATCACTTTAATATTTAATATTCCTCATATCACAGGAATGAGCTTCTTTACTTGCTTTTGCAATATGTCACTTTCCAGGTTCCTCACATCCTTGTTCATACAGTTGGAAAGTTACTCTTGTGAGGTGAAAGTGCAATCTTGGATGTCACTCAAATGTCAGAATCTGAACCAGGCAATGCTGAATTTGACACAAATCCAAACACTGAAGTAGTCCTTCATCAGATAAAGTAAAATCATCATTATTAAAAATGCTTTCATTAAGGACAGGAGGTTTTTTCCTTTGAAAGGCTACACTGGTTCAAGGAAACGATAAATCCTGTGGTTTGTCTGACATTGCAGGTCAGACTAGATGATCAGAATAGTTTATTCTGGTATTCATGCTGAAAAACTTACAAATATCCGGAAAAACTGTAACTGCATCTGGTAGAGAGATGGTCAGAGAAGATAAGGGAGTTGCTGCTTCTGCTCTTAAATGCTCCAAATTCACCTACACTCCTGCTGAGACAGCCACTTCTCCCCCAGAGATCCGTAATGCAGCTGCTTTCAGTCGTTTTCTTTTTTATCTGAGCTATGTTATAACTTTCAAAACTTTGTTAGAAAACTGCCCTCGATCCTGCTGATGATGGAGAGCCAGTGGTTTACCAATGATTGTTGCTGCTTTAGTGTCCTCCCAGCTTCTGACTCCTGTAAATCAGAAGCTGGCTCACTCAGAGGAGTTTGGAGAGCCAGAGGCAGCTCCCAGACCTTGCTCCTTCTCGTGCACAGCAGTGAGTGCTTCTGCTGAAGTCCCCGTGCTGGGGCCGTGGGTTTTAGCAGCCAGGACAGCTCTGTCCCCTCTAGCCACCACCCTGGCTCCCATGAGCTGCACACACTGTCTCGCTGGGAGCCCAGGGGCAGGGAGGCCACAGGAAAGAGGATTTTTATGTGGCAGCCCATTGGATGGATCACAATAGGAAAAAAATGAGGTTGAATAAGTCAGGAAACTTTTAACACACCACAAGCTGGAAAAAGCCCACTGGACACACCATGGCACCACATAAGACAGGGAAGGAGAATGTGGGATGGAGTAGATCCCTACCCCCAACACAAGGCCCATGAAAAAAAAGGTTTTATTTTTCCTGCCAAATATCCATCAGGAAGCAGAAAGCTACCCTCATAAAAGTAATTTTATTATTTGCTAAGCACACATACAAAAAAAAGCAATCAGAAATGCTGGGCGCTGCCTTTCCAGAGTTTAGACCAAACTCAAAGCTGCCCATCAGTCCCAGTTCCCCACACTCTGCTCCCAGTTTGCTCAGGCCCTCCACTAAAACCAGTAGCATCATTCTCTGTTTCTCTTTTTTCCCTCCCAACTTCCAATTGTTTTGCATGCTTCAAGTAAAACACATAAAACCAAGCTTTGCCATAGGGTGAGAACTGAGAAAGGAAGGACAAATGAAAAATAAAATACATGAAACAATTAAAGAGAGACAGAATGTGACATATGAAGCCCAGGCAGAGTCCAGTCAATCATTTCTGTTTGTACTCACCAGCACAGGAGCTGCACAGCCCTCAGAAGAGCACAGCTGGGGGTATATTCTCACCTTCCTTTAATTCCATCCATAAATCTGGGAAGAGCAGAGCATTACAAATCTCAGCATGCTCGGTAGATAAAAACACCCAAGTGTACAGCACAGGATGAGTTGCCTTCACGTGGAAGCCTTTCTGAAGGTAATAACTGGTCAGCGTGTGGAGCAGGATATTTACCAATGTGGGTGAAACACCCATTTACCCAGGGAGCCCATCAGGTCCTCTTTAAGCAGAGGGAAAAGTTTAAGGAAAAACATTTACAAGTTTTGCATTTCACCCAGTTTTTGCACCCCCTTAGCTGCCAATTGGTGTTCCACTGTAGATTTCTGACAGTTATTAAGAAATACATGAAACAGCGACAAACTGAAAATCCAGTGGCACTCAGCTTCAGAGGTGTCAGTCTTTATTAAACCTTCAAATGAAAGTGGCCCTGAAGTGCCAGGTTCCCATTTTACCCTCTATCACACTTTCTGAGGGAACATAAACCTGACCCAGAACCGGTTCTTCAGCAATTTAATTCTAAGTATCATATACAGCAATTGGTAACACACACCCAGAAATGGGCCGCTTAGCTTTTACTTTATTTTTTAACTGTCTTTGGCTTTTAACTTTCTGTTGGTCCCTAATGCATACCTGGATACCCAATTATTTCAGAGAGGCCAGAGGAAGGTCACTGCTGGAATTTTCTGGCCCTCGTGCGTGTAGGTGGATGACACGAATTTGAGGGGTTTGGTTGGCATCTGCTCCCCAGCCCTCAGTTTCCAGCTGAGGACACCAGAGGTTTCTGTGCTCATAAAGGAGCTGGCATTTATTTGGGGGTCACACCACCATTCCTGGCACCTCTCCAGGCTTATGCAAATTCCATGTACTTGGAATTTGCATTAATGTGTAACTGAAAAGCTGCTTCCAAGGATACCTGTTTCCAAATCTTTGGGTTCTCCCCATAACCAGACATTTCCAGGCTGGCTTAGGGGAGCGGAGGCTGCTGCTGGGTGTGATTCAGAGCTGCACGTCAGTGTCTGGTATTGACTTAAGAAACCAAGGGCTGCTGAGCAAACTGCCCATTCCAGATCCAAACACCCTTATCTCCTGGCAGCGCTGTTCCTCCCGCATTTAAAGCAAAACTACACTTTGGAGTCAGGAATGAAATCAAGCCGACGAGGCAGAGGACAACTTCGCATCACTTTCTCCTGCTGTCTGTGGAATTCCCGAAATTAACCACGCCAGCAACGAGTACCCCACTGAGCCAGCCCCAGCAAACTCCTGCTCCAACCAGCCAGCACTTACCTGGATCTGAACTGAACTCCCTCCAAAGCCCCCAGGAATGATGCGAATGCTGTGCTTGGGCATTAATCCATGGGAAACTGTGAGACCCCAGCACTGCGCCGGGGTCGCAGCTGACTCTGAGGCCCTTCAGAGAGGACCTGCGAGGCAGCACCGCTGCTCTGGGACGCAGATGCCCCACAAGTGGGTGAAGTGGAGAGATAAGCGGGCGAGGACACGCCAGCAGCAGCGCGGGATCGCCCGGCACAGCTCCAGCTCTGAGGCGCTTCCTCTTTCCAACGTCACTCTGGTGTTACACGGAAGGACCAAACAGCAAGTTGTTAATGGCCTTTTTCTTCTTCTTTTATAATAAGTAGTTCAATTCTTACTGTTTTAAATGTAGGAAGAAGTGACTTTTTATCATGGGGAAAAAAACCTGTGTAATATTCCTGCATGTAACATTATTAAATGGAAAGGAAAAATCTGCAGTTTTCGGAAAACCAGGCACTCTTCATCATTTCTGATAGATCTGTGCTATGAGGGCACTCATGCTACTTTAAAAGTAGTATGCTCAGGCCCTCCACTAAAACCAGTAGCATCTGTTTCTTTTTTTTCCCTCCCAGCTTCACAGTGGGGTGAATAGAGGCAGGGAAGTGTGGAACTTCCCTCACAGGGAAGTGAGGAAAAGGTGCTGCAGGATTTCAAGTGCTGGCACAGAACACCCAGCCCAGGTACAGCGTGCTCCTCTGGTATGAAACCACTGGGGTGTTTCAAATTTGCTAAAATATCTTGACAGGGTGGCTCTGCTTTTCTTCTGCTACCTCCAGTGCCTGTCTGGTCCCAGGGGAGCCAGGTGCTCACAGCATCTGCTCCCAGGGGACACAGCCAGTGCCAGGAGGCTTCCTGAGAACAAACTGGGGAAGGAGCACACTCGAGGATCACTGAGCAAGACAGTTGTGGCATATTTAGGTGCCCAAATACTGATTTTTGTGCAAAAAGGTGTCAAGTGGGGATATTTCTTAGAAACTCTTCAGAAGTGCTTCAATCTAGGTGTTGGGAAAGTTATCTCATCTTTATTCTGAATGGCTTTTCTTGTCCATTTCCTTTTTCTTTTGATCGGCTGAAGCCACAGGGCAAAGCTCTCCTTGAGCTCAGGTAAGGATGAAAAGGGATGCTGAAATCCCCCTGGGAAAGACCTGAGTGAAAAACCACCTGGAAACAGAGTAGTGGAGGGAAAAAAAAAAAAAAAAAAGCAAGGGTTAGGTTTATTGTATTTGGGTTTATTGTATTCAGGTTGGTATTTGTATTAGTTGATAGCCTGTTTGAAGGTCAGTATTTTTTCCAGCTAAGTTGCTGTCATGAGCAGCTGAGTCATCCTGCCTTGTGCACAGGGGGAGAAGTGTCCTCGGGAAATACCAGGACTGACTTTTTCATGTTTTCACCCCAAATCCCACTGTGTTTTTAAAGCACTGGACACACAGTGCTGCTCATTACCCAACTCCTCTGGCTTGCTGAAAACCCATCCTGGCCCTTCTGCACTGCAAACACCACCCTGGGACCTTTTAACCTGCCAGTGACACACTAGGCTGGTTTTTGGGAGGCTCCTTGTGTCTCCAGACAACAAGATTGAGCTTTCAATCTTTTGAAAAGCAGACTTTAGAAGGATGTTGTAAAAGGAGCACCTTTGCCTTCTAATTGCAAAAAAACAGGGATTCCTTCAGGAGATTACACACCACAGCCCCCCCCATTCAAACAGGGTTGTGTAGGGTAGTACCACTATTAATGACTTTGCTGGTTTAGACAGCAGTCGCACCATGATCGTCTGGGCAAAGACTGTTTTTAATTAGTACTAAGAGTCGTTAAGCGACCAAGTGTGGTACTGAGTCACGTGGAGCAGTACTTAGGTTGCTTAGGGCCATGGAGTTCAGTCCTTCCTCTAAAAATCTTTCCTAAGACTGTTCCCCTGGGAGGAGGAAGCCAGTGGGGCATTTGGCATCACCGTTCCAGCAGGAACCACAAACGTGTCTGATCAGAGGCTACAGAGGAGGATTTCGTGGTCTCTTAAGAGGAGACATGCTGAAATATTACTTCAATGGAGACACACAGCTGAGGAGGGCATTTCTAACATTCTCACGCAGTCTCCAAACCACTTAATTTAACACCAGCCAGCCCTTTAAACACCACTTGTGCTTGGGATGTTGTAGCTCTATGAAAGTGGAAGCGGTGCCCTCGGGCATTGACCTCAGATGCTCTCCCCTGACTGTGCACAGAGCTGTGATGGGGCAGGAGCTGTGCTGAGAAGCTGTGCCTTGCCCCCCACCACATTCCCCTCCTGCTCCCAGTTTGCTGCAGGAGGGCTCATCCCTTCCTCGCTCTTGGGAGGAGGAAGCCTTTCGAAAGATGCAACAGACCCAGCGAGCCTCCCTTCCTGGTTTGGGGGAAGATAAATTGTCTTCTGGGAATTGTAGTCCCAGGAAACACGAATTTGCAGCCTTCCTGGAAAGGTGAGCCGGGAAAGCTGGCAGCCTGTAGCTGTTTCCATGGTGCAAGGGAAAATGTGTTGAAACAGAGGGAAATTTTTATAGGCAACTCTGCTTGGAAATTAGCAAGCTCCAGTAGGAAAACTTGAACATGTTTAGGAGAATCAGACACCAAGAAAGGAACCCTTTCTGCCATGATGAGAATTGGAAAAGGGTGATGTTTCTTGGAGTCTCTAGTCATAGGGAAACTAGCCTTGGGCTTCTATGGGAGGTTTGAAAGCTGCTTGTGGGGAGAGCATTGGGTGGCCAGAGAGCCAGGCACAGCTGAGCCCTCATGGCTTAAAGGGCATGAAAATATTCTGCCAGAGTTGAAGAAAGTAAGTTTGCAAACTGGAGATGGAAATTTTGGACCCCAATCTGGACCAGCCTGGCAGAGGAGAAGAGCTGCTCTTCCTGCTGCTTTTGCCTGGGGATAAGGTGCAAGGCAGAGCAATACACAGAAATACCAATACAGCTGGAAGAAGAACCCGTTGGTATGAACGAAGAATTACTGACAGAAAGTGCACAGCGGTTGTTTGTGGTTTGCAGAAGCCACCGCAGTGTTTGCAGGCTAAAAGAGGCAGAGGAAGTGTTTCTATGGACGACTGAAGAGCTGAACCCAGCGCAGGCGTCAGGCTGGTAAATCAGAGAGCAAACCCTGCGCTTCCCCACAGCTTCAAATGCTGTTATGGGGAAAGTAATTTATATTCCTACTCTGGAAAAGACTATTATGTCCTTGTTTGTGAGAAGAAACGCTGTCCTCTGGCTACGCAAAATCTGCACAGCATGTTCTGTGGAAAGCCTAAATGCATTATCCTAAAGTCCTGGAGCCCACTGGGAGAGCCACCACCTTCCATCACCCTGCTCGAGCCAACTTGCACAGCCACCAGCCCTGCACACTGTCACCCTTGGGGCTGTGCCTGGCCCTGGCTCAATGCTCTATGGGTCCCAGGGGCCTAGGCTGTTGCTAGAAAGTCATATTTATGTACAAGAAACTCAGCTGGGGAGGGCTTGGTTTCAGTACTGATGTTGGCTCACGTGTGGCTGCTGCAGCCTGTCCCCTACAGCCTCTCTGAGCTGGGTTAGAGGGCTTGGTTGAAAAACTGCCATTACTTACCCTGCTCTGGTGGTTTGGGGTGCAGCATCAATGGGAGTAACTGCACTCACCAACTGAACACTAAATAACTGGAAATAATAACCAGTGAGGACATTTATGAGCTGAGTGAGGCCCTAGGACAATAAAGGAAGCTTGATGGTAGCTCATTCATTACCATCTGCACATATTGGCAGTAAAGCTGACACCACCAGTCAGAGCCACAGGCCTACATAGACCTCAACATTATTTTCCACTTATACAAATTTAATTAGTGCTTTCCCCCTCAAGCAGCAAAATACAAATTTTTTTTTCCAGGAAGTATAGCCATTTTCTAGGTAAAGAACTGGAGAGAACACTAAAGCAGAAAATCCTGTATTAGAACTGTTATTCCCATTTTCTACGTGGACATTTTGGCAATAGCTTCTCTGAAAGGAACAGTCTTTTTGTTCAGCGCCATAACTCATGGGCTCCTAAACCAGAATGCTGATGGATGAAGTCTCAAAAGATGGAATTTAATCTGATTTCCCACATCTTTCTCTGGATCTACTGGGCTACTGTAAGTTTGCACAGGAACAGTCAATTTCTGTTTCAAGAATAAGCTGTGGTGATCTCTGGTTCTCCTTCCCCACAGCTGGCAGTTTCACAGGGCTCTCGCAGTTTTGGGAGGGAGATATTTTGTGTTGTAGGAGAGCACTGAGCAGACCTGTAAGGAAAGGGTCAGAACAAGATAACACCTCACAGCCCAGCAGCACCTCCCGACAGAACACGGGTGGTTCATTCTCCAGAAATCAGCGCTGGCCTGAGCAGCCTGGTCCAGCTGCCTTTGGCATGACGGCTTTGGGTCAGCTGTAGCCAACCCCAAGGTGTTCCCAGATAACAAAGAGATGGCAGTGCACTGTGTCAGGGGTGTTCTTTGGACCCTGACACCTGGACCAGCTGTGTTCCTTATTTCAGTGTCCCATGTCCCGAAAAGATTAAATGAGGCTTCTTTCTACTGCTTCAAAGCTTGTTTATTTTTCTTTCTTATCAAAGTCTCAGAGGCACAGACTGTGCTGTGACCTCCAGGAACACGAGGGCAGAAATGGCAATGGCTACCCAAAGCAGGTAGCTTTTATATCTATTATCAACCAGTTAGAAAACCTTAAGTATCTTATTTGTTCCCAAAACCAGTGAATATCAACCTTATTGATATGTCTCCTCTACACTAAATTCTATCTACCAATTAACAAACCACAGGAACTCATGTCAGAGAAGAAAGGAAGAGAAGGAGAAGAAAGAAGAAGATGAAGAAGAAGAAGCCAACACCCTAGAATCTCCATGTTGGCTCTATATAATATGTATAGCAAAACCTAAAACTTACAACTACGCACTCTGTGGTACACTCAACAACCATCTCCTCATTTCTTTGGTGCTCTCAGCTCACCCAGAGGAGCAGGAAAAGTTCACAGGCTTTTCCTGGACTCCAACAACTGCTGGAGTCCTCATTCAAGGTCAGGGTTTAGCCAGCAGTTCACATTGGTATCTGTTGATTCCTGTAGGAAGATAATCTTTGTTCTGCTGAGGCAGAGTCTGGTTTCCAGAACAACCTGGTAGTGGAGCTATTTTTTTTTTTAATTNCTGCTGGAGCCCTCATTCAAGGTCTGGGTTTAGCCAGCAGTTCGCGTTGTTATCTGTTGATTCCTGCAGGAAGATAATCTTTGTTCTGCTGAGGCAGAGTCTGGTTTCCAGAACAACCTGGTAGTGGAGCTATTTTTTTTTTTAATTATGCTGTCCAAGCAGAACCTTGTGGACCTGATTTTCTGCTATTAAAAAGAGAAAGGTAATCATACCAGCATGCAAATGACAAGATTGAGTAAAGACTCACCTATGGTACCAGCAGTTCAGCCTGTCTTTCCCAGAAAGAATGAATCACATATCCCATGACACCATCCCACCATGCAGTTTTCCTGGGATCCTGGATTTCCTAATATTGTGACGTCTGATCCCAGTTTGTGGTGAATGAAGTGATGTTAACTGACCAGCTATTCAGTATATCATCTCTGGGGGAGCATTAATACCTTCTCCATTCAGTAGTGTAATGTCTTATGTACAAAATGTACCTTAGGCTCAGTAAGCCTTACCAGCCTCACTTCTGAGCCCTACAGAATCCTTACTAGGATTTGGGGAGACTGGCAAAAAGAGAGAGTTCCAACCTTTCGCCCATAATAAGCTTTCAAAGATGAATATTCCTATTACAGCATTTCCTGGGGGAATTTGTTGTGACTTCCCCAGCAATACAGAATGCACTTCTGCCATCAGATATCTTTTTGATAGGGGCCTGGAAACTCTGCTCATTCCTGCTGTCCCCTCACCAGGCTGCATTCCTGTATTTAAACTGAAAGCATGGCAGTCTCCGGCCAGATCCCTGGGTACAAGATGGGACAAAGGGAAGCAGTTTTAAGCCGAAAGAGGAGAGATTTAGACTATATGTTAGAAAAGGTTCTTTGTGAGGTGGGGAGGCCCTGGCACGGGTTGCCCAGAGGAGCTGTGGCTGCCCCATCCCTGGAAGTGTTCAAGGCCAGGTTGAATGGAGCTTAGAGCAGCCTGGGATAGTAGAAGGTGTCCCTTCCTGTGGTTTGGAGGAGATGATCTTTAGGATCCCTTTTAACCCAAAGCATTCCATGTTTCCAGAGTGAGCAGGACCAAGCAACAGGACACCCACCAGCACCTCATCCCACATCCCTCACACCCACGCATCACCTCCATCCTGGGGACACCCCAGGTTTGCCTGCCAGCAAAGGGGATGGAGACCACACTGGGCACGTTTGCCTTACACAATAAAAGAACAACCAAAAGGCTCCAGCTCTGCTTTTCTTTGACAGAAAGGCAGCCAGAGAGCTGCCCTCTCCCACGAGCCTGGTGCTCAGCCTATGAGATAATACAGGCTGGCCTTTTCTTTGCAGCTGTATTGTTTTAGTGCTTGGAAAATAGCAGCAGGCTGAGCAATGAGTCATCTGTCACTAGATGGGGTTAAAGTAATTTCCGTTTTCTGTTGCCATGGGGAAATCAACATCCTAAGATTTGTCCTTTCTCCCACTCAAACACGTGGGAGTAGAAAGCCTGAAACATAGCAGGACTAAACATTTTTTAAAATTATTTTTTATATTTTTTTTTCTGTCCCCTTGTAAACAAACTTCCCTCCGTGGCCTTGCAGCTGTCAGTCTGTTCCTGGAATCGTCCGGTTAACAATGTCATTCCCCTTGGATTGCAAAAAATCCAGAAGCAGAGTTTAAGTAAATATTTGACATTTATATAGGAGTTGCTTCATGTTATCACTTGAAGAGTCTCTTTTTCTTGTAAAGTTTTACATGTACGTTCAAGGGGGAATTATGAACTTGATATTATACAAACTAAGTTGAAACTTTGAAGGAAAAGTAAGTTAAAGTAGCAGCTTCCCCAGCATATAGTGTCAGGATATAGTGACTAACAGAAACAGGAAAGAGGAAATTGCAGTAAATACGGTTTAAAAACCTTGCTAATGTATAGTTTATATGAGTAGCAGCACAGCAACATCTAGTGTTGATCAGGAATATAGCTGGAAGTTATCGCATGCTTTGTTAATGGTATTCTGATGAAATTAAGTGTTTCCTGGACCATGATACCACTGCCCACCCTCAGCTCCTTCTCCCCTGTGTTCCCTGGTGTGTCAGCTCCATGTCACTGCCTGCATTAGCTCTGCACAAGTGCAGTCACCTGGGCACGCTCCCAGTCTGCCTGGATCATCAGGAGAATCACTGGGCTTCTATTTAAGCACCAGCTCAATAAAGTTACAGATTTAAATGCAATTCAGCGCAACAGCAGCCAAAACTTTTAGCATCTGGACTGGAATTAAGAAAGGGATTCCTACCTGGGAGCTGATGCCTTTACCAGTAAACACTGCTGTCAAATTTCCCTAGAAAGGTAAGGTTGCCACTCTAAGTGGTGTGTCAGAGTAGGGCCTGCTTTCCCCCTCCTGTATTTCCCCACAAATGCAGGGATTACTGTATTATGCACAGTTTAAGCAATGTATAAAAAAAAAATTGATTGAGGTGCATATTGAATCTCTCACCATATCTCATGCAGAAACCTCTTTTTATTTAAAAGACACCTGAGGCTCAAAGTTAAGTTTTTGCTACTTAGCTCTTCTGTAGGTATACAGTATAGATTTATCATTCATTTTGTTTTGGTTACTTAAATTTAACTAAAATAATCAAAGTTTAGTTTAGTTTTTTTAGTTTAACTTTTAACGACTTTGCTAAACTCTCATAGGTTTGGGTTTTTTTCTTATAAGTGAACCTTTACATTAGGGCTCACTGTGGACTATTTAAATGAAATAATTTGTCTACTTAGATTACAGCTCCTACTACATGAAGTTTGCTTCGTCTTCAGTAAGATAATGTCCTTTAGGTTTTCTCAAACAAAACAAAATTAATGACTGGCTGCTTTCCAAGTCCAGCTGTCTTGCAACCCCCTGTGAACAGATTTTTTGCCACATTTAAGTTTATTACATTATCTAATTAGCATGACTGTGTAGGTGTGTGGAATGCACTGGAGGAGATGAAAAAATACAAGTGTACAAAATTCTGTTATATAATTTGCTATGGGAACGTGACTATTACAGAGACCTGGATCATTCTCTGAGTTCTTTTCAGCAGGATTTTGGGAGAGAGCAGTTAGGCAAGGAAAAAGAAAGGGCATTCAAGTCTATCACAGAGAATGGGGCCAAGAGCAGGGAAGTCTGACTACCACCTGATTTTTGTGGCTTAGAAATAAAATCACAATTTTGAAAGGTATTAATTCTATACTCGCATTTGCTGCTTTTGACTCAAGAAAAAACAATTCAGCAGAATTTAATGCCTGACGGGAAGAGAGGACTTCAAGCTTGTCAGCTACGCTGTGAGGCTCGTTCAAAACCAGAATGAAATGCAGCTTCTAATTAATAGCAAGAAAATACAGATTGTTACCCACTCTGGCCCTGAGAAAGGCATCAGGGTATCTATTGGAAACACACAGCCAGACCAGAGATCAGAGCTCTGCTTCTTGTTATTAAGACATTCACACCACCCTAACAAAATTAAACGGGCAGCTCGGTAACATGAGGCGATCAGAGTCTCTTTCTTCCTCCTGCATGCATGAAATGATGTTTTAAAGTGATGTGTGATCTTTCAGAGCCTGTGAAGGGGTCAGGCACCAGGCGCATCTGGCATGCTGATCCTCTCATTCAGGGGCATGAAGTCATCCTCCAAGCTGCATTGCTGAGTCAAGAATGTGCAATTTTCCACATGTCACTTTACTGGCTTGCACACTGAACAGACATTGATATTAATTTCATTGAAGATCAGGCTTATTTAAGCTAATTGCAAGCTCTGCTAATTGTGTTTTAATTTAACCAAAAATAAAACAGTGCTTGGTAAAGGGGGCTGGTGTTATTTGAACAAACACGCTCCACACAGCCCGCTGCACCACGCCATAAATCAACTCAGTGCTGGATTCCTCCTGACCCAGTCTATTTGGTATTAGAGGAGCTTCAGAGGTGTGAGTTTAATTACAAAATTCCTGCTAAATTTCCCACCCTGCCTTCCCCAGCATGCAGGGGGGACATTGTCAGGGACATTGTCCACTCAGCAGCCTCAGGTGCCACCGCTGTGCACACAGGCTTGCCCTGAAGCACAATCATCCAGTTCCAGTCTGCTTTAGGAGAAACAGGATATGCCCTGGGGCACGTGGCTGTGCCCAGTGTCACCCTGGCTGATGGCAGCATCCAGCTGCAGCTGACAGGTCTGAAATGAGTTTGAGGATAGGATTGCAGATGATAAAGTACACAATTGCTTTGGCTCTTGCAATCAAAATATTTGCTGTGTCAGGTAGGGAGAAACAGTGTTCCAGCGACAGGAACAGATCCTCAGTGACCTCTCACCTTCAAAGCATCTCTCAAAGGTCTCAGAGCCCTTATCTTTCGTATTTGGGTCAATCGAAGGCACCAACAGCATTGGTATGATTCATTTGATTTCAAGCTACCAGCTAGAGCCTACTTCCTCTAAATCAGCTTGTTACACACACGTTACACCAATAATAATGCTCCCTGGGGAAGGTGGTCCCATGCAGCAGGATACATCCCTGTCCTGCAGAGGCTGGATTCGTGCTGGCTGTGATGGGCAGAACAGTGCTGGAAAAAAGTCAGCAAGCCCTGCCTCTCTGTGCACTGGGAAGCAGTCTGTCCTCTTGGGGAGGCAGGTGAAGGAGCGATTCCAAAATCACAGGATGGGCTTTCTGCAGCTAAAAGGGAAGAGCAGCGCATTTGGGAAAAAAAAAAAACAACCATTCCTGGGGGTGAAGGAGCCTTATTTACCAGAGTGTAAAACCTTCTGTTTCTGTAGGAACATCTGAAGACAAACAGAATAGTGTGTGTCGTGCCAGGTAAACAGCTCCCGCATGCCATGGCTACGGTCTCTAAGGAGCTGCTGTTTATTATGAGCCATCCCTGCCTCGGCCTTAGTGACAAACCCTCCCTGCAAATCCAGCAGGGAGAGGCTCACAAGGAAGGGAAGAGCTTGTATGGAGTTGCCAGAGGGATACTTATTACCTTTAGGATTATAAGATCTTTATTTTCCTCCTGGAATTTTACCTTTTCCCCTGTGTTTTTTCTTATGACATCTGGTTCTTTGGATGGAGTCTCACCAGACCCATTTAGAATGGACCTTTGTTAGGCAGAACAAAAGTGTTATCAAAGAAAAGATGTTAGTGATCCTACAGAGGCATTAAAAAGTCAACTATGTCTGAATTATTTATTTCCTAGTTTCTGTGAACTATATTTAAACAGAGAAATTCTTGGAATTACACGAAACTAAAGCAAGAGGCTCCCTGGAGGCTCTTGAGAAGATTTAAATTTGCAGTAAACATTGGCATATTGATTATTATCATGACCTGCTGATTTTTAACTTCCCTTCTCAGAGAACGCCCAAATTTTCTCTTTCTTACCCAGATTTGGATTGTTAAAAGGGTATAAATCTAAATTAGGATCCCCCAGGTTGTGCTGGTTGTAATTGCAATAATAGTTCAGTGCTTTTCTTTGGTCCTTTGCCCAAGTTTTTGCATTTCCAAAGGGATGCTTTGAATGATGCAGCAAAACAAGGGCAACAAGCTTTAAGGAGTAAAACTCAGGTAGGCACAAGGCTGGGAAATCCTCATCCTCCTCACTGAGAGTGCAATACACACCTGATGCCTCCTCCTGGAAACTGGCTGCTTGCCCCGTGTAGAAGCTGATGAGGTTTTTGGGATGAGGCCCCAAAGCTGCAGGAGTTCAGAGGGGCTGGTGGCCCTGTGACAGCAGGGGAAGCCTTGAGGAAGCAGTGGAGTCAAAGTGGAGGTTGAAGGAAGGGTGCATCTTCTCACTCCAACAGGAAGATCTCCAGAGGAATATTAGTCTAGGTTTTCCAGGAGGCTCGATATTATTCTTGTGATTTCAATGCAGTGATTTTGCCATGGGGTTTTATGCTCATGGATTCCCACCATGTAACTGGTAAACTCTGACACAGTTCATTCTTTTCTTTTTAATCCAAAAGGACAAAGAAAAGGTTTTTTTCATAGCAGTGTCATTTCAGCTGTCCTCGTACCAAGGAGTTGACTGCAGTACTTTATGGCTTCCCTACCCTTCCATCAACCTTGGGATGTTTATTTTTCTTCAAACATAGCTGTTTGCAGCATGCTAACAAGAACTGAAGATCTTTTAACACTGCTATTTGTTTACTGAAGACATCAAAGCCTTTTTTTCCACGAGCCTCCTTTGAGCTGGTACAATCTGCAAACAGCCGTGCAACACCGAGGTGTGTTTTGTGCCTCCAAAATAAAACCACAGTGCGCTGTGAAGTTACAGGTATTTTCTTATCTCAAGTTCTAAATTCAGCTCTGCTTCATCCCTCATTCCTCAGCTCCTCAAACTGTTTGTCCCCAACCCAGGGCCCTGCAGTTCCAGCAGACCTTCCTGTGCCTTCCAGTTGGGTGGAGGGACACAGCTGCCAGTGTGGACTGTGGCAGGGATAGCAGCTAATCTAAAACAAATATTTTGCAACATCTATGAGCAGAAGCATTTCCCTGTTTCGTTTTGATGGCCAAGATGCTAACGGGAAGCAGCTCTCCGTATTTAGTGTTAGGTCCTGTCAGCTTTCAGTTCAGACACAGCCTGTGGGTGCTGGGAAATACACAGTGCAGGAAATGACAGATGTTGGCAGCAAAATAAATAACAAGAGCTGCTGAAAATAAAGTCCTAAGAAATGCTGGTGTATCCTTTTTATGGATTTCCTAGATACATTGAGGCTATTTTAAGGCAGATTGAACTCCCACTCCTTACAGTGTAAACAGGATTATTCCCTCTGCGGAACATATGGCAGCCTAAAAGTCATCATTTGTGCATCACTGGAATTCCCAGCCATGTTTCAAGCATTGCCTCACCCCAAATGTGTATCCCACCATTCAGAGCCTACCAGCAGCCTTCAGGGAGCCTTAAGCACTGCCAGTACATCCAGGAAGCCTCTCCATGGAGGACAGCCTAAAGCCAGAAGGAGAAGGACCTATTGGAGTGGAACCAAGAGATCAGCTCCCCCAGGTCAGCTGAGGTATGGACAACAGGAAGAAAAGGGCAGCAAAGGAGGAGGATGGGACAAGGACTGACCAATGGGGCTTTTATTCCACAATGACGTAGCTAACCCCGAGATGCACTGGTTGAAGCCAGAGCAGGCAAAGATCCAAGGCTTTCCAGGAATCAGGAAGGGTGCTGGGCAAGGTCGGTGAGGGCAAGGCAGATCTGCATGGACAAAGTCCAGGTCATGAGAAGCGCTGGCTGTACTGGCTGGGAAGGGTTTGTGTTCTAGGGGCATTTTCAGCAACCTGCAACTTATTTTTTATTCATCTGCCATGGGTGTCATTCATGTTTTCACAGAACAACATCCTGCATGGCCTGCTGCTCGTGGCATCTTGAGAGACCTGTTGCAAGGAGGAGACCCACAAAGGAGGGGCTGGGTGGCAGAGGATGTGCTGTTCAGCAGTTTTTAATCCTGGAAAGCAGTACAAACTTTTCTCCTTCCACTAGCTTTCAGCCAGGTGACTTTAGACCAGTGCTGGTACAACAGGGTTCAGCCAAAGAGGCTGCAAGTGTGTGGGACTCGAGTTTTGGCCACTTCCCTTGACTCTGGGTGCTGTGAAACTCAGGTAGAGCATTTGGCTCAGCAAGGCAGGGCTCAGCCTCCCAGAGCTGTGGGAGAAGAGGAGAAACTGTTCCCCCATAGGGTCCCCATGGAGCTGGGAACAGGAACAAGGCAACCTTGGTGACACAACTGGGCTGCCCCTCCAGCCCCAGTGCTCAGGTGTATCCTGCAGAGCACTTCCAAAATCTTACCTTCAGAAAAAAAAAAAAGAAGGCAGACCCTTAAAATAAAAACACAAGAGTTTTAAGCACATCCAACTTTGGGATAGAGAGTAAAATTTCTTGCCAGAAAAATTTAAAACAAACTGGAAACTGATCATCTACTCACTTAAACGATGTGCCTGGAGCTAAACCAGCAAGACTGAATAATCTCTGCACTGCTTTCATCTTCCTTCAACTTTTCCTTTGTTCCATCAGCCACATGTGTGTTAAGTGTAAATTGAAGGGCTCTTTGCTGGAAAAGCAGATTGTGAAAAGGGCTTGGCCCTCATCTTATAATTCAGCTTCAGTATTACAATTACTCTTAATAGTACTCTTGTTTTGTTGTGTTATTTATCCTGGCTAGAACCCTCTAGGATCCCCTGAAGGTTTTTTTTTTTTCTGGTGGATTTAGCCAACATCCACTCATGAATCCAGATGTTTCTGCTTTTATCCATGGGAATTTAATGGTATGGACGCGCCAAGATCATAACTTCAGGCTCAGCCTCAAGACAAGTATTTTTCAAATTCCCTAAATCAAAAAAGGAAAGTGCCACACAAAACCCCCCCAGGTCTTCCTGCATTTCAGCACGCCAGAATGGAAAACAGCCACAGGACAATGCTGCTCAATGTTCTGTGTTGGTACAGTCTCCTACATTGAACCAGAAATCACAGCCCAGACTGTGCTCCTCTCTGTGATCTCGGATGCAGACTTTGCCTGCAGCACAAATTCAGCTCTTATTATTCAGAATTATTGTTCTTTTCCTGTGTGTTTTGTTGTTTTGTTAAATAAATAGGGTTTTTTTTCTTTTTCTTCACTTTCCTCTGGGGACATCTTCTTTCCCAAACCTGGTGGGGGGGAGGGGTACCCAGGTACCTCCAGTCTGCTTTCCATCAGGGGATATTCCTCCTCTGAATTTGTCTCAAACCAAGACATTCCCCTTCACCAGCCTGAAGTGAGGAGTACAGACACACGTGGGTCCAGGATGCTTGTGCTGGGAAGAAGAATCCATCCCACCAGGCAGAGCCAGTGCTGCTGTATTTAAATGAACACGTGCCTATGTCACAGATACTCTACCCAGAAAAAACTGGTTCCAAAATAAGGACAGGGATGAAACATACCCTGCCCTGACAGGGACCTTGTGAATAACACAGTGTCTGCTGGACCTTTGGCAGCACTCAGGAAAAATAACCTATCCCAAACTCACTCCTTGCCCAGAGTGATAAAAGCAGCATAAAGCAGAAATTAAAACAACCTTAATAACCTTCCTTTTGCACTGCCTGGGGTTTCCTTCAGGCACTCCTGTTTGTGGCATGCTGAATTTCCTCCCTGTTCCTCGTTTGTCGGCATGAGAGTTAAAGTTGGTGTGTGGTGGTGTGGAAGGTGTCCTGTTAGGGATGGCCATGTCTTTCCAGGTGCCCTGAGGTTCCTCAATGTCAGGACACTCAGGAGCATGGGACAGCAAAGGCAGGAGATGCACAGAACAGTTTTCAGTGGCCTTTTGGCAGCCAACACTAAACAGCCCCTGTGACCATGCAGTGCACAGCAAGCAATATCATGAGTCCACAAAAGGTGAATTTTAGCCTTTCTTCCAAGGCCCTCCCAGCTGACCTTGAGTGCTCACCAGCAGAATCATGGTCCTGCCTTTACTGTGCACAATCCAGTCCCTTTTAAAGCCCTGGACAGGGGAGGAACACAGAGCAGTCACTCCAGCCTGGTAGAGAAGAGCCCCTTCTGCTCCCCGAGAAGCTCCAGGACAGCAGCCAGTTATTGCCTGCTCTAATAGCATTAGTTTTCTACCTCCAGAGTTGCTGGATCAAAGAAAATTTAAATTATTCCTAAAAGCTCTTCTAAGGCTTCCCCCAGTATAGAAAAGCCTCTCAGCTGGCACAAAGGGTGGAACTGGCTCCATAGCAAACCCCTCCGGGGCAGGGATGTGCTGGGACAAGGAGGAGGCACAAGAGCCAGGGAAGTTGAGCACCCAGTGAAGCTTTTCACCCACCCACCCTAGAGCTGAGCTCAGCCATGTCAAAATCCTGCTGAGGGCAGGGGTAGGTGATGCCATCAGGCAGGGAAGCAAATCCAGAAGTTGATAGAGTGTCACATGCAGGAGATAGGAAGGGAGCAGAGTCAACCTGGATGATGCATTTGAGAAGAAAACCACTTTTCTTGTTGATATGGTGGGTCAAATGTGCTGTGCAGGGCTCATGGAGGGTGCACATTAAATGTCCCATCAGCACAGTCATTCTCCCACTTCCTACCACATCTTCTGTTTTACAACAAGGAATTTTTTAGTACTCAACTATGCAATTTAAATTTTAAAGGCCACCCATTGTCCTTACATACTATATGACAAACTGTATACCTGTTCCAACTTATTCTTCTGGTATTCTTAGTAATATATGGTTTCAATGACTTGGTCTTCCCTGTAAAAAAAAAACCAAACCCTCCATTTTTCTTTAATAAGTTCATGACATTCAAACTACTAATTTTCCTTACCATCACATCCTTTTTTTTGGACACAGAATAAAGGAGATTAAATATATTTTTTAAAAGAGGGTTTATCCAAGTTGGAAATGAAGAAATACAAAAATACTCTTTAAAGTTTTTTTGGGTTTTATTTTTAAGTAAATAATCTCTCAGCAGGTCATAAAAGTGATAAAATGCTTTTGTCTCCATTTCAGTGGGAAGCCAGTTTTGCCTTTAACATCCTGAGCATCGTGGGAGCCTCAGTGCAATTTGCTCCTGCTGTTAACTTCCCTGGTCCTTGGCCCAGCCTGCTACTACTGCTCCCTGGCTGGGATCAGCCACCTGGGTTACAATCCTGTTCCCTTTTCCCTGCACTGACTTCCCAAGCCTCTGCCAACAACACCCACCATGTTATGAGTGGTGTGGGTCCCCCTACCCTGCAGACACTGGTCCCATGTTTGAGTTTGGCTGAGTTCTGTGCAGCTTTGGGTTTCGTGAGGACTTTTGTGAAGTTGCTCCAGTTACGACATTTAAAGATAAGAATCACTCATGGTTGGGAAGGTGGATTGCCAGGAGGGTGGCATGGCTGGGCAAGGACAGGCACTCACATTGGGATCACTGGGATCACTGAAGCCATGTGGTTCATTCCATTAGATCATCTTATGAACCTTTAATTTGGCCCTTCAGACCCATTACACCTTTTGCATGCATAGCTTGGACCTCTGAATTTAAAGGCTTGGCAAAATTTTATGGAAATCATACAGTTGGCTTTTGACATTACAGAAAGCAGAACCTGAAGGTTTGCCTTTCTGCTCCTCCTTGTGACTGTCAGCATTGCTCTGCCAGTAACACACAGAGCCATCAAAACCTGCACAAACCTAGCTCTGAGATAAACACGGATCTGATCTCAACATAGACATCAACAGCAGGAGAGGTGTGAAAAATAACCCCCATTCAGCATGTGGTACCTCTGCTCCAGGGAAAGCCTTAGGCAGGAGCACCTCAAGAGTGCAGGAGGATGAGAGGTGAGAGCAGGAAGGGGAATGGATCTCTGAGTGACCCAGAGCAGAGCCAGAGCCCAGCACCACACCCCTGAGCAGCTCTTGCATGAGGCATGGCATTGATTTCCAGCCCTGACATTCCTCCAGCCTGTACACCTTGGAGGACTTGCTGTTGGTTCAGACACTCACAAATTTTGCTGTGCTGAGGGAACTCTCTCCTTCTGTGCCTGCCACCCCTTGGGGTTTTTCTTCCCCTTAACCTTTGTTTGGAGCCAGTCTGGAAGCCCCAAAAATAGCAGTGTTTCCACGACAACAGTCCAGCCGTGGGCTCCTCTGGGACACCTGGAGAACCAAAACACTGCCAGCACTTTCTCCTGCTCCAGCATCACACCCCATGGTGCCACAGCCACATCCTCTCCCCTCTCCCTCCTCTCGTGCTGCAAAGTGCTTTGGGCAGAGCTCTGCCTGCTGTGGCATTGCTGTCACAGCGATGATGCTGATCAGTCACACTGCACAAGGGCTGCAGGGGCAGGTATTGGACCACAGCACAACTTGTGGGGGAGAAAGGCCAGAAGGGTCTGCAGCCTAAAGGACTGGACAGCTGTTGCATTTCATAATCCCCCAAGCTTCTTAATCAGATTCATAATTTTCATGCCCTCCTTGGTATTTTACAGGAGATATGAAGTGATCCTTTGTTACTCAGTCCCTGCTTTGCTTGCAACACACGACATTTCTCCTGCCTACATTCAGCAAAGCTCTGGAGCCTCTGGACCCAATGGTCCTGTCCCAGCAGAGCATCCCTGGGACCTCACCAAGACCCAGAGTACCCTGAGCTGCCCCCTCTCCCTGGGCAGAGCAAGGGACCAGCCCTTTGCAGAATCAGGCCCTGCTTGCCCAAGTGTTTTCTCCCAGTACCTTTCCCAGAGACTGACTCCAGCCGAGTGCCCCACTGATCCTCCACTCCTGAGGCAGTTCCAAACCCCCATCCCTTCCCTGCAGCACTGTCTGCCCTCAGACCAAGATTTATGAGGCCAGTCCGTGGATGTGGCTGCAAGAAGAGTCCAAAAGCTATTGTTGCAATGCCACAAGCAGCACAAAAACAGCAAAGTGCTCTTTGCATACCTGATCCTCACTGAAGGGATTCGAGCAGGACCCTTGCCCAGACAGCAGGCTCTGGAGCAGGACCCAAGGAGGCAGAATGGATGTGTGCCAGCCTGACAATGGGGTTTCATTTAACAAGCACAGATTTAAGTGTGGAAATCAAATATGAAACAGTCATAGCCAGCATTGTCAGCATTCTTGGAGGGGCACTGAACGAGGAGAAAGAAAGGAACCGAGACACTGGCCCAGACATGCTCCAGCTGTCTGTGACTACCTCTTCCCTCCTCCACTGAATGTAACTATTCAGCTTGTTTTGATTTCATTATTGGATGTTATTTTTGCAACCTGGGAAAAGAATAGAAAAATGGAGGGGGGAAAAAAACATCCTTCCAATGTTTTTGGGTTTATTTTTAAGAACTAGACCATTTTTTTCCTATCAGAGATAAGTACAGACTTTTAAAAGTACACAGGGCCTGGGGTATTATTAGTTAAGCATTTGTTTCTCGAATAAGGTCCTTTATCTCAGAGGCAGCAGCACTTGTGTTGCTGTGGTTATTTGTGTAAGTCTCATTTAGTACTGAGCAACATGCAATTAAATAGCCATATAAACACCCCCAGGCTGAGCAACAGCTGCCTACAGGTAACCTTCAGCTTCATGCACTCACTTGCCAAATGCTTCAGCTCTAGCCCTGAAAATCCTCCCTTGCATGTGCCCTCCATCACTGTGGGCACAGCACAAATCAGGATTTTAATGACTTGGTTTAAAGCCTGATGCTGCAGATCCCTGTAACACAAGTGCTGCTCAACTCAACGCCTTCCCTCCTCTGTCTTCTTCCCAAAAACACAGGTTATCCATCTTTAATGTTCAAAATAATTCCCACACAAGATCTGATGATAATTTATTTTTCCCACTCTTTTTTTCCCTTCAGCTCTGCTTGTGGGGCACACACCAGCACATGCTGCCCATGCCTGAGCTGGGGACATTCCACCCTATGAAACCATCAGACAGTCACCAAGAGAAGGGCCTGGGTTGTTAAGTTTCCCAATGAAGGTAGTGGGAATGCTCAGTTGTGCTGGACTTCTCTGGAAAGATCTTTCCTCTGTTTTGATGCTGACACACTTCAGCACAGCAGTGGTGCTTCAAGGGAGAACTAGGATTCAGAGTGTTTCTTACCATTTATCATCCTCTTCAGGATGTCCACTAACCCAGGACTCTCTCCATCTCAGCTTTTCCACAGTCCTAGCAGGATAAGGTCAGGTATGATTCAGAGTGAGATACTGCCTCTCCATACATTGTTTTGTAACATCCAAAGCAGATCTCTAATTTTAAATGTGGGTATTTTAAGCTCCAGCAAAGGTATTTTGAAGTGCACATCCAATAAATTCTCCTTACACAGACATCATCCCTTCCTGATGAATGGCATTGCTCTAAGGACCTGCATGGAGAAGCTTTAACCTAATTTTTACTTTATTCCATCTAGTTCAGGATGGGGAGAGTTTTATTTTTTGTTAATGAAAATTGATTCTCATACTAGAAACGAATTTCTACTCATTAAGAGTACATGATAGTGATTTCAAGCAAGGAGTTTCACCCAATCCAGAAACTGTAAACATCTGCTCAACACCAAGCCCAGAAGCAGCTTCATTTACCTTAATGTGTATGCTTATCTCTAAGCAGGTGCTTAAGTGGCTTGTTGGCAAGAGCTGGAGTGCTTATGCCTTTCCAGGTGACCCTATTTTAAAATTACTAGTATTAAACTGCTCAATAGCTATAAACACGAGGAAAAACCACCCAGCATGGAATCAGGTCTATGCAGAGCTTTTCCAAACGTGATTTCTGCATTAGTCAGGGGGGGTCAAACTGTTCCATGCTCAAAGGCTGACCCCAAAAGCCACAGGAATCAGTGGAAGGGTGTTGACCAGTTACACCAGTTTGAGGATGGGGTCCCCTGTGAGCTGAAACACCTTTCTGTTTTGGCACTGTGACCAACAGAGACAACAAAGGCTGACATTAAGAAAATGTGTTCTATGAATTGACATCCTGTTAACCTCCAGCTCCCTTGGAGGAAGCTGTTAATTTAATAGTTGCGTCAGGAAAATACGGCAATGAAGGAAACCTCACAGCCTAATGTCAGCACTGACACCTGCACAGGGTAGCCCTGACTGCAGGGAGCTCTGTGCAGAGCAGAAATTGAAATATCCTGCCCTTGACAAAGAGAAAGTTTTCAAATCTAAGAGATCGTAGCTGATACAGAGTCTAGAGACAGAGCATGTCCTGCACAGCCAGGCCTCTGTAGATCCTACAGGTTCTTCCAGTTGAATTCAAGGCAAAAATGGATGGATTAATCCACTCCCACCACTTGGAGGTAAGATGCTGCACAGTCTTATCCCACCCTGAAATAAAGGGTTCTTAGCAGAAAAGTATATTTTGCTATTTGATTTCACTGCAGTTAAATTTGAGTATAGCTGGTATCCATTTTACTGAGTATCAAACTTACATGGTGCATATTTGCAAAGATAAAAGTGGTAAATAAGGGTAAGACACTTAAATACACCCAAGTGGTAAAACACCTCAAATGAGATGCTTGGCCTAAAAATAAAGGTATAAAGGCCCTGACTCCACAAAAACACTTCAGCACAGACCTATAGCAGACAGGCATGATGCTGCTGAGCTCAGCCTGATACAAGTGCTGTAACTAATATGGTGATAATCAGGATTCATAGCAAGTTGGGTGGGATCTAAAATGCAAATGTGCTGCAAAACTGTGGGTTTACTCTGGTAATGCCAGTACATCACCTGAAGCAATGAAGCTATAGTTTTTCCATTGCCTGCTCAGACACAGGCTTGTATTTATAGACCAGAAAACACCTTAATTTACAGCAGCAAAGTAGAAAGATCTGGGTTGTTGCATTACTTTCAGGAAGAAAACCTGTATCTCTGTGGGTAAGGCTGGCACTTGCACTCAAGTCCCAGCTCACTGCCTCACATTTCCATGCTTCTACAGACTTGAGCACCACCTTCCAGACATAAGATCACAGACTCGTGTCCCTGACTCCTGCAGCTCCGAACATCATTCCTGACTGTGGGTCCCGCCCAGCTCTGACTCATTTTCTGCGGAACAGCCCATCACCTTCATTCATTCAGTCTCCCACACAAACATCACCGTCCTTTCCCTGAATCTGCGCTCCCTGACTCTTCAGTCTGTGGCTCAGGGTCAGCGTCATCTTGCAATCCTTGATCCCACTGCTCACATTTTCCATCCACCAGCTCCTAAACAGAAATGCAGAGGAAAGTTCCTTGCAGCTTCAGCCAACCTCACCTCCCAAGGTCTTTTTGCCCATAGGGACAATAACCACAGTCCAAGCCAAGATACTATCTCGTCCAGACAAGGGAAGTCTGGAAGCCCTGATAGCTAATGACCTACGTAAGCCTGCGTTACAATTTCACTTTCCATAATTCAACTGCAGCTTCTAAACTGCATGGAAATGCTGTGTGGTGTTTATGGAAACATTAACATTACTTAGACTCTGGAAACAGCAATGCTGTTTTCAGTGGTCTTGGTTAACCACAGTCTTGAGCTATTATCATCACTGGATAAATCTTAGATGTGTTGAGAGACATTTCTACCAAAACAGAAAGGCAGAACCTGTGAGGCATTTCAGGAAACAAAAATCATCCCCGAGTGTGGGTCCTCCTCCAGCAGCAGCCAGTGCAGGTGTCCATCTGCACACAGAGCAGATGGCAGAGTTAAAGCCTAAACCTATAATCATTAGTCAGGCGAAATTACAGCAGGCGATGGTGCACGCAGCTGAGTCGAGGGCTTTATGGCAGGTAATCAGCACACTCCTGCCCCATCACCTCTGCAGTCCCTGCAGCTTCGAGTCAGCAGTTCTGCTCCTGTGGGCAGCAAGCTTACAGGAACCATTTTCTCTGCAAGTGTTGCAATTTCCATCTCGGTTCAGCACGCTTCCTCATTGAGCTGTCAGTGCCCACAAATGGCATTTCTGGGTAATTAATACCACCGGGCTCTAATGAAGATGCCACATAAGACTCTGCTACAGCAGCTCCAGGTGACATGACCAGTCTGCCACCCTTTTCCTGCTCTTCAAAAAGATGATGTCTCCTTAGAAGGACAAATCAGGATCTAAATAGTGCTCACTGAGACACAGGTAATTTTGCTTGTTTAAAAAAATACCTTAAGCGCTAAATGTGTCTTAATCTAAACAAAATCTTGTTTATCACATCAGGAAGCAATCACTAGCAGCAGCATCCCAGCTTTCCACAGGGTGTTGGGGTGTCTCTGGGTGGTGTTTGCTTTAGGCTGTTTTCATGGCCACCTCACCACCCTGGTCACCTGTGCAGCTCCACTGCTGGTAGCAGGACAGTAAAAATGAAGTGCTGGCAACACCTGCTGTGGTCAGAGCAAGAGAAATGGAAGAGGCTTCTGAAATATTCCAGCCACTACACATGCATAAATGGCAGAGAGGGAAGGGTGACAGGGTTTGTGAGGGGAAAGGCTGGATCCAGTTGCCATGACACAAGTGCAGTGCAGACAACTGACCTGAGACTGCTTGCTTCTCGCACAGAGAGAGAGGTTTAATTCTGATAATACAGCGTGCAAATAAATAAAGCCAAATAATCCTTACACAGGAAAAGCACTAAGAAAGCTCTCGTCAGCAAACAAGATATTTTGCTGAAGACTTGGAAATATTGGACATATTTTCAAGTACGTGAAGTGCAATTGAGTTTCCTCGTGTGTGGGGAGGTTATAGGAGTTCACATTCCGCACCCCTGGCCATGGGACATGTGGGTGTTCCACCACCAGCCCCCATCTGGCTGCCGAGCACACCCTGATGCTTCCATCCAGCTGCAAGCCTTTACACTTGACTCACCTCAGAAAAACACCACATCAGGCATTAATCCTACTGCGCAGATACTAATAAGGAGACAAAATAGCACTGAAGCTCCCTGTCAACCTTTTCCTCCTCGGGACACCTGATTTATTATTGACAAAGTGCTTCCTGCTTTGTGCTAACATCCGACTTGACTGCAAGTGCCCGTCAGAGCATTTCATCTCCTCATCTCTTACCTTTGGGGCAGTGTAGGTTAAAGTCAACCCACATGAAAGGAAACAGTGTGTGACTGATTTTACATCTCTAAAGAAAAAAAAAATTTTCCTCTTTATAATAGTGGATGGAAATTCTTATAACTAGCTCTGATAATTAATTGGAAACCAATCGAAGAACAAATAAGTGTGTGTGCCACAAACTGTACATGGGAGAAAGACTACAGAAGAAATTCAAGAAAAAAATTTTGCTGGCAAAGATCAAAGAAAAGTAAAGGCATTAGTTAAAGGCCATATTTTCTTAAAAAAAGGAGCCCTTTCTTTGAAGGCAATAGCTGATGAGTAAGAATCTGAAGAGACAATTCTTATAAAGTTCCTTTGAAAAAAGGTACATGTACACACTCAAAGAAAATAATTTCAAAACACTAGCGCTATCATATACATCTTCTAAAAACTGTTACAGTAACTTCTCAGTTGCGTCAGTAGCCTTTGAGGAGAAGAACACACACCTACTCCACAAACAATCTAAGGGCAAAGCCAGCTTAACAACTTCTATTTCCTGCAAGTTACTAGTTAGGAGATTTAGCTCAGTCCTACTGAAGTCTTCTACTTTCCTTCATCTGAGCTGATGATTGGCCCATTTATGGAAGCTCAGACCCTTTGTGGAAGGTCAGAAGACAGAGATTCCAACGTAAGCGATGCCTGGCTGACAGGTGTCTGCTTCCCAGGGCGAATTCCCATCCACACCAGTAACACCAAGCTGCCACAGTCTCCATACGCAGCAGAAATCATTTACTCCATAGAAGGCCCAAAGCCCCAAACGCTGAGCCAGGCCACAGGGGCAGAAGGATTGTTCTGGTTTCAGCCACAGTAGAGTTATTTTCTTCTCAGTAGCTGAGACCCACGCAGTCTCTTGCTCTGAATCAGAAGCTGCATTTCTGGTGTCTGAGCCTTTCCCGTCTGTTCTGCCCCCAGCACTTGTGTCTAAGGGTGTCACGGCGTACCCGAGTCACCTGAACAGCTCAGTGTCACCCACACAGCTCACGCTGGTGCCAGTCAACTCTTCCTACTGCTTTCCTTTCACCTTGCCTGCCTGACCCCTGGGCAAGATGATTCAGCTCACTAAACCATCCCAGCTATCCAGCTCTGTGCTCTCAGAGGGCTCCTGCCGTGCCCATGCCCTGAGCCGCCATGCAGAGGTGTGTGACACGTGCACGGCCTGTGGGCCAGCTCCAAAACAAACACAGCTCGGCTAGGACACGAAATATAACAACCTAGACAAATAATACAGACCTCAAACACATTTTCCTACCTTTAGAGGATTAAAAGCTCTCCCTGCGTGTCTAGTCCTCTGCTCTGAAGTGTGCTCCTCTGTGTACATAGGCAATCCCTGTAAAAAATGAATGCTCTATTATGAGGGAATTACTGTCTCTTCCTCCCTCACCTACCTGCTTCTCCTGGAAAGATTTTTACATTTTTTTGCCTTTCCTAAAAATACTTCAGAGAAAAGCCCTTTATAATTTAAAAATCAGCTTCTCAACCCTTTCACATGAGGGGTGACAAAGAGCATAAGGCAAACCAGGCACCCTTAGCTAAACCTCAGGCAGCTTCCAGCACTTTGGTTACCCCACCCAGGCAAATCCCCAAAGCTTAGTGATGTTTTTGTTACCCTGTGCTAGGTGCAGACATCTCCCTTCTCTTCACACTTCTAGGGAGAGCACAGAAAACAGAGAAAAGCAAGTCCCAGAAACAAAAAGGAGTTTGAACTCGACATGCCTGCACACAGCCCTGTTACTGAGCACTGCCAAGTGAGGCTTCCTGGATTACCACAGGAGGCTCATGCTAGGAAACCTATCCCAGACTTGCTTTTATTAGGAATCATCATCCTTCTTCCAAAGTGGAAGTTTGCACTTGGTGGGAATGTGCTAAGTCTCACACATATTGTTGTTATTGTGTGGCTTTCCCTTCCTCTCACAGCTGCTAGGCCTTACATTCAGGTAATAAATATTGTGGAATGACTGCAGTCAGCTACAGCAAACTATTAGAAAAGCCTCAGATAAACCTCCAGTGTCAGACGTTTGTACTCACTGAAGGCCATTGAGAAAGACAGGCTTGGAAAAAGTGAGCAGAAAAGATGAATGTGCTGGATTTTATTAGTCTACACATACCAAGAAAGCACCAAAACACTGATTTCATGAGACTGTCTAAAAACAGACATGCAGAAAGAGCTCTGTGCTGAAGGATTCCCACAGATAGACAAATACCTTATAAAAATACCAGCAATAAAATACAAGTGAAATGTCTCTGTTGATACACAGAGCTCACATCATTAACAGCAGTATGAGGTTAGTAGTAAAGTGATTTTCTTGTTTAAATCTAACCTGGAAGATGTCTTTCCAATTTAAAAAAAGCCTGAAGGACTCTTGAGGTGACTCAGATACCAACAGCTCACTAGAAATGTCACCGCTAATTCTTTGCTGTGCTCAGTGCTCAACAATATTGTCAAAGGGTCAAAGATGACATTTATCCAGGTCACTTTTGAGGTTAACTCATGAGTTTAGCCGTCATCCTTCAGATTTCAAGTGATTTCTGAGAAATTTGAAAGTTTTGCATTTTGAGGTAATACTCATGCTAGGGCTGGGAACAACTAAAACATGAATTGTAACTTCAAAGCCCATTCCCATCCTCCCTTTCCATGCCAGTGCTGTTGAGGTTACAGCTACACTATGACTTAAGAAAAAATTCAAAAGGAGAGTGCTTTCTTCATATTCCCTCTTGAAACATCAAAGAGCAGAGGTGACTTTTTGCTCCACAGTGTTTAACCAACAAACCTTCCCTGGGTGATTCAGCACGATGACAGATGGGTGACAGAGCAGCTGGCACAGCTCTGGGGACACCAGGAGCATCATTTCTGCAGCTGAGCCACCACATGAGAGGGGAAGATCTCACCTTGGGTGCCTGCAAAACCACACCAGACTGTGCCTCACACCTCAAACCAAGGTGACTGTGCTGCATGCTCCCACTTCCACTCCCAGACATTCAGTTCCACTTTTTCTAAGTGTGCTGAAGTTTAAGAAGTTAATGGAACCAGTAGTGCTGAAAGAAATTCAGCTTCCCAGCTGAAGAGCTACAGATACATAAAATCCTATGACAATTAAAAATGTGAATCTCAGAACACAGCAAGCTTCCCTTAATGTGCTAAGCTTCTCTCTTCTTCATTCCCAGTTTGCACAGATTGGAGCTGAAGGATTGAGCACAGCATCCTCCAGAGCCCTGGAAACTGTCCTAGTGTTCACAAGACCAAAGACTCATCTCATAGTAATCAATATTATAACAGTGGCATGTTCACAAAGCTGCAGAGACACAGTTATTCAGAATTTCACATCCTCTGTAGAGTTGCTGTATCACACCTGAGGGGATTGCTAAAGCCCTGGCAGCCCTGCCACATGCTGCTCTCTGCAGAGCTCCTGAGGTGAAAACTCCTATTTGACTGTTGGATCAACACTGGCTACCAATATTTGGAAATCCATCATGCTGTCACAAGCCCTGCAGTGCCCACAGGACTGATTGAGAGGGATCCCTGCTCCCAGCTGGAGCACAGGAGCTCTGGCTCTCACAGAGGGGTCTGGCTGGTGGGCCCATCACATGGCACAGTGAAGCCCCACAGCAGCACTTGCTTGCACAGTAGTCTCTGAGCACAGCTAAAACCTGAGCTGTGTTTTGCTGGGGATTACTGCTTTGTTACTGCTTCCCCCGACAGCAGCAACTCCAAAGCATGGATATGGCCACGGGGAATGCTTAAGGAATCCAGATGCAGTCCTCAGCCTTAATGTGTTTTCCTTTCCTCAAAATACTACTACACTTTTCCTACAGTGACAGCCACGGCTCAGATGCCTCAGCAGGAAAGGGGAAGAGGGCATTTATTTGGTGTCTACTTGTATTGTTCAGCTGAACCCCAAAAGCATGAGTAGAACACTTGGCCCTCAGTACATGTTTTAATGGGAATTATTTTAATGTACTGCATGCAACAAACCTCTTGCCATCAAAAAGGCAACTTTTCTTAATAGTCATGCTACGGAGGAATATTAAGTAGGACAATATACATCTTGCTCTGCTGAAGAGTTTTATAGAACACCATGATAAAGTTTTCTGGAAGATGCGACTCTGGACTACAGACAATCTTCCATCTCTCCTTTAAGACCTGAAATGAGCTTCCACATGGATATGGGGGTGTCACAGGAAAAACAAATAGACTAGGAGGCATTTATATGAAAAGCACTTAAATAATCTAATCTCTGTAGCTAATTTAAGAACTCCTAGGGAAAGAGAAGGTAGAGATAAGGAATCTCAATGAGGCCAGGCCAAAAATCAACACATGAGCAGCAATCAAACACTTGCTGACTGCTGTCTGTTCATTATGTGTGATGAGTTTGACAGTTTCTCAAGAGGAGAGACCATTACAAAAATAGTAAAGACATTCCACTAAAAAGCCCACTGAGCCACTATTAAAGACTTAGTCAACAGTGGAGGCCTGGTGAAGCATTGTTAGTCACTGCTAAAGTATTGCTAAGCAACCCTTTATCCTCCTTCGGACTGGATTAGTTTCATCACAGCAATAACCAACAGCCTCCATCCTCACTCACAGCTCCAATTTGAAGTGCCATGCAGTTTTCTTTGAAACTCAAGTGAGAGTTGCCACTCCAGCTCCTGTTGAGGAGTCAGGGGGTTGCACATCAGCAGGGGAGCCTGTCTGCAGCTCCAGTGGCTTCAGGAGCCAGGCTGCAGGACACCAGCTAATTCATTTTAAGACGTGAACAATATTTATTCACTCTCACACTTTAATTCTTTGCTGATTGCAGCAGCAACAGCTGATATCCTTCTCAGCACCGATTTAAAAAAACCCAGCCTTGACCAAAGCCAGACCAGCTGCTGTCAGGATTTCCACTAAAACTCTATTTAGCTGTAGTAAAAAAAAAAAACAACAACCTGAAACCAGGAAGATCCCAGGTAACAGCTCTCTGCTAAGCATTGCTTCTATCTTCATCTCTATTTTGTAGACCATTTGTATCTTCTCAGCAGCACCTCCAAGATGTTCCTTCCATAGACAATAGTAATAATTCAATTAGCAGAGCAAATTCAACTGGGTATTAGCTCACCTAGTCCAGTCAGCAGTTTCCAAAGGAAGTGAGAGTGATAAATAAGGGATGTGACCTGCCTCAACACGATCAATGCCATGAGGGGTCAGCTAGACACAGAAACAATAAATAGAGACTCCAGAAAAGCCAAGGAGCGCCAGAAAAACAAATCAGATGAGTCTCGTCTAGTGCCACCACCCTGGAAAAACAGCATCCAGTAACCCATCCACTTTCCCAGACTATAGCCAGGAAGAGGGATGAGTTCCCAGACACCTTCCCAGCCTCTCTCTGTCTCCCATTCCACCCTCAGGTTGGCACACATACACTGACAAAGCTCTCCTCAGCCTGCACGGTGCTTTAGCAGATGTGCAGCCCCTTCTCAGACCCACAGCTAAGAGTCACTCATAGAGATGTGTGCTTCAGTTGGGAAGATGATGACTTTCCCATGAACTAGAATTATTTGTTCACCCCAGAATTCAAAGCCCACGTCTAAAAAGCGTTATTTGCTAGCAGTAATTTTTATAACAGAAAAAAACCCAGTTAGATGGTTAGAAATGTCACTTTTCAGTGAAAGCAGAGCAACAGTCACAGAAATGTGTTCAGAGACCATTCCTGTGCCAGAATGACCCTCTCAGAGCAGAAATGAAGTGCCATATAACCCAGAACCCATTATCTATTATTTTTGGCTCAAGAATAGCTCAAAAAATATTATGTCCCTTCTCAGAACTACTTACAGCAACAACCCAAAAATCACAGACAACACCCAAACTGCAGCACAGCTCAAACACAGGAAAGGGCCCTGGGCTGAATTGAGCTTAAATAGGGCCCAGGGCCCATGGTTTAGGTAGGGCTAAGCTCCTAGGTGAGGCTGCTCAGTGCATCATGTTCACATGAGGCCCTGACAAATAAACCTGATGATGATGTTGATTTTAAACACATACATGAAGCCAAACCAATTTATTCCTGTGTGACACCAAAGGCAGACAACAGCCACACATCAGGACCTCTCCCCAAATGATCCCATGATGAAGTCCCAAGGCTCTGCTGTACCACTGGGCTCTGGTGGCAACTCTCTCCCAGATTACCTGGGATTATCAGCCATCTGTTGATGGAAATGCTCAGCTGGCAACAGGCAGTAGCAACTTGGTCAAACTTAGTGATTTTTTAAACAAGTTCCCAAATTTTCCAGGTTAATTTCAGCTAGAAAAAACACATCATTCCTTTTAAAGCCTGAACCTGCCTGAGTTGGTTTGATTTCCTCACATACCAGTTCCCCTGGGGCAGAGCTTAGAGGAACAGAAATGCCTGGCTTTAGGCAGTCTGATTTTAGTAAGTGCACGATAAATTTATTTTTCCTAAAATCCAGCATGTATAGATGGTGCAGCCCACCCTTCCTTCCGCATCTTCCCCATCTGGGGCTGAGTCTTCTTCCTTATCTTCTGCCAGCAGCTCTGACATTCTCCAGATATGCTCATGAGGTCAAACAGAGCCTTTTTGGCTAAGTACCCTCCTTATCCACAATGTTTGCACGTAAAGGAGGTTGGGGACATCTTCCCATATTCGAAGCAAAGGGAGAGTTTTATCTCTGCGGGAGCCCCAAAGACACAATACAAGTGTTTGCCTTGTGCTGCTCTGCTCCTTAACGAGGCCCTTACGGCTTTCAAGGGAATACATGGCAGGGCTGTGCCAAAACTGGCAGCTTCCTGCAGAATTTGCAGGAGACAGCTTAAAACAGGTTGAAGGTGAAGAAGACACCCAGGAAACCACGAGTTGCAGTGAAGTGGAATGCTAAAACAGAGGACTGGGAAAAACTGCGTGCTAAAGAGATGGTTTTCAAATAACACTGATTGCTAATTAAACTGCTCCTACTCTTTGTCTTTTCTTTTTACAAACTTGCTTCTCTCTGGTATAGAGACAATAAAGAACAAAGCAAAAAGCCGATGTGCCAAATTGTGATCTCAGTGAAACTGGTGGAAAAGCACATAAAACATTCCCTTAGGGGACTGGGAATTGTGGGGTTCGGAAAAGAGCCCCGGTCACACAAATGGAGTTTCATTATTTGGTATGTGAGTTCATTATAAGTGGGCTCAATTATATTTCATCAGTGAAGAGAAAATGGCCTTTTCATTCAATGTATCGAGTTGAGTTGAGTTGAGTTGAATGCTAAGCACATCTGACGCAGCTTTGGGGAAAAAACAAAATGAGAACAGTAGCCATGTGAAAAAACAAACAAAATGACTAAGGCATCTCGGCGCCTCAGCGAGCTCTGTTTCTCACGGAGCCATCGCATAAAGAAGTGAATGAAGTACAGTAGCTTAACATGCACCACATGAGTGTGTGCGGTGCCACATTCGCTGATTTACTAACTCGTTTTGTTTGAGGGGCACTTGAAAGGCTTTGACATTTACAGCTCTGTAGGCAAATGTGAAAGGAAAGAATAGATGCAGTATCTCCGAGCTCCCAGCTGCTGGTAAATGTCTACTCAAAGCGCCAGCAATCCACATGAAATCAGGAGCACTCTGTGCCCCCCGAGCTTCCCAGGTTTGTCTGCGAACACTATTAGAGCAAATGCGTCAACAGTCAGTGGGGTTAAAAATGTAAATGGGCCTCTCAGCGAGATGTGAAGTCTCTCAATGGAAAGTTGTGATGCTTTTCCCAAGTTTTCTATTCCAGCACTGAGCAGGCTGGATGCAGAGAACAGCCCAGTGCCTGTGCTCAGCAGCCGTGAGTTACTCTCAGTTATCAAGAGTACATCGGGCATTCAAGATGCTTAAGTCAAAGGGATTTAGGATGCTTTCCTGGGCTTTAGTTGCAAGAACGGTTTTGTTTCTATGTGAGTCACCCACTGCACAAATGTTTATTCTGCCCTGTGTCTCCTGCCTCACTGTTTTCAGGGAGGTAACACACACACAGAGCACCAGGAGCAGGGCAAGCAAAGCCTCGGGAAATTCCAAACCCTGCACTCAGCCTTGATGCTTCTCACGAAAGTCTCTTTGCAATTTTATTTGTCAAGCCTGAAAGCTTTTTCCCTTTGTGAATCATTCAGTGGGACCCCTTTTGACAGCGTGGGTGTTTCGAAGCTCTTCAGTTCAGCCTTGGCAGCCTTGGGTGGGATTCATGGGTACAGCATCATTTTCCTGCTCTGCCGTGTGATGCAGCCCCTGTTTCCCTGACACTTGCTGACAGGCAGCACCGTGACAGTCTGAAGTTGTCTGTACATCCAGTTATCCTCTGCCATTTCCCCCTGCCTGCTTGGCAGCCCCCTGCCTACTCCTTTTGGATTTTTCACCCATGTGAGGAGTAGAGTAAAGACTGCGGGAAATGAGGGAAGCCAGGGAAGGAGCAGGGTGGAGCAGGAGGTGAAATGAGATGGGGAAGAGGAAAAAGCAGAGATAACAATGGAGTAGGAAAGCAGTGGAAAGATCCAAGGGGAGAAGGCAATGATTAGGACCAGCAGGGAGTGACAAAGAGATGATGACATCTGTTTGCACGAGAGGGATGGGGTGGTGCTGATTTTGGTAATGTGCAGACTGTGTGTGAAATACTCTTTACAGATTTCTCATGGGGTCTTGTTCGGCTGGAAACCTGCATGGGGAGTACTTGCCTGCCTTTCCTTTCCGTGGAGATCCAAACACAGAGGAAGAGAGTAGAAAGATGCATGCTTGGAGGTAACCCACAGTTGGAAAGCACTGCTGGCCCTGTAGTTTAGGCATGGTCTGTCTTAAATCCTCTCACATGGACAAGGAATGGAAGGCAGCCCTATCTTCTGGCAAGCTAATTTGGAGAATTAATCTGAAAGCTGTTTTAAAGATGCTTTCAGAGGTCACTGATAATATCCATTCTTCCAGTTACATGTTGTCCTCTCCATCATCTCAGAGGCTCACGTGGAAGACAAACCCCTAATGAAAACATAGGTCAATTTGCACTTTTGTTCCTCCAGGAAAAGCTCAGCTACAAAAACCCACTCAACTACAAAACTCATTCAGCCTCCCCTGGACAAGGCATTATTAAGATTCATTACTTTCTACATTCAGAGTCACAATCACTACAAAATCAGTGTCAGAGGGATGCCACAGGGCATATGGGCATGTGTCCATTGTCCTTGGATTTTCCCCCTGATTTTTCTCTTTCAGCCCTGTCCCTGCCCTTCCTGTGTGCAGTGGTCCTGCAGAAGAAAATTCCCCTTAACTGTTAACTTTTGAGGAGGAGACATCAAGGGGAAATTAATTCCCTTTCTCAACACTGCTAAAACAATCCCCCATTTCTCCTCTGCTGCAGATGAAGACAGTGTAAGTCCAGGGCTCTCGTAGTACCAGGTGCAGTGTGGTCAGTTGTTACAAGGAAAAGTGCCTCAGATTTCATTTCTATTTCTATCGAGACAGTAATTTTTAAAAAATAAGGACAAATTCACCAGAACTGTTAGCTGAATCATAAATCACACTTAGCTGGGATGATTATTAAAATATTCACTTAATTTCTCTCCTTAGAGGTTCATATTTATCACAGCTCGCTCTCAAAATATTTTTAATTAAGGAACAATGCTTTCTCCATGTCCTTTTGCAGACTGACAGGATGCAGTGGAAGGAGGGCTGCCTTTCCCTTGCAGATGAATGGCTAATGCTGAGGATGCCTTTTGAAGCACATAGTTGACCACTGCCACCCACCATGCACAGATCAGTTCTGATTCCCTCCATGCACAGATCAATCCTTAGGCTTTATGTTTCCTGGAAATCTGTGTGACATCTTTAGATTGCAGAGAAGGTCACCAGTGCATTTCTTGCCTCAGATGATGAGTTTCTAGGCTTTATTCATGTTGACTTCTATCAAAAGGGAATATAAAATAGAATTGTAACTGGCCTGATAGAAAAAAAAATAAATTAAGTAAAACAAATCATTCTTTTCTTCTGCTCCGATGCTGGCAATAAACATCACTGTAGCTGTGAAATGCAAATGAGTCAGGGCTTTCACTCCCTGACAGCAGACATCACATCACCAGAGAGATGGCCTTGAGACCCCTGCCAGTCGCAGGCACAAGGCATCCCTATGGCAACTAAAGCAGAGTAACACTGGGAAAAGGCTTGTTTAATATGCTCCAGCAGCTGAAAATCAGAGGAAAGTCAGCACCACAGGAGCAGCCTGGCTTCTGCTGATCACATCAAGGGCTTTGTCCCCCACAGGCAAGAAGGGCTGCTACCAGGTGACGATTCAGCTGAGCTGTGGGGATACACCTCTGCATGTCCTGTGGTCTTGGCCCTTGATTATCCTGCCCCAGAATCTGATTACACCACACAGCGACCTTAATCAGGCCCAGACATACAAATTTCCTTCCCATGGAAAAGAAAATACAGAGAAAATACTGGAATTTGGGCACAGAGGTGGCAACACATCCAGGCTGAGGAGCTGTCTGAATGCTGTGAAACACTTATTCCTCCTTCCAGGCTTCAATCTGCTTCCAACATGTCCTTTTACAGTCTACTTTCCACCCTGTTGATACAGCCCTTTGCAGAACAATGGTAAAAAGCTGAAATGCTTCAGAATCTCAGAATTTATTCCTGAGCTGGAAAAAAACACGTATGGGGTCCAGCAGAGCAGCCAAAATCTGTGCTGGACTTCATGTTGATAGAGGTTGCTGTCAAGAGAACCAGAAGAGTAGTTCCACCATGTGATGCCACCACTCTTCAGAGAATAGAGGTTTGACTTTTTTCCTCATGCTCCCAAGATCTTACAACCAGTAATTGCCAGGTATGGATTGCTTTTTTCCATACCTCCTCTTGAATATTGAACAACGGGTACCTATGAGGAGCCACAGCTTTTTCAACATCCTCCCCTAGTTTTCCTATTGTTCATTAGCGATGATCACAGGAAACGTGGACTTCATGAAAAATAGAAGTAAAATAGCAAAGCTGATTTTTAAGAAGCAAAAATGATGGACAAGGATTAATTAAACTCCCATAGGAAAACTGCTGTTTGCTCTGAATATTCTAAATGGAGGCTTCCATAAGGCAGGGGCTTAAATTCACCATTGTGTTCCAGTGTTAATAGTCATATGAATTACAGTGATATTAATAATAAATAATTATAATATATAACAATATAATTAATATAGGTGTAATTAATATGCTTTTATTATAATGCATAACAATATAGTAAATATTAGCAGGGAATTAGCTGTATAGAAAACAAGTTTAATTAGGAGAAAAATTAAATTTAATTAGGAGAAAAAGCTCCTAAAAAAGAAAAAGAAGGAAGAAAACAGAAGGGAAAAAAAAAAAAAAGAAGGAAAAAAGAAGAAAAAAAAAGAAGAAGAGATTCCAGCCAGCTGAAGTATTTGTAGCAGCTTAAAATCAAGCAGTGAGATGTGATCACCAGTGCAGTCCTGGAGCTGCCCCTCTGTTCCCAGCTCAGCTCCACTCTCCAAAAGGAGCAAGAAATCCCAGGGAAATCATGACTGGCCAATGACAGGAGTGGCAGAGAAGAAAGAAGTGAGTTGAGTAAGGAGTCCAGACACATTCCAAAAGGAAGTGGAGAACCAGTGTAAGGAATCTGCAGTGAATCACCAGCTGGAGCCACCACGCAAAAAGAGTTTATTATCTGATAGCTACAAGTGTTGGGGAGGGACTGGATCACCAGAGGACATCTGCACAGTGTTTTCATCAGCCTCATTGTGCCAACATTAACATCAGCCAACAGGAACTGAGCTCAGTGCATTAAATAAACTTGCCAGTATTAACCTGTTAAAACTCTGAGTGCTCGGTGGAGCCAAGTCCTCCCTCAGCCCACCTGGAGCAGCATATGGCACCGGCGGCCAGATTAATCCTCCTAATCCCTACATCGGGGCAACTGCTAATGAGGTACAGAGTTTTCCACTGTTTCTCATTCACTCCTTGCCAGTGATGGTTTTCAGTCCTTGCTGCCTCATGGAAAGCTCTCCTGAAGTTATTCCAGTGGCTGTTGTGGCTTCATTTCCTCGCAGACTGGTGATGGTTGGAGCAATGTCTGAGGCTGAGTGTCCCCAGAAGTGACAGTGGCTCTCCAGCCCTTGGAATCCAGCTCAGCTCACCAACACGGGGCACCAGCACATGGAACTCCACAGATTTTTACCAGCAGTGGATCTGTGGAGGCTCTCATTTCTCATGGGAGAGACATGCATTTCTGTGGCTTTTTTACATGCATCTAAAGGTGCGTCCTTTGCCACGCTCTACCAACCCTTCCCCTGTTTCAGTGAGCAGAGAAGATGTGCTCACAGAGAACAGAGAATGGAATTAGGCTTTCCTGAAAGTGTGGTTTTTCCTTTTTACGTCTAATTGTTTGTCTGTAATTAAGATAAAAGCGGTCTTTCTTCCAATGGCAGACCACAGAGCTGTAAAGGGCAAGCAAAGAAGAAAATGTAGCTTCTCTGGAGTAATTATTCTCCCATGCCATGTATTCCTGTTAAAATTCAGTTCAGTGTTGACACACACCATTCAGAGAGGATCTTTGGTCTGAGGACCAGGTGAACCAAATTTGCTATCTTGAGACCAACTTTGTTGTCAGGGGCATTAAGTGGAGAAGGAAGATGACAGGGAGGAGAAGTAAATATGGAATCTGACTTTACTGTCCTTCCCAGAGAAACAGCCTTCTCCTCTGTGGCCAGGACTGGCACAGGCAACTTCCTCCCTCAGTCTTGGTTTTCTTGCCAAAAGCTGTTGATTTTATTGTGTAATTTTTCTCCCAACAAGCCCAATCCCTGACTTGTTTCAAAAGTATTTGGCAATCTCTTCCTTGTCACCCTTTTGGTTGCCTCCGTGCTCTGTGGCTGCTCGTGGGGTGATGCATTGCTGCTGGGTGACATTTGCAGACGCATTACTGCCAGGAACAGGGAGCCACAGCAATTTCCTGAGGTGAAACACCCTGCTAATCTCTGTGTGTGTCTGTGTTTGTGGATGTGTTGTGTCTTATTTTTCTTCGTCTTTCATGTGATGTCCGAGCTGTCCCAAATTACGTCACCATCACCCTGATATAAATTCCAGCTATTCCCACTCCAGACAGCCCTGCTGCTCATATCTCAGGGCTGGGGCTGTGGAGTTCCTAATAGTCTTGCCCCAGATTTGAGTACTCGATTCAAGCCCATCATCTCTTGAATTTGAGGGTTATCTCTAGAGATAATTTTGCCAAACAGTAAGAGCACAGAAGCAGCAGCATCTGAGCTGTATCTGCAGGTGACAGATTTCACAGTTTATTTAATCTCTTTAAATGAGATACCGTTTTCATTTTCCTTGCAAAAATGTTCCTGTAAAGGATACCTTTTATTCCTGACTTGACCAGGGCTGTGGTGAAACAAGGATGGTGCTGTGGGAGACTGAAATCACGTAACAATGGGCAAAAGCAAAGATTTTCTACATTGTGTGTGTTCAGCAAAATGCAGAGAAAGTCAAGTACGAGTGATGGATGCACCATATGAGGGCTGCTGAGCTGATGAGCAATCCTAGAGACTGCCTTCCAGAGGAGCTAACCTATAAAAAGACTTTAAATTGGATGAAAGACTCAGCTCCCAGCAGGAAAATAAGAGGTAACTTTCAGGGCTTGATTCACTGGATGGTCTCTATATTTAAATGATAAATCAAGACGACAGTATTTTATATTTATGTATACCATATATTATATGTCTAATTTATACGAAATCTAATATGGGGAAAATTGGTAAAAACAATGAAATTTTATTTTTTATGCTTGCAACTTACCGAACTGATACAACCTAGTATCCAATGCTCTGCCACTTTGCCCCAGATCTCTTTCCATTCGACCCCCTTAGTCCCCACAAAGCCCTACATTAATCCCCAGGAAAGCCCTTTTCTCAGGTACAAACATGAGGAGCCCCTGAGGCTTGTTCCAAGACTCAGATTAAATCACACAAGTATTAGAAGTCACCTCCTTGATGAATTCTATCTGAGACATTAATGCAATTAAGACAAGGTATATTAATATAAGGCAGAAAAGGGTCAGTTTTGAAAAGCCACAGTGGAGATGCTCTGGGTTTATGCTGTTTGACCACAGCATTTTGAATGTCTATGAAACTGCTGAGTCTTAAAGAAAACACTGAGCTGGTGGCTGGAAGTGGTGGAGTAAAAATGGAAAAGAAGGGGTACCACTTCTTTTTACCACAAGTGTGTAAAACTATTGCCAGAAAATGTATTGAACTGAACTGAACTGAACTGAAGAATACTGAACTGTTGGTGGACAGAAAGAGTAAGATTGGACATGATGCGAGGTACCACATGGTGTGTATGGGAATTATCTTCATAGTATTACTTATTTTTCATGTGCAGACAGCTTGGTCCAGAATTAGGAAAGTAAGTTGAGATGTTCTAGGTGATATTTAAGGTCCCTTCCAACCCAAGCTGTTCTATGACACCATGTTCGAGTCTGCCAGGGTGAGATGGTAGTAATGTGATGAGGGCTAAAAACTGCCTTGGATAAAAATATAAACTGCATTTCAGTATATCCTTCCAGGAGCCAAGGCAGGCCGGGGGGGAAGCTGAAATGATCAAGCTAACAAGGAGCTGTTGAATGAGAGCTGATCCATAGCCATGCTCATTTATAATGATTGTTTCATAGTTTTTACTTTCTGTAGAGGTACAATGACTTTTCTATGGGAAGAACACATCAGCCTGGAACCAAGAGCCCCGAGAACAGCAAACACTGAGGGGACAGCACTGACTGTCCTGAATACAAACTGCATTTCTGCTTTGACTGCAGAACAAATTGCGAGTAGTAGTTCAGGTCATTTCTCTTTATGTCTGGATGAGTCTTCCATCTCTAGCCAGATGCTGGCCTTGCCTTGTGCATGAAGAGTTGCTAAGACAGCAATGTCTCCTGCAGCATATTTCAGGCTTGCTGTCACTGCTGCTTCTGCAGTGTGTCACTTGCAGTCCATCGCTCCCATTTTTTCCTTTCCCATTCTGAGACACTTTTCCTAAAGGAGTTGAAGTGCTGGATTGGATGAGCCAAATCCATTTTCTTACAGACACCAATGTCACGACTGTCATCCATTTCTGCTGAGCTTTATAGAAACCCAGGCATTTCTTTGAATGCTTGGTCCTCAGACCTTCCTGTGCACTTTGTTTATCCCACTTAATAACACAACAAAGTCTCAACACCCTTGACTGCCATTATGGCAATGGCACCTTTTAATTAAGAGGAGGGTTCACTGCTGCATCAGTAGGAAAAAAACCAAGAAAAATACTTCTTTTCTTAATTGTATATGTGTGGGGGATTTTGACATGAATTTAGGCCAATGAACTCTCCTTTTTTTAAAAGCAGAACTTGCAACACCCTCTATGATTCTTCTAAATGGAAATGTCATACAGGTAATATTCAAAACAAAGGTGTTACCAAAAAAGCATGAAGCAAGTATGGATTTTTGCTAATGTTCTTAATTAGAGCCATAAAATTCCAGAGTAGAAAATTTCCATTCGAATGACTCATGTTATTAAGTACAGGACTGTATGTTCCCATGGTTCAGCAGCCTTAGTAAATATATCATTAGTGGTCCACAGAGAGAGAATGGATAGGTTGGTGATGGTGTTCTTGTTTCCAGAAACTTAATACTCTAGTGATACAACTACCATTATTTTTCCATCAATGTTGCTGTTGTCCCTGCCAGACAAATGTTGTGTGATCAGAGATGCAAGGGAAGGGGATTCACATGATTGTCCATGGTTTCCATTAAGACTGGCTTTCCACAGTCTTTTAAAATCCAGGCCACATCATGGAAGGCTGAAAACAATTCACACAACACCTTTAGCATCCACAGTAGCAGGGAGCTCAATATACGATGTGAAGAACATCTTATTTGGTTTAAACCTGATATCTGTGAGCTCTGTATGACACCCATTGCTTCCTAAAGTGATATAATGTGAACAATTGGGTTTTATTTTCCTCCTGTGTGTCCCTTTACACTGTAAACCTCTACTGTACTCCTTAGTCATCTCTCTTGGGGCCAAAGAGCCACAGTTTACTTAATTATTCCATATTTACCTCAGAAATGAATGCAGGCACGAGCATATGTGCACGCACTCTTCTGCCTATTAGTATTGTAATTAATTGGGAGTTGAGGGATGCCTGAGAACTTGTCCCTCCGTGGCTGTGGTGGTTTGGTATCTAAGAGCATGTGTTCATTGGTGTGGGTTTAAACTCCTGCAAGCTCTGTTACGCAAAGCAGACTGAGAATGGTGCAGCAGCAGCACTGATTTGCAGCTGCCTCGGCAGCCCTGAGAGCAGCGCTGGGGGAAGCATCAACTTCTCCCCAGTCCATAGGAGCTGCTCTCTCGTGGGATGTGTGTTCCCTCCTGCTGCTACTATGCCAGTGAAAATTTGGAGGAGGAATAATGCGAGGTTTTTAAACATTAAAAATTTGTGTGTAAAATGTAGAGTCATTATTTTTGTTAATAATTGATTTCTGGGCTCTATAAAGTCTTCTAAGGGAGGAACACACAGGATATGAAATCAAATCTAAGAAAGGGCATAGACTGTATGTGACAAATCAAGCTCAAGTACAGCTGTTCCACTGTGTTTCCATATATACATAATTTTTATATGTATATATATACACACACATATAAAGATCAGGTTTTGGCAAATGCAGCACAGACCAGACTTTGAAGTTGGATACTGGATTGGTTGGAAAAAATACTGTATTTGGAACTGCTGTATGCTCAGCTCTAAAGGATTAATGAAGACAGTGCAATCTGTGCTGCCCAAACTGTTTCCTGTGAGCACCACACACCTTGGGAAGGAGGTGATGGGCGATGGGTCAGCATCAGCACTGTGTTCCTGGTGGGGACAAACACCACTGCTCTTTTCCTGCTGGCACGGGACTAGGAAAAGGAAAAGCAGTGCAGAGCTCTGTCAGCCTGTGCAGCCTGCGTGCCATAGTAAATATCCACTAATACTCCCATTCCAATGGAAAAATAAAGCCTCCCTGACTTAGGAAAGAACTTGTTGGCAGCTGTAAATTCGGTTTCATGACTGAACTGTGTCACAGCAGCTCAACAGATCTTGCAACCCAAAGCTGATCAAAGACCCCTTTTTCTCAGTTACCTTATAACTGTGTAAGTTAAAATAACTGCTTCCTGTTGCTGTCAGGGATGACCCAAGGCTCCTAAAACCAGTGGGACCTCTTGCTTTGCTCCACTCTTGGCTGTGTCTGCTGCTGCCAAGCTCAGACTAATAGTCTGTCTTCTCTAATGAGACACTTCAGAGGAAGGAGAAGAACACAAAGCAGCTGCTAGCGTGAAATAACTTTGCAGTAGCTGCTTCCTGACCCTGGTGAGCATAGCTGGGTTTGAGGTATTCGGCAGAAAATCTTGCGGATCTGGAAGAACTATCGCTTCTGTATCATCTGATCTACATCTGTTAGCAAAAGTAAAATTCCAGCTACTGGCATTACCTGGAGGTCAGAGCCATGGTACAATGCTGGAGGTGAACTCTTGTATCATGGTATTTAATAGTAGCTAATAATGAGGGAAAAACAATACCATAAACAAACCAGCATCCATGGAAACACAGCCATTCACTCTTGAACTTTTCAAAACAGGAATAATTAATTTAACCTTTTTCTTTGTGGTATTGGTTTGGGTTTGTTTTTTTTTTTTTTTCTTTTTTGTATTATAAAACCTTAGACAGGCAGATGTGGGTGTGTTCTGGCAATTACTAATCAGCTGAGTCAGAGTTCTTCAAGGGAGCTTGTAATGAAGCACCAGGAAGGATCTACCTCTTTTACATTTAAGTTCTTGGAATTGGAGGACAATCTGAATTGCTCAGCACAGCAGCTCTGGCTGCAGGGGGCTGTATCAAACAGATCCATGCAATTGTTCCTGAGAAAATGCTTTTCCTGTTGCCTTTGACAGTTGAAAACAAGGCAGTGGAGTGTTCATTTGCTGGAGTACCTGAGTGTGGAACTGAGTGTTCATTTGCTGGAGTACCTGAGTGTCACCAGTCTGATCTGGTGACACTTTTCCCCACGGAGGGTGTCACCCATCTGTTGATATGGCCCCCACAACTAGACATGCTGAATGCATTTGTCCTGTTTGTGAGTAACAAATGAGCACAAAGATCAACCAGTTCATGTTGGGAATAAGAAGTGAATACGTACTGATGGGTCATAGCCTAATTCTGGGAACTGCATCCTTCTTTCCAAGTCCTTAGGTGGAATACTTGGCTGCAAACCAGACAGAAACATGAAAGGGAAGATTTTGTGGCAAATGCTCCACTTCTGTGGCATTATGTCAGGAAAATAAGGGTACAAGGCTCTTCAAATGAGGGTTTTATTCCAAGAGATCTGTATTTGGGGTTCATGATGTGGATTTACACTTCCAAATGCACTAACACCACAATAACTGAAAGTGCTAGCAAAGCTAATGGCAATAACTGCAGGTGTCTGAGACTAATTTGAGGAATCCACTTTATTGTTTTGGGATAAAAGGTCTCCATCCTTGGGTAACTGAGAGTTATGGAAATACATGGATTAAATCTGGGCTCAACATTTGAATCTTGCTCTGCACTTCACTGACCTGAATAAGGTAAAAGACAGTGTGATTAAGTTCATCACTTGGCTCAAAGAGCTCGCACAGTTCCTTACAGCCTTTATCATCCAGGTCTCCTTATCTTGCTCCATCTGCTCCATCCCAGTGATATTTTTAGCATGCATTCACTGTACAGTTTTTCCAGTCTGGCTGCCTGACCCTTTAGTTTCCGAACAATGCAACTGCAGTGGAAGTGGTGCATGAGCAAAGGCTGCCACTGAAGTGGGATTTTTTCCAGCTCCCAGAATAACTCCCAAATTTGACCAATCCTCTCACCTTGGAGCTGTTTTTAACGAGCCAAGCTGGGAGGTTTTTTTCTGTAAGGTTCTGTTAACCTAGAAATGGCTGCAGCTCAGCTTTGAAGTTAACACTTCATTAAGATTAATTGGGGAAGTTCACACCTCTGCTGGGAGTTTGTCTAGCAGACTGTGAGACAGGAGCAGGCTGATTTACACGGCGATGCCTGGCTTTGTAGCTGTAAAAGGGAGGGCAGTGACTGGCTCCAAGAACAGTGCAAGAACTGAAAAATGACCCTGCTTCCACAGCTGGGCTCCTCCTGCTCCTGAACTTACCACAGGGAATGGATGCTGATCACAGCTGCCTTGAACTTGCACTTCAGTTTCAGGTGCCAGCCTCGGGACACAAATGACAGGGGATATATGGTTAAACCTTACATTACTGGTGGTGGATAAACAAAGAGGTAAATTTTTCCATTTGTCTACTGCTGCCTGGTATGAGCTGGGGATTATTCACCTCGAGGAGGAGAAGGGAAATGGGGCTGGCTCCTGACACGTGGGCTGAGTCCAGCGCTCTGTGTCCATGAGAGGTCTCCAGGAGGATGTGAGAGTAGGAGAGCTCTGGGAATCTGTCTCTTCCCTTTGTGTCAGGCCACATGATGGGAAGAATGAACCCTGCAACATGTCAGATCCATCAGAACCAGGAAAGCTGATGTCCTTTTAGCTTCTTGGATTTGGCTGTGTTAGGTTTAGAGGTGGACTTGATGATCTTAGAATAATTTAGGCTGGAGAAGGCCTTTATGAGTCTGTGGCAGTGCAGGCAGGTGAGCTGCCAGCCCTGCTAGGAAGGCAGTAGCCTCAGCAGCAATGTGGCACATGTTCTTTTGTTTCCTCGGCCCTGCCTTCTTTCTCCTTGTGATGATTCACTTGGATAATCATCACAATGCAAATCATCAATGGTTAAGGTCACATGGGCACTTCTTGATGATTTCTAGGAGACAGACAAATTAGAGTTGGGCTGAGCCCAAGTAAAATAGCCTCGAACAAATGGATGCTTCATCTATATGTTATCTCATGTGCAGGGAGTTCACAGAATCACAGAATATGCTGAGTTGGAAGGCACCCACAAGGATCATCAAGACCGACTTCCGGCCCTGCACAGCACCATCCCCAAGAGTCACATCATGTGCTCAAGATCATTGTCCAAACACTTCTTGAACAGACAGCTGTGACCAGTAATGTCTTAAAATCACCAGTGTTCCCTTCAGACCCCTCTGGTAGAACAGCATGGTGTTAAAGGTGTTGGGGAAAGCTTTGTGATGGAACCTTTTTCCCTTGCCAAAGTACAGATGAATGGTACATCAAAGCTATGGCAATGTTACTTATGGCATAGTAAATGAGACAGATCTCACAGTATGTCAAGGTCCACATTCAGAATTGTTTATGCCCTTGATGAATTTTCATTCTGAAGACCAGATGAGCCTCAGTGTCCTGTGCAATGCAGCCGAAGAGGTTGGGGTGAGCTCCCCCATTCAATAGCATTTACCTCCTGCAGCTCCGACCCTCCAGGAGATCTGCTCGGCATTTCGGAGGGGTCACGATTGGCTGTGATGTGACAAAATAAGCAATGGTGGGGAGTGTTTGCACCACAGCTCTCGTACACTCTGCTTCGTGCAAGATAATCCTGCGGCCTGAAGCCTGGAGAAACCTCTCTCATAGCTCAGTCAGCTTCTTTGATAGAGCTTTTATCTTACCCTTTACTGTGTTTATTGCTGGCAGAAAACAAGAGTAAATGTATAGATAAACTTCAGGGTCTTATCATCTTGGCTAGAAGGGTAATCCTGGCTCCATTCATGTAAACAGCTAAATTCCTTCTGATTTCATTTGTACCAGGGTTTCATCTCTTTGAGTACTTTTTTCTCCCTCTATTTGCAGTCCTTGAAGCAATCACAGACTGCTGTCTACCACCTGCATTCCACCAGGCACAGAGATTGCAGCTGAAAGCTCAGCACAAGGGAAAAACCCTCCTTGGAAACTTCCAGATCTTTAGACATTTCTGGGACAGGGAAAGAGGTGGGAACTCGTGGACCAGGGGCTGAAAACCCATCGGGTACTGGAGGGAACAGCTAGGGGAAAGCAAGGCTGGCTGCAAATCCCACTCTGATGCAGCTGCCAAAATAGGCACCATTCCCTGCACTGGCAGTGGAGCACAAATGCTAAAATCTAATATTAGAGAGACAGTGACGAGCATTACATCTTGGGGTTTCAGTGTTTTAATGTTTTTTCTATGGTACAAGTACCTGGAATCTTCAGAAAAATAAAATAAAATTTAATTATAACAACCAGGGAGCCACTGCCCTACTTCTATATATAGAAGCCCTCTGTTGTATTACTATGATTTCATATCTGATAAGGGTGTTTCCAGTTCCATGAAATGGTTTTTGCTGTCTATGGCTCATACAGGTGGAAAAACAACACGTGTATTCATAAGTTATTTTTTAAAATATATATATTCTACTTTTCCGAACAAATACTTACACAGGTGAAGGTTCAGATATTGACTGTCCTAGAACTTCAAATCTGTTACAGGTCAGATATAGATCTGAGATTTACAGTACAAACCACCCTAGCACTGACCTGAGCAACCAACCACAATCCAATCCAATGGAATCTGGGCTAATATAAGTCAGTATAAGATGTCCTTAGGAGTCCAGAAGCACTGGGGACCACACAGCTTTATCTATATCTCCATCATGTGGAAATTGAAATGCAGCATATTTTAGAGACAAGTTAGCCAAGTTCTGCTGCAGGACCTTGGTTAATACAAACAAAAGTAATGTCCTGTGGAGAAGTATCACTGGAAATTGAGGTTTAGCTGCCCAGGTTTGAGCTCACAAGTGACATCTGGCTCTTGAATAACTTCAGTCCTAGCTGCGTGAAGGAGAACCTGTGGGATTCACTAGCCCAGACTGGGCTAATCTAATGGAAAGGTCTTTCCTGACCTGGAGGAGAACACTTTATCATTAAGGAAGAAGTGTCCTGTGCTACACATTCTATCAGAAAGAAAGCACTTGCCCAAACATAACACCCCTGGTAGCATAACAGGAGAAAAATCTGGGTTTAGACTGTGGTGAAAAGAGTGTCTAGGGTTACTTACAGGTGTTCCTCTCAGGGCAACAACAGATGCATTTCTCCTTAACTCACCTGAAAAGTCTCTTTCTGTGCCTTCTGGCCAGTGGGCAGCAACACGTTTCACTCCAAAAAATTCTTTCCATTTATGAGGCTACAGCAGAACTCAGAAATACTGCAGACAAGTTGTTTAACTACTCTTGAAGATCAGACAGGAGGGAAAAGTTTTCCCTAACTGACATGATACGTTGTCCCAACAGAGTCTTTATTCTAAAATAGTTTCATATTTCCAAAAGTAAAAATCTAAAGCAGTGGCGAAGGAGGCTAGGGTTTCTTTTTTGGCTCAGCCAGCTAACCTGGAAAGGTATATCTGTGCAGTCAGTCAGGAAAGTAGCAAAATTCCTGCTTGTAGCTCTTGGAAATCATGGCAGAAGCAAAGCCAGGTTATTTTGATAGAGGCTGTGTTATCATCAGAAACAGTCTGGAAAGAGCATGTTAAGATGTGGGTTCGATTTATTCTAGGACCTAGGGTTCAAGTTCATATCCAAACCAGGATTAAAAAAGACTAAAGTATTCAGCAGGAGATTTTGGCTTCAAATGATAGAAACAGTGAGGGATCCTGCTGGCTTTGGTGATAGGTCAGGTCTTTAAATCACCTTGATTTTGCACACCTCCTCTTACAGATGATTGAAACCATATTGTGTTACATATATGCAGCATGAATTTCCATTGGTAACATGTCTTTATCTTGAGAAATTACTTTTTTTCTTCTCCTGTAACTGAGACAAAGAAGCTCCTTTTCTCTATCCCTGTCATCTTCCAGCTCCTGTCAAACAATCTGGGCCTAATTTGAATTCCAGCTATGAGGAATAACCTGATATTTTGCTTACCTTCATGAATGAAAGGTTAGTTCTGTACATCCAAGATTTATACTGCATGTTAGTTTAAGGGCATTTTACCACACAGCTGGTGAGGGATTTTCACAAATACAAGAGAGGACTGTATGTTATTTAACTTTTCCTTTCAACTCTTTTTTTTTTCATTAAGTTCCCAGCTGACTGCACACTCTTGAATGCAGCAATCTGTTTAATCTAGTTTTAGCCTTCCTTTTCCTGTTTTGCTGTTTACTTTTCTTCCCATGCCAGTAGCGATTGAGGCAATACTGTGGGTCCATTATTTGTTTCAGGCATCTTGGAATATATGTGTTGGTTTTGCTCTGTGTGTGCATGCATGAGAGGAAGGGAATAAACATACATGTGCCCAGTTAGTTAGTACACTTAAATTAATGAAGAACAATCTACGAATCTCCTTTTTCTGAGAATTTGGAAATGCTGGGAATGTTTGCCATGTAGCTTTCAAAAACTTCAAAAGCAGCTATAAGGTCACAGTCTAATACTCCCTTCTGTATACTCATGTCTTTTCTAAAAATATTTCCCAACTTAATCCTCAGCGTGTGGAACAGGAGGGCAGAGGGGGAATGGCAGTGTTTACGACCAAAGTGCAAAGATGAGGAAGAAAATTAAATCCACAAAAAAGCGAATCTTTTGATCTCTGCCTAATTTTCCTCATTACCAACTTCACAGTACCAGCAGTTATGTTTTAACTAAACACTGAGTTTATGGACCCATGTCTCTGTCTACAGATAAGGGAAGGTCAAGAGGAACTAAGCTAGTGCTGTCTTTGCTTTTGCACATTTTCCTTGAATTGGGACACCCAAACAAGTCAGTGGGAGTCTAAACACGACCACTGGTTTGGGTGTGTTGCTTCTTGTAGTAGGTAAAATACAACCAAAGATGTCTGCACTGGATAGACACAACCCTGAGAAGAAAGATTCTCAGTAATACCACAGGTGAAGAGGCCTCTAGGGTCCATGAAACTTGAAAGAAAATACCACAATAAACTGAACAGCAGCAAAATTAACCCAGCTAGAAGAATTGGGACGGAAGTGTTAAAAACCTAGGCTTTATGTCCCCTTTTTTTTTTTTTTCCTTCTCTTTGGTTCTTGAGCTGTGAGAAACCCTCAGGGGTCAGAAAAGCTGCAAATGGGAGGAGGAGGGAGGTGTATGGAGCATGTCTCTGTTCTGCAGGAAATCTCTGTCAAACCACCCTTCAGAGCAGTGAGAAAAACTCCAGTTTTCAGTGATGCTTCTGCCTCCCATTCTACAAAATAAAGCCAAAAGAGACATTCAGTTTCACCCCATCTCTTTACCTTCAAACTAGCCTTACTGACTCTTGCCCACCAAAGGAGTTTCTTGTCAGGTTGATAAATACATCCATTGTTTGAGAACTCTACAAAGTGATTGCATCCTCTTCATCACATCATCGCTGTCCTGGCTTCACTACTGCAAACCCCAGCAGAGATGGTGAGCTGAGCTTGCACAGTGTGTCCTGGGAGCCCCAAGGGATGCCTTGAATGGTCCTTTCAAAATACTGACCTGTCACAATTCATCCTCCAGGTGGGATGACTGATGTCCTCAGAAAACCCATGTGCATCAGGAAGGAGTTTGGGTGTGCAATAAGCAAGTCAAAGAAAATCCACAGGTCCCAAAGAAGAAATAAAACATGAACTCTTCTGCCCCAACCACCAATACCATCTGAGGAAAATAAAAACATTTTTCTTTCTCTGCTTTCTTCCAATGCACAGAAAAATAATGTAGCCAGATTCTACCCTCCTAAAACTACTGAAACTCATAAACAAGTAACCTGGTATTGGACATGAAGGAAAACTTACATTAGGGCAATTCCCAGAGGGAAACAGCTCCAACAGGTGTGTGCATTGGAGAAATAAGGCTTGTATTATATTGTATGATATTGCTGGTATCATTTATAATGTTAGGTCTGAGTACACAGCTAATTCTGAAGTAGTTCCAAAACCAAAAAGCGAGGAAAGAATAATGGCTCCTGAGAAGCCAATGCTGTCTCTGACTGATGCTGGCTACAAATACATCTGGGTGAGGTAAATCTGGAGTTAAAGCACAGACAGGTCATGTCAAACCATCCTGCAGCTAAGTAACATTTCACCCTGGGGATGTCTCCCTTCCAAACACTTCCACTGTTCCACACAGGCTTCCTTTCAATGTCGTTGTCTGTTCTCAGTGGGTTTTCTTCATTTTCACTCTTTCTGAAGATTTCGGGACATTCAGGGAAGCTGCTGTATTAATTTTTTTAGACGTTTTGAGTTCTGAAAGTCTTCACTTGCAGAGGATTTATCCCGATAAGGCATTAACTCCAGCTTTATTTGAAGAAAGAGAACCGTACACAAAGCGAAGGGTGTTTGGCTGCTTCTTGGACACTAACATGAGCAATTCTGAATGGGGATCTGTTCAGGTGTTCTGGATATTTGCATGTCAGCGTGCAGAAAAAGCAAGCAAATGCAAATGAATGTTCCTGAAACAGTAGTGGAAAGAAATTTTTTTTTTTTTTTACATATCCTAAAAAGACCTTGTTATAAGAATCATGATAGCAAGAGTCCAATAGCAAGAGACAGAAGTGCTAAACTTCCAGAGCAGGAGATGAGAACTGGCTGGCTGACAGCAATGGAGTTGGGGCCCTTCCCTTCTGTGTTGCCATAGATTTCACTGAGATCCTTAGCTCAGTGTTTTATTAAGCATCCAGAAGCACTTAAGCCCTACAAAACTCCTTGGGCTGCATAATCCTGAGCCCCACAGCGTGTGGTTTGTGCACATGTGCATGTGAGTGCATGCATGTGCTCATCAGGGAAGCAAAAAGGAGGAACTGAGGCAGCAGACACATGATTCAGGGTGTGTGGAGATTGGTAATACAATCCTGGTATTGCAGCAAGTTTGGATCTTCATTCTGCAGCAGCTGGGCTTCCTCCCAACAGAAAATGCTGCAGGCTACATTTATGCTTAGCAGTTAATTATCCATGGCAGCAGGTAAGGGATTAGTGACCAGGTAGAGTTTCACACCTGTCAATGGGGTGAACACTGTAGCTGCTCAGAAATATTTGGCAAGAGAGGAAATAATAGAGCCTTTCCTGTGCTAAACCGTAAGTCCCTTCCATATGAACTGAGGGGGAATTGTCTCCTGCTGGTGGAATTTGGTATGTGACGTGCCTGGACGAGATGTGGTTCAAAGTCATGTTGCTGCATGTGTTTGGCAGTAATGCTGGCTTAATAAATATCTGTCCTCCTCTTACATCCATGCCTACCTCTGTACTGCAGCCCACACCCCTGCCTTTGGTGCCACTGGAAACCAGCCATGGAGATACCTGGTTTGAAGAACAAAAATAAACCCAAACCTTTTTAGGAATGTTGGCTCACAGCCAGGGCAATATCCTGACCTAACTGGCGGCACTGATGCAAACCCCAGGAGTGCCAGCAGAACCCAGAGCACAGAAGTACCAGCCAGCAGTGAGGGGCAGCAATAGCTCAAGCCTAAATTACTACCAAAGACTTGGCATCATGAGCCTGGAGCTGGAGCCACAGTTTGGGGGAGCAAAGCTCAGCCTAATCCACTCTCTGTCCTGAACAATGCAGGGATACCACAGGTTTAACCCCCCTTTTGCCTTCGCCTTTGAATTAGGCAGCACAAATTTACATTTGCATCTTACACCCAAAAAAACCTTATTGAGCAGCTTGTTTCTGCCAAGGTAATTAATCAGGAGACGGCAAAAGATCACTTGGTTTCATCCCAGATTTCAAACCCCATTTGTCTGCTCTTCCCTGGCCTGTCAAGGTTTTCCCACATGCTGTGTGTTCTGGGCATCATATGGTCTCTTATTTTTAGCTGTAGGTGATTGCAGTACAGCCCCTTTAAAGAAAACCTACTGATGCTCTCTATTAGTATTCAAAAGCAATCAGGTGTTAACAGGCTTATACTAAAGTTTACCTGTCTATAATTTCTTCTGCTCTCACTTTCTTAGCTTTCATTCTCATAAGCTATGTCCCAAGTGAAAAGACAGCTGCTCACTGGATTGAGCCGTGACAAAACAAAACAAAGGCTCTTGTTTAGCCCTTCTTTAGCAATATCTTTTGGATACTGAAAATGTAGCACTTTTATCAGCTCACTCTTTAACTGTGTTTCTTCCATTCCCTGATTAACACATCTAAGTTTAAATGTTGGTGGCATAATTTACAGATTGCAAGGGTTTACTCTTTTTAGATTCAGTAAATGATGTTTAAAGTACTCAGGTGTCATTTTTTTATTACTGTCTCGGAGTCACGAAGTCAATTGATCTGAATGGAAGTGAGCAGTTTCCAGGATCAAGTTCAAGCTTGTAAAAGGAGATGAGTTACTAAAACTTAAAAAATTCACTGAAGCTCAAATCTTTCCCCAACAAGAATAGAATCATAGCTCTCTTTCTCTCTTTCCATATGTAGCATTATACAAGAAATGCAAAGTAAGATATGGGCATCTCTTGAGCATTTGTTGAAATTAGAATTCTGGTCATCATTGGATGTTCTTTGTGCCAGACAGAACTAACACTTTTTCCAAATAACTCCATCTTGGCCTCTGATACAGCATGTGCTTACTTGATTATTCCGAATACTTCAGAGTACTTTTATAGCTCTCTCATAATGAACAGCCAAGTCTATTTTGAATATGTTAATCTCAGGATTAAGTTAAATATAAATACATGCCCCCAGCACTCTGAAGGATTGATGCATTTTCAGTTTAATCTCTGAGGATTTTATTACCATTCAGAAGAAATGTTCAATATCAATTCAGCGTTGCTTCCAAGTAGGTGCACGCTTTCATAAATGCTTGAAGAATTTATATGAATCCCATTATAGAAATGCTGGGATTCATGTTTTATAGTTACAGAAGAACCAAAACCACAAAGGAGTAAGGGAGTGGTGTGACAACAGAATACATTTATTTTTTGGACAGGACAGGATTAAAAAGTGCTGCCATATGAGATCAAGTATTTACGTGGTCTAAACTCTCTGCCAGTTCCAGTTTATTTTAAAAATTCTGATGGATAAACTCTGAAGAGCCAGGCTTTATGCCAGATCAGGCACTTCCATCCCAGCTATACATTGACTCCCAGAGCAGACGCGGGGTGAGCACAAAGGTGTCGCGTTGACACAAACTGCACTGTGCACTCTGACAAGATCAGGGGACGTGCCTGCTTCAGGATAAAAGTGCTGAGAAGAAATCTGGAAGGGCACAGATCCAGTTATTTTGCTTATGTAACCATGGCCTTACAACTTGGACTGAGAAGAGTTGTGGTCAGATCACGGAGAATGTGGCTCCTTGGGCATCCATGCCCTTTCCCATCCTCATCCCAGCAAGCAGAGCTGAGAGAGACCAGGAAGCTGCAAACATGATGGACAGACTGTGAGAGCCTGAGGATATTTGTGAATTTGGGACGGTAAACAGTGTTGGTAGTACAAATGGACCCAGTGAACAGCAAATGGATTGCAGAAGGCATTCCAAGAGCCTGAAACCCAGGTGCTGTAGTGCTGCCTGGCTGCATCAAGGACAGAGCTCAGCTGGGAGGGGACAGCTCTGGGCTGAGGTCAGGGATGAGAGAGGTGCTCCTGTGCTCTGCTCCAAATGTAGACTGACTGTGGGCACTGGGGATCAGCTCTGCAAATCTTACAGAGAGTTTAACTCAGGGGAACAGAGCTGCATGATAGTGGTGAGGAGTTGGTGACAAGTGTGACCCAAAGCAGATTGCTCCTTATCCTGTGACTCCATTTTCAAAGGTGAAGTAATGTGGGGGGAGAGGAATAAGAAACATCTGAAATATGTGTTTGAGAACTTTGTACATCCTTTTAAAATGTCTAATATATTTATTTAATCTTTATTGTATACGGCATAAGATTTATATCATAACTGGCATTTTCATGGCACCTTTCCTCTGTAACAACTTTCTTTCAGAAATCACAAAGAATATTTTTTAAAACCCATCAATTAATCCTCACATAATCATTGATTGGGTAATGAAAATTATTCTATTTGCTTTCCTGTCCCTTCTAGATTTGTTTAAATCACATGAATCTTAAGAACTAAGAAAAGCAGCAGCAGAAACTTGTGAAGAATCCACCTGGTTTTTGTCCTCTTCCTCTTCTTTTTCTTTTTTCCTTATTTTAACAGGCTACAATCAGTCCTCCAGCCCTGTATCAGCTCTCTGGTCAGGTTTCAAGTGAGATTTAAGGCCACGTTTGACCTCTCATCCATGGAATGACTCAGGACTGATGCAGACACCACTTCACATCACTCTGTATCACAGCTGAGATCTGCTGGGGTGCACACAGGAAGGCAGGAGCTGACACAGCACACTGCCTATATTGCCTTCTTTGTTACAGTTGCTCCTCCCTTAATAAAAAAATAATTCCAGGTTTTGTTGATTTTTAGGGCATGTTGCTAGGTGCTAACTTTGTTATTAAAAAAAATGTTAAAAGTGTGTAGAATTTAGGTGTGATGGTGTATGTGACAGGGCATGATGGAGAGGTTAAGCCTGGCTATTTATTGTAGATAAAAAGTAATAGAATTGTAAAATATGCATTATTTTTTAAATCATTCTAGCCTGAGGCAGGGTTAGCTGAAGAGGTTTTTCAAGGCTGTACCAAAACATTTATATTCCAGACTCAATAATGTATCTATTTCATGATGATAAACAATCTCAGGCATCACCTTTGAAGTCTGGAAAAGTTAGCAGCTTGGTAAATAATTTTTAAAACGTGCCTGCTTTTCAAAGTAGCACTTGATATATTTCCATGCAGCTTTGGGGAAGCTCTTGGAAAAGTCATTGAAGGAGAGGAATCTGATGTGAAACTCTTAAATCGTTCAGTGTTTTTTTTGTTTTTTTTCAAATAATATACTGGAAGTTGGTGATATTTTTTTCATAGGGGTTTTATACATCTGGTATAAAGATTCTTGGTTTATTGCAAATATATAGAGCTTTTGAGGAATCTGTCTCACTTCCACGATATTTTGGAAGAGGACTTGTACATGGGCACGACTGGGCATCTCCACTCAAAAGCAGCGAGCCTTCTGCTCCCACACTGCCAGCCAGGGACTTGGAGATGCTCCCTGATGGCTAGACAGGAAAAAAGGCATTGTTTGGTTTATTTTTGCTGCTTTTATGACTAAAAACACACTTAGCAAAATTCTGAAAGGAGGAGGAAACCACAAGTGCACACAACATGGCCAAGGCTCCCCTGGATAAGAAGCTCTGGGAGCCAGGCTGGGCTGGCTCTTCCCTCAGCTCTCACTGGGATTTATGGTCATCTCGTGATCTAGGGGCTGGAACTGCCAGCACCAGAGGGGCTTACGACTCTTGTCGTTCTAAAGTTATTTGTGCATTCACTGTAGGCATTATGAAATTGCTGTGGGTTTTTTTATCTCTGAAGAGCCAGGCTTCTGAGCCACCTGCACAGCTTCCTAATCACAGGCATGGAAACTCCTGAACTTTAACTAGAAGTGTTATCTGAGTAGTCTTCTTTTAAGTTACTTTGGGGAAAAGTCAGTAATCAAGATTGTTTAAAAAAGCTTATGTTGAATGCTTTGCTATTGCAGAGCACACCTGCTGGGCCACTGGTATCAGTTTAATTCCAAAGTTGGCAACATTTCTCATGGATTGCCCTCTACACAAAAATCTCCATATTGCATATGTGTGTAGTTAACAGTAGATAAGGCTGTTGGATTTAAAAGATACATTATTGTGTCTGGAATATAAATGTTTTGGTACAGCCTTGGAAAAATCTCTCCAGGTACAAAAAGAAGAAAAATCCTTCAAGTTGCACCTTGAATTAAAATGAAGATGAATTTTTGACAAAACACTGTTTGTAGTATGCAGTATGAAGATTCCCAGTGTGTGGGAAAAGGCTTTCATGATATCACTAGAGAAATCAAAATAAAGAGCAGAAACTACCTAGGAATTCACTAGAAACCTTGGTGGGAGCTAGGAATAAAGCCCCCATGTCTAGTCCTTCCTCTTGGCAAGAAAAATAAATGTTTACTTATTAAACCATTTATTTCTAAATTGTCAGGTGTGGCTGCCCTTTACAGGAAAGCGGGTGCATGACTGGCAAGGGAAAAGAAAAAAATTAACTGGAAAAATAAATACTGTGAAGAGGAAGGAGATACTGCACAGAGGAAAACTTCTGTGATAGAAAAGGGCAATGGATCAGCAGAAGTTTGCTGGTATGGACAGATATGACAACATCTGATTTTTTTTTTTTTTTTTTACAGAGAGAAGAAGCTATTAAGCATATTTTAAGTCATTCCTGCTTGTATTTTCTCCCCCTCTTCTTTCTTTGTAGTTGTGGGTTTTGTTGGTTTTTTTTTTTCAATGACAAGAAGATAAACTGCTGGTTGTAAAGAGTGCTGCAGGGGAAACACTGGGGATATAACCACCTAATTATGAATTTCCTGAATGTGCAACATGACCAGGAGCAACTGGACAGGATTAGTGCTGTATGTTTCATCTCCAGCTGTTTCATGAATGCCAATCTCCAATCTCTTCCAAGAAGAACATTTTTTTTTCCGTGGCCCAACTTTTGGCTTTAACAATGCAAGCAATACTGCTTTGTTGTCTTTAGAGCCTGAACTGAAACAAGAGCTTTCAACAAAACAAACCCCAAGCAAACCTAACGAGCCAAAGAGCTGCACAGTGTTAAGGAGATTTTAGCTGAAATATTTGTAAAATATCAAAAGGAACATCCTTCTTGTTGGCAAAAGTGGAACTAACACTGTAGGGATGCATGATTACAAGACAAAAAATGAGAGTTATTTTCTTCTGGTGCAGTGGTCAGAAGTTGTTTTGAATAAGCACCACTGGTGTGTAATCTTCACGGCAAGCTTCTTGAATTGGTGAAGTGCCAATGCTCTTTGGAAGCTCTTAGCAGACAGGAACTTATTTAAACTTATAAAACCAACGTAGACGAAAAAATGTAAAAAATGCCCTGTGTAAGGCCTCAGCTTGCAAACAGACAAATTGGGAAGACAATGGTGCTTCTCATGGAAGAGAGGGCAGTAGGAACCTTTTATTTCCATTATGCCTTTGTAAAGATTAGGAAACAGCTAATAGAATAATATCCCTGACAAACAACAACTTCTGGGGTGTCAGAAATCACATCTTTGCAGTAATGGCATGGATGTTTAGAGGGCCTCTTCTAGCTGCTGCTGAATTCTCTGGTCTTTTGTGACTTCTAGTTGAGTTTGACGGGACATATTTGTTGCTTAGCAGTATCTCTATTTATTGGTAGAATCTCTGTGAGATTCCGAGGCCAAATTAAAGACTTGCTCATTAAATGTAATAAAATAAGTATTTTATTAATATAATAAATAACAAGTCCAATAAGTAACTGGTTTTATCACACTGATGTGCAATGCAAAGTTACCGTGCACTGCACTGACAGAAGAAGGGGAGAATTTTTATTTCAGAGTCATACAGAGATTATGCCTTTGATCTTATCCCAACAATAAGATTTTTGGGCCTTCTTCACATGTTATTGAGCATGAGAAACCCTGACCTGTGTTATCCTAAAAAAGGAAAAATCTGCTAATACCATGAGTACAAACTCGGTCAGTTCATGAGCGCAAACCTGTGAATATATGCTGAGTGAATAACTGGCATTCATTTCCTCTAAATAGAGAGGTACAGACAGAAATCCTGGTTTGTGCTAATGTTTACATGCCCTACTTATTTAGAAAGAGTGTCCTGCAGAATTTTGGATTCCCTGCAGTAAAAGTGACTATTATAAACTACATACACGTACCCAGATTTTCTTGCATGTGCCAGTCACCACAGGCACTCTCTTGAAAATAAAGCATTGCAAGGATTGAAGGAAATTATTGTGTTTTAATCTGTAAATCTAATTTGCCTTTAGCTTTCTTTTTTTTTGTCACATAAAAGAAACAAGACTACCATGACCAGATTCTACTATGTGATTTTGAGTACTCAATTGTTTAAGTTGCACTAACTTTATCAGTTTGTGAGACATACTGACAAAAAAGCATTTAATAACAAGAAAAGAACAGATTGTACGGTCTTGTCTTTATTGTATGGAAGGAGTAAGTTATGTCATCACAAGGAGGGAGAGGGAGGAGAGGTGCTACATCATTTTGTTCTGGATATTTTTGTAAGGAGAACTTCCACCTTTGCTTTGAGCATCCTGCCAGTCCCACCTCTCAAGTTGCAGGGTGAGGTCCAAGTAAGGGATGCTTCAGGGCCATGCCCTCAGCCTGATGGGTCACCAAAGGCAATTTTGCTGAGTGCTTCTGTCTTTCTCCATCCAAGTTTCTGCTTGCAAAAAAAAAAAACACCCAATGGTGTGAATGTGGACCTCTTGCTATGGATGAACGTAAATTGCTAGGACACTGAGTCCTGAGTCCTCACCCCACAGCTGCTCAGAGGTGTGATAATGCACATGGGGAGAAAACCCCTGGGGCCACAGCCCATCCAGTGTTTGAGTGGAACCATCCACCCTCTGTGCTGGTGCTATGCAGGGTTAAAACTGACTGAGGGCAGTATATCCCAGGTAAAAACCAACATGGTATTCAGCAAATAAATCAATCAAAGCACGCTCTGTATGCTGTCAAACAGCAGCGATGCCAAGAGCTCTGCCTGCCTGCCCTCCAGAATACAGAAGATGCAGCTTGTGGGAATAGTAACAGTTTAACTCAAATCCCGTCAGAAATGTGAGGGAAAGTATGCTGAGAGAATAAAGACTGTCTTCACAGCCTTGGCAATGATGTCTGACCTCCAAGGCCACATCCCGATTGTACAGAGACATGGGCCCCTCTCTGGGTTTTACCACCGAATAGGAAGGGATGGCTGATGGAGATGATGGCAGAATACAGGATTTAGAACTAGTTTGGATCCAGCCTCAGTCAACAGTGCCAAAATTGTTACTGTGTGATGGCTAAACAATTCCTGCTAGAAAGGAGTTGGGGGTCTGTCTGGTCCTGCTGCATCTGCAGCTTTGTAGTGACTGTCAGGGGGACATGGATCCAACAGAAAGTGCAAAGAAGGATAGAGCACAGCCCCTTCATCTTGCTCCTCTGCAACAGCACATGTGGGAAGGGAGATGGAAGAGACTACCGTGTTCCTGACGCCACTCGCTTCCTGAATAAACAGAAAGATCTCACTGTGATAAAAGATAAATATGCATGTTATTGAAAAAAAAACCCAGACTCATCAAAACAGAAAAATTAGTTCATAGCTTTGGTCTGTATTTATTTGGATGATAGTTTAGGTCAGTTATTTTCTCCAGTGTGACTTGTCCATCCCTGCTGTGTCATCACTTAACCTAATCCTCTTCCTTTTTCAGCAGCAAGACATATTTCCTCTTGGTCTGATTAATGCTCTTCCTAGATGAGCTGTTTCAGGGAGTAAGCTGTAAAAGAAATAGTTTTATCTGTTATTTATGCAGGAACTCTCTGATGGAAAGCAATCCTTGCTTCACTCTCCCCTGCCCCATCCCTTGGTTCCTCAGCCATGCCCAGGCTCCACTGTACCAGTTTATTGTTGCTGTTAACCATCTGCTCTTCCAGCTCATCAGGGCCGTGGGGATGAACAGGAGGAGCTCCAAGGAGAAGGCAGCATTTGGTCCAGGTCCAGGCTGACCTTGCTCTAGTTTTTGTGAGTCTGCCATTCTGCAGTTCAGGTTAGACTGGGAATGTCCTTGTGCCTGGGGCCCCTGTTCTGACTCTCTGGATGAGGACCTGACTTCTGCTTTCTCTGGGTTTAATTTTATTTACTCTTTAATTTAAATTTTATCTTTTTTTTCATAATTTTCCAACTCGTGTCCATGATTTTTTACCTTCTAAAATGTCTTCACTATCCTTTATCTTTTTTTTTTTTTTTCACAAAACAATATCTGAGACCAAGTACAGCCTTTACCACCCTAGTGAGTAATTAATCTCATCTGGTCTGTAACTCTATCCAGGACCATCAAAAAGTCTCCGTGTTTTGGGTCAATAATAAAACAAAACATTTTTCTACTTTTAGATTTTATGCATTACAAAAGTTTTTGCAATTAACGATGAACAATACTTAGTGCTGGCTGACTATTCCACATTGAAAAATTTTTCCCAAGGGAAAAATGCGTATTTGTTATTTTCGTAGGAATTATCTATTTCAGATAACTTTATTTTCATTTTTCTGGGTTTTAGTCATGTAGAAAAAAGCCCCAAACCCAGCCTATTTGGGCATGATGCTTTTACTCAGCTTTGATGCCAAACTGATTTTTCTTTAGTGTGTGTTTCAGCAAGAAGCAGAACATCAAGGAGTCCTATGGGAAAAGTGTTTGTGTTGATATTTTAATGGAAGCTGAAGAAAATACACTTGGGCTGCCTCAGACTCCAGAGGGTTTTCCAGTTTTTGAAAGGAAACCTTGCTCTGGTGGATAAAGTCGATCAATCATTGATAAAAGCTGTTGGGAAAAGTAACACTGAAGAATATAGTGATGGAGAGAAGGCAGAGCACAGGACATGCGGGGAATGAGCTCCTGCAGAGGAAGGTTGGCTTCCCCAAGGACCAAGGCTAAATCAAAAGACCCTTCATAGCATGGCTGTGATCTGTGGTGGGGGCAAGGCCAAGTCCTATTTTAAGCTTTTCCTGTAACCAGATTAAAGCTCTAGTCACGACTCCCCCATGGCTCGGATGCAGTGCTGAGAGGTGAATGACCACCATGGCTCCTTGGGGCTCTTTACCAGAGCCAGAGGATAAACTTATCTTTTTTAGGGCTGCACAATTTAAAATGTCAGAGCGTTTCTTTAGCCCTGAACAGTATTGCCTTGAGCTTTTCCTCCTCGCTCCCAGCTGATGGGAGTGCAGGAATGACCACACTGATGGGAGCATAAGGCCTCGCCTTTGCAGCACCCTGCAGCAGACACCAAGGGAAGGACATGTGTGGGGACATGCACTGAGCTCGGCCTGGAACTGTTGGGCAAAGGGCTTCCCTGTCAGAAATGGCATTTTGGTGCCACAACTTTCCAACATCCATCACAACCACAAACCCATGCTAGGGCTGGGTGGACAAGGGAAAGCTCGGTGGGTGATGTGTGCTCCAGGGGTAGTATTTGGCAGTAAGTGAAGGGTCTACAAAACATATCTTATGAGGAATAGCTGTGGGAGAGAGGAGGCTCAGGTGAGACCTCATCCGTCTCTGCAAGTCCCTGAAAGGATATTGTAGCCGGCTGGGGGACGATCTTTTCTACCGCACCTGCAGTGAGAGGACTGCAGGAAAATAGCCTTAAGATGAGATAGGGGAGATTCAAATTAAACATTACAAACAAATGTTTTACTTTTGGGGGGGTCTGGCATCGGAACTGAAGGTGGTGGAGTCACCATCCCTGGAGGCGTGCGAGAGGCGCCTGTACCTGGCGCTGGGTGATGAGGTTTAGAGGTTACAGCGCTGCTGCTGGGTGGGCGGCTGGCCCGGATCATCTCGAAGGCGATGATTCTCTAATTCTATTATACTACGATTCTAAGCAACGCCGAGCGGCTCGGGGCGGACACGGGGAGCGGAAGAGGTGAAGCGGGAGCGGGGCGAGGCGGAGGGGCGAGGCGGAGGGGCCAGGCCCGTGCGCGCCCCGTGCCCGCCCCTCCTGAGGCGGCGCGGGGGCGGGGCCCGAGCGGGGCTGGCCGGAGTCCCACGCCCGCC
>VZRF01015755.1:377790-494852 GCA_013396875.1 Vireo altiloquus
GCGGGGGCCGCGGGCACCGCGGGTGTGTGCGGGGAGCCTGCCCGCGGCAGCCCCCGAGCCGCGCCCCGCTCCGCAGCTCGCTGCCCGGCCGGGGGTGCGGGCAGGTGGAGGAACTGGGGGAGCTCCTCCGCCTCCAGAACGTCGGGATCCCGTGGGCATGTTGGAGAAAAAACTGGAGAAAAAACTGGAGAAAAAACCCGACCGTCTTCTCTCAGCCCCGTCCTCCCCGCCCGGCTCCTGGCAGAGGCGGCTTGGGGAAGGAAAGCCCTGGAAACTTTTTATTTTTGCTTGCCAGACACCTTTTTAAAATGGCATGCGACCAGCAGACGGAGTGAAAAAAGAACAACTCTTTTTAAAAGCTTAACCTCTCTTAGGTTAAGACCACAGCTGCATCCCCCCCTTCCCGGTTCTCAGAAATGTTCTATTTAAATAAGGTTTTGGCGGAGGTAGTGTGGCTTGGAGTTAAATGTAACGAACCATTTATCCCATCTATATTTGTAGAAAAGAAGGCGCGGGGCAAGCCTGCCTCTCTCCATATTAGTAATTTTGTATTTCATTTGCATTTCTTTGTGTCTTTTGAGTATCTAAAAGTACTGGCCTTAAAGGGGTAGTGACCCCATCACGGAGGGGGGAACTGAGATAGGGAGAGATTGGAGTTTCTTGTTAGCGGTTTTTTGTTTTTTTTTTTTAAATTTTATTTTATTTTTAAAACATTGTTATTTGGACTCCGTGCTGGATCTGTGAGAACAGGATTCGCGTATCCCAGTTCCCTGTGCCCTAACCACAGCTGCTGTATCCCTTAACCGCTTACCCTGCAGAACACAGGGCTCAGCCAGTACGTTCCTGAAAGGTGCCAAACCAGTCTAACTCGAGTTTAACAATGTGCTAGGTAATGGGATTTCAAACTTCCACGGATTTTTAAGCGTAGAACATTATTTCTCAACCTTTTTTTTTGTTTTTCGCAGCAGAGCTTGCTTAAAAAAGGTTGAGAGTGCCAGGCCTGGCAGTGCCTCGGTGCCTGTACTGGTCTGGGTCTGCGCTTTGTTCTGATGGGGAGCGGCTGGTCTGGACGCGGATGACACAGTGTGTGCTTGGCTGGAAATCCAGATAAAGGCATTGCTTCCATTAACCTCAGGAATGGGCCACAGGCTGCCTCCTGAGTGGAAGCATCTCGCTCCTCTCGCCGCGTCCACCGCCGGTCTGTCCCACCTACCGCCCGTGGGTCTCTCTCAGCAGTCGCAGAATACGCTGCCGGTGCTACCAGTAAGAAAATGATTCTTGGCCGTGTTCCCGGGGTCATTTCGGGTCTCGAACAGAAGCGGTCTGTTAGTGCTTTTTCTCTTAATCTTCAGCACTCTTGTGGTTCCCTTTCGTTAGTTTCAAAGCTGTTGTGATTTGTGGTTGGATTGGGACCCTGCTGTGGCAGAAACGTCTGCTGCCCCAGGAGTATTGTGTATTGTTCTTCCCAGTTCAGTATCTTTTAGCTACTTTATGCTTGTAATGTAGCTCGGAGATGAGTCTGTGTAGAAGGTGATATTTTTTACTTTTTTTTTTTTTTTAACATTTTGAGCCTTTGGGACTCATCTGGTTTGGGTTTGAGGTCACTGCTGGGACAGCAGTGAGAGGGGTTTTTCATACTATTAGCCTGTAGTTGGCCAAAGGATAAGAAGTGAAGGTAGTTAGCAGCCAAAATAAGCTGATATTCTGCTATAGCCAAGAAGCTCAAAGCTGTAACTCCATACTGCAAGTATTTTATCTTTAGTCTCAGAAAAGTTTGTAACTTCCAATCTGAAATCTGTTTATCCTGGCACTTTTTTTCCTACGTGTAGTATTTAGGGAACTGAAAGAAGATTTCTCCATTATACCTCTTTCTTAGCAGATAATTTATTTTTTTTTTCTCCTCACTTTATAGTGTCCTTCATGTCCTCTGAGAAAGAGAAGCGGTTAAGGGCAGTCAAACTTATGCAGTTCATAAATCTGTGCAAGAAAATATATAGACAGACCATGCAGCAAACTTCTGCATGTGTATCGTTGTATTCATGAACTTTCTAATAAGTATAATTCACATTTTCCCTAAAGAATGTAGGTTGTCAGAACCACCATTTACAGTATGAATAAATGTTTGTAGCGTGAGGATCTTAATTCCTTCTAAACACATATAATTAAAGGCCCAGAGCTTGAACACACCTGAATAAAACAAATTACTCTCTACAGTGCTTTTCTCTTCACTGTAGTCTAGCACTTCCCTCCAAAGAAAAGACATGAGGGAAGATGGAGCGACCTCTTTGGACCACCTGGCGTGGCAGTTTGGGACACGCTGGGAGAGCATCCCGCCGTTCCACCAAGGACGTGGCTAATGAGTGTTAAGTCTGGAAATAGTGTCGCAGTGCACTGGAATTGTTTTGAGCAGCATGCCACAAGTTATCGAAGTCCCATTTGTTTGCAGTAGCCTTTAGTGTACAGCAAATAAAATAAATAGCAGAAGAAGCCAGCAGAGCCCTGTGTAAATCTCAGCTGTGCAAAATACCGGAGAGGCAACGAGTTTCTCAAGCGTTGCCCTGAGAGGATTTGTGCCTCAGTGATTGCCTCTGCACTGCTGAGTGGTGGAGGATCCTTTAGAAACAGCAGTATCAAAACTCATGTTGTTTACGGCCAAGGTTTAGTGTCCCTGTGTGATCTGTCCCTGGAGATGGAAGGTATGTGGGAAGAGGGAAGTTCTTCAAACAAGGCAGTGGAAATAGGAGCCGCTGGATACACAAGCCATCTACAGGCAGGAATGCTGGTGTGTCAGCGAGCAGATAACTCCAAGCAGCTTCCACTGTGGATGTGGTGGTTGGCGTTTTTATCAGTTTATTCTAAGCACCTCTTTGCAAAATTAAAGTTGGAAGCCTGCTTGCTGTTGGATTCCAGACAGCCAGGGGAAAAAAAAAGCGCAAACTAATTAAATCTGATTTATTGTGGAATTTGCAACAGTGTTGGAGAGATGAGTTGCCTTTCAGAAATGCTGCTGTGGATGTTAAATCTGTGCTCTGCTCTGGGTGAAGAATGACGGTGCTGTTGAGCAAGTACACAAGAAAAATGTCTCCTGTGTTAAAGTCTGTTCTTGAGCAGGAATATTCCCTGGAGGTTCCAGGTAGTGCAGCTTTGAGCAAATCTTTGTGGTGCTTTTAATTGGGAAAAGGATGGGTTTCCTTGAGCTTAGAGGTTAAAATGTAGGGCTTCTCCAGTGACATGCTTTCTGCGTTTGATCTGAGGAATCCTTTGTTTACAAGTAAATTGTGGTGTTTGTTAGCAGATAACAGACAAAAAGCCAGCTGCATAAGAAACATTCTCTATTTGTTTTTCTAGTGGTGACAGTTTATAATGGTGATAAACTGAAAATTGCCATGTGGATATTCTGCTTAGTAAACTGCAGCTATGTATAGTGTTAGTTTTGTAATATGAAACAACAAACAACTCCTAAGTAATTAAATGTATACTTTGTAATTTTTTTGGATGAGAACAAAACTGCAGCTGTTACTGATACATGGCATTTGCTTGTTCTGGCATCTGCTCCATGTTCTAGAAGGTACTCAGGGCATTGACAAGATGGATTCAGGAGAGGAGTTTCTGCTGTTGTGTTTTAGTTTATCTTGTTATTTGTTAGATTTAGAATAACTGAAAGCAAACACTTGAATTCTCTGGAGGTGAAGGTGATAAGCCTGATTTTTCTCTATTGACTCTGTATGGAAATTCTGTGGCAGCAATGCAAATACCTTAAAACATGCTTTACATCTCAGTCTCTTATCATTGCCTTAGTTGTAATTATGGCCATTTCTATTATTAGGCCCTTGCAGAGGACTCTAATAATAGAATGTGTGTATACATGTATTTAAACATATACTTCATGTTTTCAGGAATGTTTCATAGGGAATCCTTTGAAGAGAGAGAAAGAAAATGCTTTCAGAAGGTTAATAAAAACTTCAATAAACAAAAATTTCAGATGACCCTTGCCACCCTCAGAGGTGCTTGGGATGTTGTGGACAAATTTCCCCATGCTTTTAATCTAAACTAGCAAATTCAATGTGTTCTGCTTAGTTTGTAGGTTCTCTGGGCCTCTGTGCAGCTGTGTCAATTTTACACGCTTGCTCCCTGTTCTCTACTCACCCACTAATAAAATGTCAATGTTTATAACCTAAATCCCGGTGTTATCTTTTGCCCCAAATATTTCTGCACAATTCTGTAGTCAAACCTAACACTGTAGTGAAGTAAGATGGTGTGATTATTTTGGACCTTGATAGCAGAAGCGGCGTGGGAGTAGAGAGTTGTCCCGATTTGTTTCAGGATGACCTTACAATTTTCCTCTAGTGTACGATTAGTTAGCTGAAAGAATTCATTCTACTTTATAACTTGCCTTTGTTGTAGAAGTGTGTCCCTGTTCAATGGCAATTCACGTAATATAAGTGACCTTATGCTTGCAGGCACTTGAACTGATCTAGGTATGTTACTCAGTGTTATGCATTGCTCTGCTCCTTATTTATTTATTGATGTGGAATAAAGCAGCAGACAAAAAAAAAGATGATAGCATTTGTGGGTAATGAGAGCATTGAGAATGTTTCCTTCTGGTCAGCCTGTATTTTTTGTGGACTCATGTAATGTCAACTCATAGAAGAGGAAAAAATTACTTTCAGTGTCTTGTTACTAGCAAATGGCAACCAGAAACATCACTTCATTAGAATAGATTAACAGAGCACAAGAGACCCAGTAGGAACTGCAGAGCTTGTGGATTATTTGGGGTCTATAATGCCCAAATAGTGGGAAGTTTTTTGTCTGTAAGTACTGATAGAAGTGGTGAGTTTGAAAAGCAAAGGCACAGCTTGGGCTTGACTGACTCCATGAAGGGTGTTGCTTTACTGGGGGACTCAGTATTTTGTCTTTCATATGATGTTAAAATATCAGGAATAATGTCTTAGGTTGGAGTAGAAAAAAATTCTCCTTTTGTGACAAGGCAAATTGGGATATAACATGTACATGATTCTTCTAGATGTATTTGAACTGGATGCAAGTTTGGGACCCAGTTACATACATGCTTGTGTGTGTTCTGTTCTTGTAGCAGATGGTAATTGGTGTTTGGTTGGCTTGAACAATTAAAGTGTTGGTCTTGTTTTCCCCAGTTCTTACTTCGCTTTGCTTAGCACATATTAATATCCTGTTCTTTTATGCCACTCTGAAGCTCTGAGGAAATGATTTTATAGTCTTCTTAGGAGATATGTTTTTGTTAACTGTATTAAAAATTTGAAAAAAGGGGTTAAAAATAAGCTGTAGTTTTCCCCCAAAATGTGTTAGTGTTCTTCTATTATACAGTCTTGTATTGAACTGTGGCTACCTTGGAAGCCATGGCCTTTAAGGCAAGGAATTTGTTCCTATTTGGTTGCACTGTCTGAAGGATGGCAACACATTTCTTGAGGGCTGATTTCCACTGAGTCATCCCCTGAGCAGGTCAGAGGGACATTCAGCTGCTATCACATCTTTTTCTTTGGCAGGTTAACTAGGAAATTTGTTTTCAAAGCCTGCCTTGGGGAGGAGAGAGCAACAAGTCTTTATTTTCGAGTGCTGGAAAGTGTTAGAAGCTGTGGCAGCTCAAAGAAAAGCAAATGAAAGAAAACAACTGTTTTTTACTCTGGATTTTTATGGAATTCACTTCTGCTTTAGTGTTTTTTTTTAATTTCAAGGTCCTCTGCTTTTCTCAGTGTCCCACTTGCCCATCCTTTAACACGCTTACTCATTAGCCATGCGTGATTTCTGATACTACGATAGGATTTTCCTTTTAATTTTCTCTCTGTATGATTTATGTTATGTTGGTTGCACAGCTGTTAAAGGTGATCCTCAGCCATGCAGTGAGGTTTCTTCTGCTCTCGTACTCCAGGCTGGGGGCTCAGGGTGCAGCATTTGGTGACAGGAGCAGTGTCCTTCCTGAGCAACCCATCTGACAATCCTTGTGTCTGGGGAACCAATACTAGAGACACAGTACTTAATTTGGCACAGTGTTTGCTCTTTGCTGGCTTTTCTTGAATGCTTCAGTTGTGGGTGAGGGAGGGGCAGCAGATCCATGTTTGTGGAACGCTGCTTTCCCTTCAGTCCTCTTCCCTTTGACTTCATGCTCTTGCTCATGCACTGGTCGTGACGTGTGGCCTCTGCATGACTAAAAGTGCTGTCAGGGACATGAGGCTGCTGGCTGGGAGGAACGTGTCCATCCCCAGGTGCCGTGGGGTATGCCCAGCTCTGCAGCCCAGGTGGCTGTGTCCTGGCTCTCAGGTGGGTACAGGTGACCCAGGAAGGCTGTGGCGTGTGGTCCCCACGTGCTTCAGAAAAGCCCAAGTGGCCTGATCTGACTGCTGCTTGGGTCATGGGTTGAGACATTGTTGATGGGATGGGTCCCAGCCAGCCATACAAGGGGGGAAAATCCATGGGCGTCTTTAAAAGCTGACGCTGAGGAACAGGTGAGAAACCTTCTGACTTGGTTGGCAAGGGTATTCTTATAAAGAAGGAAATGAGAGATTGGCAGTATAGTGAGGTGGTCTCGTGTTTTGGATGTTGTGTGTAAGACATGGCAGTGTTAGAGTTAAACTTCACGTGGTCTGTGGAGAGCTTAGGCTTGGAGAGTAACCCAGAAGCAGGATGAGCTGCAGAAGGTCAGTGGTGTTACGGAAAAGAGAAAGGGATAGCAAAAAATAAATCTAAATTCAGTATAAATCATAGTTAAGTGGTGCTTCACTATGTCTGTGTTGATGTCTGAACATGTACGTGTGTTGTCTCCTCTTAAATGAGTAACCTTATGTGGCCCGGAGGAGCACAGAAAATGTCACAGTGTCACAAATAATCCCCTGTAGAAATTATGGAGTTAAACAACACTTAAGAATCTGGATCAGTGCAAAATTACTCGATAGCCAAAAGACTGACCCCTGCTCTCTTTATGCACTGTGACCCTGCAGGCTGTCAGCTCTGCACCGAAGAGCTCAACCTCCTTTTGTACTTGTAGGAAATATATGTTAGATATTTTGAGGCTAAAGGGTTAATTTTATGGCAATTCAGGGTATACATTGATATGTTCATAAGTCAGCTTGTTTGACAGTAATTTTCTCCCTGTTCTCTAATCAGAAGTTTGTTACTTGGGCTGCTGCAGATGCTTTCCCAGTCTCTGATAAGGCTGATATAACACCCAGAATAGGCAGAAGTGAAGCCTGATTTTCTGATACCTCTGTGTTTTGCTTACACACAACCCGGTAGTTCATTCCCGTGGTGTCTCCTTATGTAACTTTCTGTTTATATGCTATCCTTTTGGTTTATTTGTTATAAAACTAAATTACATTTTAGTTCAGCAGGACCTCAAAACAACAGAAGTCAACAAACAAACCTTAAAGGACCAAACCAAAATGACTTTGTATTTCCCATTGTGGTAAACTTAGATGTTGGTGAGGTAATAATGTCATGTTCAGAAGGAAGAAGTATCCTATGGATTTCAGCAGGGACCTAGCTAATGTCTTATTGGATGGCTTTTGTGGAGTACTTGGTGGCACTAAGCTATTCCTACCATGCCAGGAATGTAAAATGCCATAAATAGGAAGCAGCATAAGGTTAATTGAGAATTTTAATACTAGATCATAGCACCAGTTTTGCTTCACAAAGGTCTAAGGTCACACTCTTAGACACTTGGCACTGAACACGCAGGTTATTTTATTCATAGCTGACCGTAACCAATGCATGAGAAATCTTATGACTGAAAAGGAATTCTGAGATTTTTCAACAAAACAAAAGTTCTGCAGAGTTTGACATAGAGAAGAGCTACCGAAAGGACAGATTTAGATTAGATATTAGGAAGAAATTTTTTACTATGGTGGTGGTGAGACTGACACAGGTTGCCCAGAGAGGCTGTGGCTGCTCCATCCCTGGAAGTGTCCAAGGCCAGGTTGGACAGGGCTTGGAGCAACCTGGGATGGTGGAAGGTGTCCCTGCCCATGGCAGGGGGGTTGGAACTACATGATCTTTATGGTACCTTTCATCCCAAACCATTTCATGAATCTATGATCTGAGCCTTAATCCTTGTTTCTTGTGTGTCAGCTGGTGGCAAAATTAACTTGTTTCATTCTGCTCCACACATGTTTATTTTTGCAACTCCATATGCTGCTCTAACAGATCTTTATTACCGCTTGTTAAGTTCAGCGGTGCTTTTAGTGACTGCATAAAACATAAACATCCTCTGTGACTTTGTTAGACATATAGTGCAAACTTTTTGTTGACTTGAAGGCTGTTCCTCAGGTCAGTGAGCACTGCAAGCAGCAGTCAGGGCACTGTACGCCCACAACTGCGAGGATATGCGAAACGGAAAGGAATTGTCTTGTTACCTCATTTAAGTGTCTTCTCTCTGCTAACTCTCGTGTGCGTGGTGTTTTATCTTTACCCTTTCCCCTCTCGGTTAGCAGGGCTGGACGTGCTTGTCCAGCTGTTCCAGCTGCCTTGTTCAGTGGGCAGGAAATGGTGATGTGGTGGAAATTAGGCAATTCTGCTGAGTGCAACCGAAAGGGTCTCTGATCTCTTCCACAGCAGCCGCTTCTGGATAAAACGCAAGAGTCAAAATAATTCAGATACTTCTGTAACCACAATCTGTGTAACGAACGAGGCGGCTACACTTGAATTTTTATGCGTCTGAATAGGTTGCTTCAGTGGATGTGTGAGAGCTGCTATGTTACTGTAAAGGCAATATTTGTGGATCTAAAACTCTGAAGTTAGACATCAACGGTTTCATTTCCTTTTAGCATTTTGGGATCATGCAGTCAAACAGGATGACATTATGCTCTAAAATGTTGCTGTGAAAAGTTATTTCAGTTTCTCAGACCTTCTAGACTATTCCAGTCCTGCCCTTGCTAGCACCTCTGAGTCCTTTCTGGTCTGTCTTAGTAAATCTTTATTTCTCTCTTCCCTTTTTTCTTCGTTAGATTTTTCTAGACTACAGTGTATTGATTTCAGCGTATCCTCCGTTGTTGGGTTAGTGCAAGGGGATGAAAGAGAGTAAAATGTGAGAATTGGGATGGAGAAAATACGGATATGAGAAGACATGGAAAATAGTATTGACTGGATTAGTTTGCCAGTAGACCAAGTATATTATTATTATTGGCCCTGCTATAATTTAAGGTTCCGTGACGTTCTCTCAATGAAACATAAGCAAATACAATAACACACTTTTACGTGATTGAGTTCACTTGGACAGTGATAACACCACCTTTGAGCAAATTTGATCCAGCCCAGTTACCAGCAGTGACGTGTTTGTGCTGCAGCTGCAGAGCTGTGGGCAGTGCTGGGTAGGGACGAGGTGCTGCTTTCTGGCTCCGCGTTAGCGACGTGGCAGCGGCAGATCTGTCCTTTCACTTCGGGAGGGAAAAGCAAAGCCTTGGCCTGGTGCCTGGACTAACCTCACATGGCAAGCAGAGGATTTGTATTCAAGTTAGAAAGTATACGGGGATGGCAGATTGGATCTGTCAACTTCCCTCCTCTTCTGTCCTTGGAAGAGTTATTTTCCATTAATTATGGATACTTAAATTTTTTTTAAAGTGTTCTGTCTCTGTGGAGCAAGTGAGGTGTAGCTGTGGTCTGCTGCTGGTTCTCTGAAGGGCCCAGGATGGCTGGCTGGGCAGGAGGTTTCTCTCTGCTCGGGCAGGGGTGCAGTGAGTTCCTGCCTGTGTTCCCTGCCAGGACTGTTCCTCCTCCTGGTCCTACTGCTTGGCAAGTGCCAGGCAATTTGAGGGAGCTGTATGCAAAGCTTAGGTGATTCAAATGAAGAAAACTTAACTTTTCCGTAAAAATTTCAAAGATTTGACTGGTTCTTCAGTGAGTGTTTTATGTTGGCTACATACTGTATAAAGTATCACTGATTTAGTATTTTTGCATATCCCTGCTTTTCTCAGAAAATGTTTTGCAATATTCAGCTTGTGCATTTATGAAAGGTTTTGGCAGATGGAAAGGGGAAGCAACAACTCCTCTCGTCATACGCAAAACACACAGTTGGAAGGAAGAAACAGATTAATACCATTTTTATCTATTCTAATACATTAGACAAAGGTTTTCTTTGTTTTTCTGCCAACATCAGCTCTTCCTGACCTTTGTGATCGATATTGGCACTGAAGTTTCTTAAAGCAGATACAGAGACTTTTGTTGTGCAACTCTTCAACCGGAGTACGAACGTGGTCTGATAGTGGTTATACAGCCATGAAGAAAGGTACCCACCCAAGGGGGGAGTCTTATTTTGCTTTTAATAGAGATGGGAAGAGAGATTACCTCGATTTTGCAAGTCCTTCTGGGATTTGTTTTGGAAAGTGTGTGCATTCTGATCACCTGTGTTAGTGAAAGATGGGTAAATTTGAAGTGGCAGAGTTACAGGCAAAGGTTACAGGCGTGACTGGAAGTGTGGAAAGCCTTTCTCGTAAGATGAGATGGAGAAATGTTTAACAGGAAAGAAGTTCCAATGAACTTTACTATCTCTAAATCCATCAGAGAGGTAAACACTGAAGGTGTACAGGACTGTTTAAGCCACAAGCCAGTGTTGGCAGATGAGCGCGTGGATGCAAGATGTTAAGAAATAAAAACTTCTTTAGAATTTGATCAAGCAGCTTAGTCCAAACCCAGCCCAGCTATCTAAACAGGAGACAACTGATGGCAAGCAGGAAGACCTAAGTAATTTTAATGTATGGGGCTTAATGCAAGGCTATTGAAGAGTATGTGGCTGTGATATTCCCATATATGAATAAGTGGCAGACTGGTTTCAAGGAAATGAAGAACAGAGAACCTGGAATATAATCTGATGAAAGTACTGTGGGCATTCATTGCAGCTGCAAAATTTATATATCTACTACTTATTTTTTAATGAACTGGCATAATAAAAATATTTTTTTTCAAGTCTGCTTTCATCTGAAGTTATGTATGTGCAGAGCTGTACAATACTGGTGGTACAACTTCAGTATGACTACAATCCTGATGGAATTTCACTTTTATGTCCTGTTACTTTTGTTGGTGGAACATAGTTCCATAGTTCCTGTTGTAACATAGTTCCAGGAAAGGAGATGGGCAGCTTTGAAAGAGCTTTGAATATCAGGTCAAACAATAAAGGTGCTTTTCAAAAGTGGTGGATCACTTATCAAAGTGGAAAGGTTTGTATCCAAAACTTTACCAATGGTAATCTGTAGGAAAGAGTATGTTAATTCCTTAGATAATCACAGGTTTCAAAGCAAAATTAGAACGCAAGATAAACTTTTGTTTACACTTTGTCTTAGGGGGAAAAAAACGTAAAAATGTCAGGGTTACACAGATGTGAACTTAAATATTTAAAAATCCAAATGTCTGAATTTGTTTGCTGATAAGAAGATGGAAGCTATACTGAAATACAAGGTAAAAGTATTTTTAAAAACTGAAATCAATGAATAAATGTGTAGTTCCAAAGTTGAAATACTTTCAGTGATAAGGAAAATCCAAATTTGGTCATCTACAACTTTAGAAGTGGCTGTGAAACCAGAAAGTTGCTAGTTCTGCTTGCACCATGACTCTGGAAAAGGAAAAATCAGCATGTAGAGAAGGTATTGTCCAGCTAATTGCTTGGTAGCTACACTGAAATTGCTTTAATACTGACCTGTGGTGTTCCCTTTCCCAGCAGATTTGGAGAGGAGGATGCAGTGAGTCCTGCAGACTTCCATCTGAGCCTTTTCCTCTGCAACAGAAGTCACAGGAACTTGTTGACAAAACTGTTCTCTGTGATGCAACTGAGGTTTTCTTTTGGGGTGGGTTTTTTTTTTTTGTTCTAAAGAGTCAGGTTTTACTTAAATATATTACCAACACTCTCATTTAAGCTTGTGATGTGCTTTTTCCTGAGCTGCTTGGCAGGGGGAAAAGTTGTTTTAATTGTCTTTATGCTAATGCAGAAGAACTGGGAGCTTGTTTCCATCCATCAGCGCTGGAAACTGAAACAAAAGCCAAGCAAACTTGCAGATGGTTGCAGATCCTGGATCCCAGCCACTGCCCGATGCAGCTCGGTCTGCCTGCCTCTGTCATTTGCTGCTTACAAAACACTCTGCTTTGGTGTGTGAGCGTGGACTTTGCCTTTGTCAGCGGCAGGAGGAGGAAGGTGCAGCCGCGCCGTGGGGCAGGAACAGTCCCCGCGGGGCCCTCAGCCTTTGGCCAGGGCTCCTCGCCAACGACGTAAGGATTGGTTTGGGACATCTCCAGGGTTATAAAACACCCAGCTGTTGAACTTTTAAAGTTGTGTGTGACTGGGCAGCTGGGAACTTGGATGGGCTGGAGGATGAGCTGTGTTTGACGGAGGAACAATGGTTTCACAAGCGCGTACACGTACTCCCCTCAGCCCCCTTCTGGGGCTATGGGTGTGCACTATCTGAAATTCTGTTGCTAATTAAAAATCACAATAAACCAGTGCACTTAAAAGTGGGTTTTGTTAGCTTTTTTTTTAATTTAAAACTGCTCAGACTGGGGAGTTAATGAAACAATTGGGAATGGCATCTCGCATTGTGACCACTTTCTCAGTCGTGGCTGAGTTGGTGCAAAGTATGTTGCAGTTGATTTTTATCGTTCTGATGGGGTTTCAGCCTACTGTGGCAAGGGAAAAGTTAACATGGGCAACAAGAACTAACTCAGCTTCAAGGGGTGAAAGTGCTGGTGGGAGGCCAGGAGCTGACTGGAAGAACCTGGCTGGGATTCGGGCAGAGGGAGCATCCCTTAGCAGGTTGGCAGAGCCAGGAGCACAGCAGAAGTGATCAGTGGGGCTTTATTTTATGCTGTCTGGGTAGTATGGTTTAGTTTCAGTCACACCCACAAACTGCTAAGCATATCCTGATTTAGGAAGTTCAGTGTGAAAAAACTTGCTGTGTAAAGCTGTATTTTTTAATGTGGACAGTCATAGAGATCCCATGAAGTGATAATTAGTGTTACTGGCCAGGGCTGGCTGTCAATTTTAGTAGGAAATCATTAAATAAACACTGGTGAATAACCAGTATACTGGTTCTTCTTCCTGTGGAAGAGACCAGAGCACTCACAGAGGTGATGTGTTTCATTATCCCCATTTTGCAGCTGAGAAAACAAGACACAGAGGTAAAAATACTGGAGATACTTTGTTTGAGGCTTGTTTCAATTGAAGCTGGATTAGAAGTCTTATTGGTGGTCTGCACATATCTGAGGGTTTCCCTTCCCAACACAGGTCTTGACAAGTGCCTGTGTGCAGTTCCTATGTCTGAAAGCCTCTCCCAGAGGAAGTTTCCTTGGCAAGAGGGCAATAACTACTTGCCTTCTGCTCAGCATATTATATTGTATCTGTAGGAAGCCTTTGTTCAAGGCTGACTTGCTGTGGGCAAGGGGGACAAGAGCAGTTCTCATATAAATGCCAACTAAGTCTTTGCAAACTAATAAAATTGTCAGTAGGCAGTACAGCATACACCTGATTTAGTAAGGTTCTAGTTCTTTTTTAGAAAGGGTAAACTTATCCTGACTTACTTGTAATTTATATTTCTGGTGAGCACATGAAGTCATTTCCATAAGAGGAGGAAATACTACTCACTTCCCCTGGCTGATTCCATCTACTTCAGTAGCTAATCTTTGGATTTTTGTTTCTAATGTTGTGCTCAACTCTGATTTGCCTGGCTCCTGCTTCTGCTCACTGGGTCTTACTGTTCTTTAATGTCCCATCCTTGTTGGCCCTGGGACCATATAAAAATAGCAGCCCTTTGAGAGAGGGCTGGTGTGGCGTGTGGCAGGCAGTGGGGCACACCTGCACCCCCTGGCTGATTCACACTCGGTGTTATCAGCTCACAGATTAACCTGCGGTCAGTTCGCTGGCCAGCTCTTAATACACTGGAGATATTTCATTTTGATTGAGCAGTGTGAGCTCTTATCAGTGTTGCGTGGTACCCAGTCAGACGCTGGCTAAGGAACGCACATGTGCTAACACAGCTATCTCTCCAACCAAAAGTGTATCTCAGCCGAGAGCGCACTTGGATTTGTTTGACAGGACCTGTTTTATATAGAATGACAATGCTGATTATGTTCCTATCTTTGAATTCCTTATCACTGGAATCCTTCATTGACTTTTGATTGTTTTATCTGAAAGCTGTGTCTTACTAATGGGATGTAATTGCACTGGGCAACCTGCTTCCTTCTCAGCTCCTCGTGCTGGCTTAACACAGTCTCTCTGCTCTATTTCTTTGCATCAGTGTGTCTTGTTGTTGGCAGTAGGTCAGGCATTTCTTTCTTTAAAGGCTTGAATCAAAACTTAATTGAAAGTTTTTGGGGCTGGCTTGCCCACTGGGGTAAGTCAACAGTCTGATACAAGTGCATTTTGTGGCTCTTCCAAATACCAAATGGAAGAATTTGTTAAATTCTTTTTCCCTGCATTGTTAGCCCTGTTTTCACTTCTGTTTTGCAATGGGGTTATGCCACTATTAGAGTTCAGTCCTCCTTAGTTTGTTTTAGAACGCAGCTTATTTTCTGCAAGTCATGGTTATTTTTCTTTGTCTGACTTGCCTTGACTTTAGCCTTGGTTTCACTTACCAAATTTCTATACTACTTTCACTGCCTATTTTTAGCTTCCCTCTTTTACTCCTTTTTATGCTGCATTACATTTTTACCATCTTTTTGCCATGGTATCAGAATAGGATTTTAGTCTAAGTTTCCGTCTTTCTCAAACAAGGGTATCATAATTTTTCAAGTTGTCTTTTCTGGAAAAACAAAAGAGTTTACAATTGTAGATAAGTTTTTTCAAGTCTGTTTTTCCCATCAATTCTCATCAGTTTTGGGAAATTAGCATTTGTTGTTCTAAACCTAAACTGCATGTACTGACTCCAATTAATCTCCTTCTAAGAACATTTGATTGCTGTGGTGATTCAAAAGTTCTCATGGGATGATTCTGACTGGCTCTGTGAAGATGAAACTTGCAGCTGTTGGGTATTGAGTGCACAAAAGTCACAAGGATTATAAAACACTGAGGTTTTTTCACACATCTTATATAGGTTGTGTGTGTATGGTGCAGGAAGTTTTGTTTGCTCTTGAGCTATGTTTGAATTCCCTTTGTGGTGTAAATCAAATAATTCTCTAAGTACGTTGTTGTCAGTGGGGGAAGGAAATGGTTTCACAAGTGTTTGCCATACAGAACTTGGCGGAGTAGTTCAAGTAGTTAAACATAATGATATTAAAAAAGGAGCTGCCGAGATCCAACCCCATGTGCATATCAGTAGATAAAGTACTACTGATGTACATCAGAGTGTGAGTTCATGGCCTGATGACACAGCCCTAGGTTGGTGCTGCTACTGAAAGGTCAGTCCTGCCTCCCACTCCCTTTATTCTTGTTTTGGCTCAGTGAGTCAAACTCCCTGGGCTACTCTGGAAGCCAGCCTTGAATATCTGTCTCTCCTTGCTGCTGGCTGAGGGCCATCCTGGCACAGGCAGTGAGGGTCCAGTGAGGCTCCTGCTGCACCTGAGTGGGGCACAGCATGTCCTGGGGCATGCTCCCCAGCAAGCAGGGACATTCCTGCTGGGGTGGACTGCAGAGGGGAATATCCTTGTTAAATGGACAGAAAGTGTATTGTGCTTTGCCTTTAGTCTTTCAGTGCTTGTTCTGTTTGAGGTCAGTGTTGGTGGCTGTTTTCCCTGACTGCCAGTCTCATTCCCTGAGCACCACCTCCCACACTGAAGAAGGGTTAAGGGCAGGGAAGTGCAGAAGTGCTACAGGTGCAGTCTCGTGGCCTCCTCAGTGCTACCTGTGTGTGTGTGGAGCAGCTTTCTCTCAGTTGTGCAGTACTCTTTAGCAGGTGATGTGCCAGTTAAAAGAACCAGCTCAACTACCTGGTTTTCATTTAAATTACATGTTCTCCTTCAGTGTTCATTTTAGCTACCTGTCCCAATAACTAATTTTTCCTCCTTTGAAGCTGTCTCTGCTCTTGTTTCTCATGTTTGAAGAGATGGACTTGCACGTTCCCTCTATGAAAGGGCGTCAAGAAAGATCTTTCCTCTGAACAGCCTGAGGCGGAGATCTGTCTGCCTTTATATTTACATTTACTCACTGCCAAGGAGGTTGCACTGAGTAGCAGCCACCCAGCCTTGCTGTAATTACGTGTTACATGGACCCTGAGTCTGTAAAAAGGCTCTGCCATGGGCAGGGGTCCATCTTGGCTTCTCCCATGGTCAGGGCATCCCTGGCAGCCCCCATGACCTGTGGTTGTTTGAATTCTGCGTTAACTCTGTGTGGTAAGAATATCTCCTAATTACTCACTGCTAAAACTTGGTGTTTAATAGCTACTTAGAGGCAGAACTTGGATGGGAAGAAAGAGTTTATAGATAAAAGTTGGTCATTGCCTGTTAATTAAAGTCTGTCTTTTCTCAGGGATAATTAGTGCAGCATTGGCAAGAGAGAAACAAAAGTTCAGACAGAACACAGCTGAGCTGTAATCTGCTTATGTTAGGGCCTGAAATAGCAAAGGGTGCATTTGACTTGAAGTGCTTGTCCACGGATCTTTTACTCCTGTCTTTGTGGGGGAAGGGATAGCGAGTTTTGAAGTGCAGGAAGAACTCTAATGCTGAAATACCAAGGTATAAATGAATAACAGAAAGGTTACAGGTGCCTTAGAGGTAGAGGTGAGTGTTGGATTCCAGGTGGTGTAAACAACTACTAGATTATTAACATCTTTTATATGCTGGTTGGAAATCACAGCTACTAGGATGCATCCAAAAAAACAACAACAAAAAAAAGGCATGTTGAGATATGGGGCAATAATTAATGAGATCTGTTTGGTTTTTCCCCCCGAGAATGTAGCCCTGGGGTCACGTTTCCCTCCATGTGTGTGTATATAGAGGGCTGCCCTTACAGCAGTGGGCTTGATTGAGTTCAGCTGGGGTACACAGGGTCACCTACACCGGGGCTGCTGTGCCCTCCCTGCTGCTCCTCGCTCCCATCCTGGGACACTCAGCAGTGAGCTTTGTCTGCCCAAGGCTGGCTGAAGGATTCCAGTGTAGGCATGAGGGAGAGCTGGGATGCCAGACTGCAGATGGGAAGGTCTGTGTAATGCAGAAGGAATTCCAAGCATCTTTTTGGTTAATTCTGTTTTTTAGAGGACTGTTAATGTGGCTTGATGGGAACTTGCATGTTGAGTGCAGCTTAAGGCTTCTTGAGTATTTCCAAAAATGGTTTTCTAAAGTCTTCCTTAAAATTTCTTTGAATTGACAATTATTGTACTTAGGACAACTCAAAAAAGCCCAATATTTTTACCTTTGTTATTTTCATGAAATTATTGATAATATCTTGGCAAATACTCTGACATTTATTATATTTTACTCCTAATGGAAAAGAGCCCTGAGCCCATCTGACTCAATTAAATTAATGCATTCCTACTCAAGGACTGAATTTTACTGGACTTAGTATGCTGTACTGAAAATGCCTTACTTTTTATAACAACTGCTTTGATTTTACAAGGAAAGACATATTCCCATTGTATTTTCAAATGCTACAGCATTGCTCTGCAGAATGTGCCGGTGCTATTTCCAGGACACCTGGATGGATTTGGGATGCTAGCTGTTGTTACTGAAGTGTAGTGATGGTGACATAGAATTAAAAAGAAAACAACTAAAGCCATCGTATCAGAAATAAATTTCAGAAATGTTCATTATATTTGGCACTTAGTGTCTCTGAAACTGAATTTGGAAAAATGTCTGAGGGGACTTAATACCCTCTGAAATGCTCCATTACCTTTTTTGTTTCCCTCACCTTCCCACAGATGCTTGTTGTCTGTAGTGTTTGTTCAGGTTAGAACAGAAATGGGAATTTGACAAGCATGTAGGTGGCCTTTTCTCTGATGCATGTCAGCAGAGCTTCATTGTTTTCAAGATATTTATTCCTAAAACACTTAGGTTTTTAAGCTGTTAAAATTGTGAATGATCTGATCAACTTTGATGGCTTGTGTTTAGATTGTACATTCACAACCACTGCTGTCAGTGTCGGAGAGTCTTTGAATGGCAAGGAAATGCAATAATGGGGATGAATGTTTTTGAAAGAAATTATCCACTGAGGAATTATTACCTGTCCAGTTTCCTAAGAGGCTTAATGACTTTGCAGATTGAGGTGCTGCTGTGAGAATAAATGCTGAGTATATAGGGGAGTATACAATTTTTTATGGATATTGGAGAAAACCTCAAAAAGCCCCCTTTTTTGACATAATGTCTTTAAATGGATTGTGTTTTATGAAATTGTCTTGAAGGAGGCTTTGAATCTTGTGAATTCGATTCAAGTTTGTCATTTAACTTCAAGGGACTGAAAAGATCGCAGTGAAACTCACTAGTAAGACTTTAACCATTTCATTAGTTTCTTAACTTTTTCTCCTCATTTTTATTCAGCAGTGGTGTTTAGTTGGATTGTTTGGATTAAATTAGCAAGTGGTATGGTTTTTTTATAGGTCTGTAGTGTGTTGTACACTTGAACTGATGATATATAATTAGACACTTCATTTTGCTTCCATTCGACGTCTTTTAGCTAATTAGTTACTTGGCTTGCTTTATTTTGCATTACGTTGTTTTCAGTTGATTAAGTACACTTCTCTAAGGGTACAGAATTAAGAACATACTAATTGCACAACAATTTTGGCATGTGTAGATTGCCTCAGTGTCACCTAAGGACAAAGATTTCTCTGCTTACATTGCTGGCTCTATTCTCTTTGTGCCCCGTGGGCAGATGTGTCAGAGCAGACACTGCTCTCCAAATTCTCTTCCTCGTTCCTGCAGTCTAGTCAGAGCTTGTTGGCAGTGTCTACCATAGGTACTTGCCCTTGGAAATGTCTTGATTTCTGATTTTGAGTGTTCAGACCCACTAGTTGGTTGAAGTTTGGTGAGTTTGGAGTGTTGTTGGTGGGATAGAACGGTGGTCGCAAAGCGGAGACCCAAAGGTATTGGGTATCCAACACTGTGAATATCATGCCTGGAGAAACCAGCAAGTTTCACCTGGAAACTGTCATGAGCTGGATGGGCAGTTCTGATGCTGCCTGCTGGCTGGAGTAAATTTTGATTGTGAGCATTGCTGGGACTATAAAATATTTGAGCACAATATTTCTAGAAGCAAGTTTCCCCCAGGCACTGAGTGTTCCGGAATAAACATGACTTTATAATAAAGTGCTTGCTCTGTGCTTGTGAGCAGATCAAGACATCCTTTTTTTGCATTTTACTTTCAACATCAGTTATTGATGTGAGGCACCGAGTAGACTCTAACCTGTGCCAGCTAACAAGGGGAAGCCAACAGAAATGAGAAACACTACAATTATACTTTTGTTGCTGCAGTGCTGACTGAACCCTGAGTGTGTCCAAGCATGTGGTGTTCAGACAAGATACATATTTCTCTCTGTAGAACTGCTTTTCAAAGGGAATACTTGCTCTTATGAAAACTGGGTCTGTGGCCATAGTGGAGTACATATCTTTAGGTATGCTCTGCTACAAAAGGAGGTGCAGGTGGTGTCTATTGTGAAAGTCACGATTTCTCTCTTCTACCCCATGTAGCTGGTTAAAACCCTAACTATGTTTATATTTGGTCTCAGTTAATCAAATCCCCTTCAATCTACTTACACTTGTGTGTTGATGTCAAGGTATTTAGTGGGCAGCATTGCTGACGGAGTTGAGCATTGCACTAAGAGCTGGGGGAGTCAGCACCTCCATGTTCATGTGCTGACACAAGGGCCAGTGCACAGGGATCCTTCCTTGGAATGGGTCTCCTCTATCCATGAACTTGTCAGATGTTGCAAGTGTCATTCATTTGAATGAGAATATCCTTTGGCTAAGGCTGTATTAGAACACTCCAAGAAGTGCCATCATTTTTGGCATACTAAAAATGGCAGCTAGTTTTATTTTGAGGTCTTTTACAGGAGCATTAGCCCCTTGTTGTCTCCAGTAAAACCACAGTGATTTGGTGTTCTTGTAAAGAAAAGATATTTTAATAGAGACTAGTGAAGATGTAAAGCATAAGCATTTTTTTGTTACTGAGGCGAGATTTGGATGCCTATTAAAAGAATAAGTGACACTTAAAAACCTTTAGAGAAATGTATTTTACAAAGGTCCAAATGTCATGGCTGCAGTTTTGTGCTGTCAGAGTTAGTGCTTTTCTTTCTTGAAATGCTTTCTTTTTTTTCCTGTGGAACAGACGCCCTCAATTCCAGAGGTGGCAGCTTTGGCTCTACCTCAACTGCTCCTTTGCATTTAGCTTTGGATGTTGCCTGTTCCCCTCATAGGAAGAGACAGCAAGCTACTGAAGTGTCAGAGTGCCTTAAAGGGATTGAATTCTGATTTTAATAGGAGTGATTGTTAAGATTTGTCTGCCTTTGGTTAAGAAGTGTAAGCTACTGACTACTGCAAAAAACTTAAGACGTGAATCGTCAACTTTTATAATGTTTCATGGGGCTTGAAGCTGGTCAAGCAGGGAAGAGTTGCACAGCAGGTGATGGTGTGACTATCCCCTGTATCTACATTGTAAAATTTAGGTGACTTCATTAAAAGTTTGGGATTTCTGTACAGTTACTGTTACCTGGAGAAGTCTAATCAACCAAGTGTTTGTTTGGCTTCCAGCTGGTCTCATGGGGAGCCCAGTTTAGGGGTGGGATGAGGCACAGGGGCTGCTTGAAAACCTGTCAAAAATATCTCTGTCCATTACCATGACTTCTGGCCCATTCCAGTGGGTGAATGGCTCCGTAACAGGACAGCTGGTAGAGCTCCCCAGCATGAACTGGATCCGTGCTGCTCGTCCCCGCTCCCCTCCTGCCTGTGCTGCTGGCAGCTGCCTGCCACAACCAGGATCTGGCTCTGGAAGTGGGACAGGATGTTTGCTTTTGTGGAGTGCAGTCGTTGAGGAAATTAAACGAAGGGATCTCTGAGAGGGCAAGCCACCTACATCAGATTAGGCCGTTAAGATGAGGGTTGTGGGCATACTTTAAAGCATCTTATCAGTAGACGTTGGGGAGGATGTGCTCCTGATAGCCAGCGGTGCTTGGAAAGCTGCATTGCGTCACGTCTCTTTGGACCATGGAGACGGCTGGGGTTGAGTACACAGAAAAGGGAAATCTTGAAGAAATCTGAAGGAGCTGGTTTATCCAGAGCTGTGAGGCTGCAGTCCTGGGGGGATATGCGGGGGGAGGCCGTTTCTGGCCACCCGGAGGTGTTGCACACCCTCTTGCATGCCGGCAGCTGGCCTGTGCAGTGACAGATCGGGAGGAATGTGCAACATTTTAAGTATCATAAAGCTGGATATCCTTTGCTCAGGATATTTCCTGTCCTCAAGAACTTATTTTTCAACAATATTCTTGGCAGAAAATCCACAAAATGGAAGCACGGGAGGGAAACTTGTACATTGCAGAAGATAAATTCCTAATTGGAGAACAGAAAAATACACGCCCCGTATGTAGTGGTAAACCACCAGCATGCCTAGTTGCACTTCGAATATTCAGAGATTTTTATTTGTTGCTGTCAATAGTGTACAGCAATTAACCACTAGTTTCTTAAAAAAAATTAGACTTTTGAACACTGTGATTAAAATGGCATTTAATTCCAAAGAGGGCTGAGCCTCAGGATGGGGGTAGCCGGAGCAAAGCTCTCCTGACTGACTTCCACCAGGCTCTGTTGCATGTTTTGCCTTTGCATTTGTTAATGAGTTAAAGCCTAAATCATAAAAGCAGGATTTAATTGGTGATTTGTGATCTGGTTAATCCCACGGTGAAAGTAAAGCGTGCTTAGCAGTGCTGCTGCCGCTCCCCCATTGACGGCGGGGCTGCCGCCGCCAGAGCAGCAGAGAAGTGCTTGTAGCTTCCTGCTAGGAAAATACCTTTGTGAGGCTGTTTGTATATGCTTCCTTCTGTAAACTTCAGATAGAATTCACTCCATCCCATGAATGTGGCTGCGTGTTCTGGGGTAGCTGTTGTGAACAAAGACCTTCGGCTATTAAATACAATGAGAATTTATTGTTTACCATCTATTTTCCTGTTTGTGTGTGTGTTTCTAGCAACAAGTATTTTCATAAAGGATTCGTTTTCCTGTAAGTTTCTCAAGCTTAGCAACATGTATTTGGCAATTCAGTAAGATTTGTGGGGGGAAGGCAGTGTAATGAAGTGGTGAGGTATTAGTGAAGTACCCTGTTCCTATCTTCCATGTGCTTATAAAAAGAGAAAAGAATTTGGTAGGTGTGTGACATTCTTAAGGTTTACAGCTGGAATTTGTTTTTGGAAACATGAGGATTATGGTGTGTGTTAAATTTAACCCATTTTCCCTGCATCCCCAGCACCCAAGAGAAGATTTAGTGCAAGAACACTGAACTTACCATGCTGAGATTGCACTTTTTGAGGCCAGAGTAACGTGTTATAACAGAAATCCAAGTTGATGAGAACATTTCAGTCGTGATGCAAAAATGATGTGGAATCTTTGGTATGTGCCAGTGGCAGGAGCTGTGCTCCCCGGAACGCTGCTCTCTTGAGCGAGCGCGTGTAAGGCTCTGGCATGCGGGCGTGCTGGGAGTCAGGGCTCAAGGACACACTGCCAGCCCTTACAGGATTTGGTAGCAGGTTAAATCCAGGAAAAAGAGAGGGAGCATTTGAGATTTTTCTCTTGGCCGCTTTAGTAGTTCTTTGAACTTGCTAATTTCTGAACGCGGCTTAAACATTCCAAGGGTCTTAAGATAAATGAAGGTATTTATGCCCATTATGTAGATGAACGTGTCTATATGCATGTATACATATGTACCTTGTGACCTGTGTGGTGATAGCAGACCTCTGTGGTTAGATGTGAGAAGAACAGGACCCTGAATGAAGCCCACAGGAGATAAAATTGCCAAGGGAAGCTGCAGAAGTAGTTACCAGATTTATTGTATTGGTGGAGAATGGCCTGGCACTGTTGTACTGAACAGAACCCACCTTGTTTTGTTTTGGAGGCCACTGGCATGCCTTGAGATACTGCAGTTTGGAACCAGCAGTGAGTTCTGTGCACCTGTTCTGCATGTTCATATCTTCTTGCCGCTGATTAGGTTTCTCGAATTCACATTTTAAAAAATCTTTGCGACCTCTACCTTGTGTTTGACTATGTGTTATACTGAATGTAACATAAATGCCTAAAGTAAAGACTTTATGCTGTTGTCTGGCTTAGCTATTTAATATTTGGGATGGGGAGCTCACTTGCTGTAGTTCTACATTACCAGTTTGCCAGTGACTGAGTAACTTGATGACAAATGTAGATCCCTGTTATAGTATCAGTTACAGGTCTGACAGCTGGTGTGTAATGTTTTACTGCACTATGGTTTTTTTTTCTTATAGTGATTCTTCCTAGAGGGAATGGTGACTTCTCAGAGTGAATTTCCAATGTATTAGCTGGTCTAAAAATCCTACTGGCTCACCAGCTAAGTATCTGTGATGTTAGATACCTCCACATTTCTGCATGTTTCTTTTCAGCTTTCTGTTAATCTTTAGGAATTCTTAATCCATTTAGAAACCCATGATGCTTCAGTATTGATGCTGTAAGCAGAATGCAGTGAGGGATTGTACAACTGCTTTTTCTTTGTTTATTATTAGCCCAAGTACTGTCTCTACGGCTAGGAGGCTCAACCCACTACTGTTTGTCGTGAGAAGTAAATTACTAGTAACAAAGTGACTTTCCTTAATTTGATCAATTCAAGAAGTGTTCAAAAAAAGCTTTAAAGATTAATGTACCTTGAGATGTTCTTAATAATAAAATAATAATAAATGTTATAATCTGCTCAGTTTAGGTGAAAATGAGTATCTTGTGTTAGTTCAGACCAAGTACTCTTTTGAGATTTCTGTACCACTAACGTATATGCATGAGAAAGGGGAAAACCAGAGCATCTCTTCAGCTTCAGATTTAAAGACAAAAGTTGCAGCAGCTTGAGCTTCTGATGGAAATAATAATAAATCTTGTTCTGCACTTCCTTGAACAGAGAAGACACTGAGGGTAAAGCAGCTTGTAGTTGTGCTGAATTTCGTAGTACTAACTACTGAGTATTTAAAAAATGTAGTGGACAATGATGATGACTTTCTGTAGAGCTGTATCACTGACTTAGTTGTGTTGTGATCTCTGGCACCTGTGGGATGGTGAGGGGCAATCTGTGATTTAGATAATTCATAGCAGATCTTGATGGAGCAATACCTAGGAACACAGAGCAGTATTAGAGAAGAATCCTATGGTTGAAGTTTTATCTGGGGTGATGGAAAAAAAAAGTCCAAATTCATTAATGATGAGGGAATTTCCTTAGTGAGCACTGGGAGGAGGATGAGCTGCTGGACAGCTGATTGGGACACCTGGACAGCTGTTTGCTGGACACCTGGACAGGTGGTGGGGGGGTCTTCTGCAGCATGCACTTCTGCTCATGTCCTCATCAGCAGGTTAAACCTCCCCTGAACACCCAGGATGTTTTTCTGTACTAACCTGGAGTTACGATTAGGGACAAGAGGGAGAAGTGGGAGGAGGAATATGTTCACATGAGAGAGAGTGGGAGTGCTTTTTTTTTCTGCATGGGTTTGTTACTATTGGGAGTCTTTATTAAAATTGTTGCATGGACATGTCATCTTCCTCCCCTGCCCCAAGAGGAATATGCCATAGTGTAGGTAGAGAATAATATCAGCTTTACTCATTTTCTAAACCAGATATTAACATGTCAAATGCTGACAAAGTGTCCTCCCCTTACAAACTGGGGAACAAATGCAATCTGCTTGAATCTCTGGGACCTATGAAGCCTTTTGCTGGGAGAACAACTGGTGTTAATGGGTAGGTGTTTGTCACTGATTAACTGTGTACTGTACTGTTAAGGTGGGTATCTGTGTGGGCTCTGTGCTGCCAAAACGTGACTGAGCTGGGTCAGAATGCAAATATTAAAGAATGGAGATTGTGCCGTACTTTCGGTGATAGCGCCTGGGTGTTCCAGGTTACTCACACAAACTGAGTGTGCCTCGGTAGAGCTCCCCTGGGAGTAAAATCTTGTCGGATCCTGTGCCAGTTATATCATTCAGGTAAGATTGAGCACAACTAAATTTGACTGGGAAAGCTTTTTTTCTTGCTCAAGTCCTGTGCCAATGCGGCCAGAACCCTGCAGGCAAACTCCTGCATTTGCTGATATTCTGATGTTTCTGCCTTCACTGTCAAAGGAAAGCTACTGTCAAGCCACACTTAATTTTTTTGATTTATTCATATACATATATACTGTATTTGTCTATTTGACCTAGACTTGGTGTAACGTTCTTTGCTTCATCAGGATTTCTATGAATTTCTCTTGCACAAAGTGAGATGCATGTCCAGGAAAAGCTGAAGGCTGTCAGGGCATGTGGTGGTAAAATGCTTTGTATTTATGAAAGATGCTGTAGAAAAAAAAACTCCAGAGAATTAGTCTTTCTTGTAGTTTCAATCTTTTTATCACTTGGCTTTCTTCCAGTTGAGTTATGAGATGGGTTTTCTTATATTTGAAGGACTTGTATATTTTGTTCTCACCTGTTTATTGAGATTCTGTGGATGAACTGTATATTTGTACCTTTTCCACAACCCTCCAAAACTGCTTGCTGTTAAGGTAATTTTCCCCACTCCCATATGCTAACCAAGCCAATTTCTTGAAATTCAGGTTTACCTATTTTAGATGCAAAGCTAATCTTTTCTCTGCCTTTCTGAAATACTTTAGTTTTTGAATTCTAGCCAGAATTATAAATGAAAAATCTATCAGCGGACACAGTAGGGTTTTTTAAAAATTTCTTCCCAGAAAGCTGAAATCCTATGAATGGTTATTGCTAAAGATTATCACAGTCAAAATGATTTTGTGTAAAAAGACTCAAAGATAAGCTCTTCTTTGTTAATGATGATTTTATTGCTGCTAGTCTGCTCTGAGCTTGTACAATGGATCTACCCCCATGCTGATAAGTGGCAAATGGGCTGTTTATGCCAACCTGGGAAACAAATGAAGTTGGAATAGTGTGGTGTAGCCATGGGACTGGGGATGCTGTTATGGGAGAGGGAAGGACGAACTCTTCTATCTCACAGAGCAGATATAAAAGTGCATCTGTCTTAGTAAGTTACAAACTTTTTTTTCCTCATGAAACCCCCACTGATGCTCAGTAAGACCAGCCTGTCCAGAGAACAACTTGGAACAGGCTGCCCAGGGGAGTGGTGGAGTCACCAGCCCTGCAGGTACTGAAAAGATGTGTAGATGTGGCCACTTAAGGACATGGTGGAGAGGTCCTTAAGTGGCCCTGCTGGCTTAACAGTGGAACCCAGTGGTCTCAATGGTCTTTTCCAACCGGAACAATTCTGATTCTTCCTTTCTGTGGATTTCTTATCTGTATTTGAATAGACTCTAGACTCCTGCACCTCTAAAGTTTGTAAGTGGTTATGGAAATTAACTTCTCCAAGTGTAACAAGGGAAAATGAAACTTCAGGTACATGTGACATGAAGCTTGAAAGTTGTTTTGCTTTCTGCTGCCTGTCTGTTTAGGTTTTTTTGCTTGACTGGAATTTTGTCATTTAAAGGAAGTGGAAAGTTCACTTGAGCTTCAGTGGTTTAATTAGCTTCATTGGTGCTGTGTGCGCTTGTATCAATAGGGAAATATAAAGAAGCATGACTGTCCCCTTTTGGATTAAATACAAACTTTGCACTAAAAAAATATTTAAGTTTGCAAGGATTTACTTTCCCTTATTTAGCTCAACTTGGTTCTTATTATTGTCTTGTATAAACATCTCTCGACTTTCCACAGCTTTCTTTGAAGCCCCTTAATAATACTGCTTGTACCTGAAAGATGTAGTATCAGAGTCAATAGGTGAAATATTAGGAAATTTTAATTAAGAAAGACTTGTACCTTAGTAATGAGTAACTCCTGTGACTGGTGGGACTGGGCTGCTGCCTTTTAACTTCATGCAGGGTGGGAAGAGCATCTGTCCTTCTGGCACCATGCATTGAACCTGCCTTTCCACCAACTACACTTCTGGTGTAGTTTTAAGTGCTGTTGGTTTCCCAATTCATAACACAAGCACGTATTTCACTGTATTTATTATTATCAAAGACCAATACAATTTACTGAGACTAATTTTCAGCTTTCCATTGCCTGAATGATTTGGCAGAGAGTAGGAATCAGCTCAGAAGGGTGAGGATTCAGAATTAAATTGGATACAGATTACCTGAGTGCTGGTGACCCCACTGGACTGTCCTTGCTCTATAAACAGGACTTTGTTTCTCCTTCAGTCTGTGTTACAAACCGTGCCCCACTTCAGACAGGTAGCAAAACCTAAAGGTTTTCCTTTTACACCATTTAATAGATACCTTGAGCTTTATAGCTGCAGCAGGTGGCATATTCAGCACAGCATTTTCTGTCTAGATAGAGACCCTTTTTTCTTCCCACCCTAAAGAAAACAAACCCCCTCAGTACTCTGTAGTTAAAGATTTGGTGTTTTTCATTCCTTGATGCTTTATTATCATTGGAGATAAAAATCAGATACCTGGAGTGGGAGAGGCTTCTTTCCTGTAAGGTCTTGGATACCAAAATTACTCAGTCAAAAACGAAACAATGACTTGACTTTGTATGTGTGGTTTCTTTTTTGCTGGTGAGTTTCAGGTCTTTGTTTAATGTAAATTCCTGTCTATCTCAAATGAAGAGAAGCCTTCATAGGTAGCATACTATCTTCATTTTCATGAAGCAGTTCAGAAAAGTAAAAAACTCCTGAAAATCATACTTTGTGCTGTCTGAAAGTGAGGGATGGTGTAACAGAACTCTTTTTCTCCTGATGCTGAAAAGCTACGGAGTGATGGCGTTTGGGTGGTGGGTTTTGGGTTGGTTTTCTTGTTACTAACGCGGTTTGAGCACTTGGACCTTGCGAAGCACGATGATAATACCAGGCTCAGCTTTCCTGCTCCATGAGAACCCTCTCCGGCAGCCCTCCAGAGGTGCTCCCTCGCAGCGGCCGCCCCGTGTGAGTGCCTGTTCCTGAATCCCAGGGCTGAATGGGAGATCTCTCCGGAGCTCTTTCCCACAAAAACACAATGAGCCACTTTGTCAGCGCAGCGTCAGCCCGGAGTCAGGTTAGCGGGGAATGGCGACAGCAGCGAAGTTTGTGTTGCACAAAGGTGTGCTAAGACCTTGTTGGAAATGGGATTTGGTATGCAGGCTTTTCAAGAGCTGCAGATTGATATGATAGATAGCCTTCTTTTTTTTTTTTTTCTTTTCATTCTTCGACTTTGTAGTTTAATTAGGGGTAAAAAAAAATATAGTCCCCACCCCATTGATTCCAGTAGATTCCCCATTGCACAGGAACTCCAGAAGAGATAACCAAGGTCTTTGTGGTATTATTGCAGAGAGATTATTATTTGGGAGAGCAGAGTTGAAGGGGAGGGTATTTATCGACAAATGCTGGGCTTATCAACCTGTAACCATGATTAATACCTCGGGTATTAAATGGAGGAAGAAAGCAAATAGATGAAGCATACCTGTGCCTTATCTGACTTTCACCTTTGTGCAAGAACTTCTCTTTGCATAGAGGTTTTGCCCATGTCCCTAGGCACGTCCTTGGGCTTGCAGCCATGATCTGGGGGAGTTCAGTACTTAATAAAAGCATTAAGAGGATATAAAGACATACTCTAGTGCAAATGTTTGCAGGATTAGGGCCCAGTTTGGAGACAGGTGTAGGTCTGGATTGAAGGGAGTTGTTCCTCCTCACACAAATTGCTTCAAGCAAATAGCAGGTTATTCCAATTGTGTTTAGACTTACTGAATATCTTGCTAGACCTTTTAAGTGAATTTTACTTGCAAATTGCTTTTGTCAGAGGCAATGCAGAGTGCAAAGAACCTGAAAAGGGTGATCATTTAGTTAGAAAGTGTGCAATGTTGTCGCTGTTGCACAGAATGGCCCTGTGTACTTAGGGGAGCAATATGTGCTGTGGGTGGAGGGCTCTTGGGCCACTGTCATCCTCCTTTCCTAGCCCTGGCAATGGGGGAACACAACTGGAAGAGCTCTGTGCTTTCCTGCTGACCTTGTGGAGAGGAGGATGTCATCACAGAATCACAGAGTGGTTTGAGTTGGAAGGAACCTTAAATTTTCTCATTCCACCCCCTGCCATGAGCAGGACACATTCCACTATCCCAGGTTGCTCCAAGCCCCAGTATCCATCCTGGCCTTGGACACTTCCAGGGGATCCAGGGGCAGCCACAGCTTCTCTGGGCACCCTGTGCCAGGACCTCACCACCCTCACAGGGAAGAATTTCTTCCTAATTATATAGTATAAGTCTACTCCTGCTTTGTGCTCATCCTGTTTGAAGTGACTTGTGGTCTTTTAGAAAAGCACAGAGTGCAGTTGGGGCTGTGTTGTACAGCTGGCAATTGAATGGCACCCAGAACTCTCTTAACTCAAATGTCTCTGAGGGTGGACAAGTAGGAACAAATTAGTTTGAAATGTTAATTGCTGCTTGTATTTTTGGAAGTGCATAAAATTTCCCTTGAAAAAAGAAAAAAGTTTGAAGTAGTTGCTATTTTAAAGCCAAGTTGTGCCAGAAACAACAACACTAAAAATTGTGGGGGAAAAAAAAAAAATTAATTGGCCGCTATTGTGCAAGAAGAGTTAAACTCCGCCTATGGCTGCTTAGAAGAATTGCTGTGAAATAGTGTGAGAATTGTGTGCTCGAAAACTTCTCTATTTTTGCAACTATATCCCTCGTGAGTCCCTTTATCCGTTGTGATTAATACGGAGGAAGGTGTGAAAAGAAAGGTGTGAGAACAAAGAAAGAAAGGAATATAAATAGCAAAAATGACTTACTTAATTTTCAGATTGAAGAAAAAGCTCAGAAAAACCCAAATGGTGAGAGTGAGTTGTATACAAGTTGTCTCTTCAGCTTGCTCTTCTGCCAGCAGTGCAGGCTGTGGCCATGGCATGTTTGCGTGTTTTGGAATTGATTTTTGAGCAGCAGATGAATTTGCTGCTCTAATAATATTTGCAGAAGTGAGGATGCTGTGGAACCACTGGATAAGCTTGTCTGCCTGTGGCTTTCTGCTCAGCCATAGCTAATAGAAGCCTAATAAAAAATTTGAAGGTCTGTTTCACCCCTGGTGTATTTTATTCCCTTAAATCTAGTTCCACTAGGTTTGCACATGAATGTGATGGCTTTCAGGCACTGCACAACCCCAGGTGTGGGTGGTGAAGGGAGGAGGGCAAGATTGCTTTTCCTACACAAGTTTTCACAAGATTTCCCCCTGGAAAACCAAGGGGAAAAACCCCTAGTGGGGTGAAGTTTTCCTTTGGTAAAAGACTCCTTTGTGTGCCAGGTTGCTTTATTCCAATATTTCATCAGAGCTATTATCTGCTGATTATTTGTACTTGCCCTGTGAAATAAGACACTCCCTCATGTTGCAGTTTGACCTGATATCCCCATTCCTGATGTTCATTTCTGGTACATGTTTGAAGTTACTTGTTATTCCATTTCTTCTTAAGGTTAAGCTAGGAACCAATTTTTAATAGTTTTTCTGTTCCTGAATGACAGACATTTCCTATAAGGGGTATGTGGCTGGTTGCAGCACAGATTTGTTGTTCTTTAAGATAATGGAGTTTCAAGCCTGGAAAATTTGAGGTCAAATTTTAGGTCTAAATAAATGCAAACTACTGAAAATATTCCTATCATTACCCTCTGGATTGCTGCCTTGGGAATCTAACACCAGTGTGGGGGGAAAAACAATGTTAACTTTCCTTGATCCTGCATAGAATTGAATACTGCTGATAATTCTGTCTTCAGAGATGGAATGTACCATGCACATTGAAATGTGTTGTTATTTAAAATAAACTAAAGGGGAATAAACCCACTGATTAATTACAGTGGTTAAGTTTTGAGAGGATGATTTTTCAGCTTGCTGGAGATAGGATCCAGCTACTGTGGCCTTGTGTCTGTGAAATGGCACAGAGAGCAAGCAGCAGGCATTTCACTACCTCTTCATAAAATGCCAGTGGCTTTGTGTGTATGTGTTCCCTCTAATCTGTTTTCTTTTGTCGTAACAGATTTTTAGAATTGCATGTATTTCTTCAAAATTGTTATGAAGAAGCCCGTCTGTTTGGATGCTTCCAAATTAATCTACCGTGTTTGTAATTTAACAGAGAAAGAATGTGTTCAGGTTTCAGTGGCGCTTCAGACGGATGTGATTTAACTAAACTAATGAAGGCACATCAGACAAGACAAATTCCAGACTGTTTGTGCCTTGACCAACCATCTGTGCACATACCTCCAGGTACTGCTCATGTCTCAAGAGGCTTTTCTACATGAACAATTATTACCACTCCTCTTTGAATTGGAGTGGCAAGCCATGGCAGGAGTCTCTTGAAAGCAGCTATATTTGCCACTCTGCTTTTCAGTGAAAATATAATTGTGTTAGGTATGTTTTAATTAATCCTAAATTTCAACGTGTGCTGTACAAAATACAGTAGGCACCATGGGGCAGTGTGTGAGCTCTCTCGTCTCTTGCACATAAACACCAACATCAGCAGGAATGTGCAGAAGGAGCACTCCTCATTCAGAGCCTTCCTAGTGGGTTGTAGACCCATTTTAAATTCTTAGTGTCTGAGAATGTGTGTGTACAAATAAGACTGTGTATACATATTCTCCTTGCAAATACTAGCAATTTTTTCCTTGTTATTTTTCTTTCTTATTCAAAAGATTATTCAGAAGTACTCTGGAAAACCACCCATTTCTTCAAGTATATAATAACCAGCAGTAACATGATTTGACATGCCAGACTTTGATAGGGTTCTTCAATTGCACATATAACCTCCTGAAAAATAACAAATAATTTCAGGACTATTTCTCTTTATGCAAGAAGAATAAGCGTTGCTGCAGGTAATGGCTTCTGTGAATACTAAATGATTTTTTAAAAATTCTCATTGTATTTTACCGTGTATGTCTTTTCCAAAGTGAATTTTCTTCTAGAAATATTTGAGTCTTCCCTGTTTTAGGGCCTGTGTTGCTAAAGATGTGTTTGACCTCTCAGTGTTGTCAGGTGGGACTCCCTCTGACATGAACCTATGATTCCATATGTGTTTTTTTAACCATGGCAGAGCCCTTTTATGCAACTCCTCCTTCCTCTTGTCCTGGTTATAACAACGCAAGTATTTGAGGGTTGGTGCACTGCAGTGGATGGGGAAAACCCCCTGTGTTCAAATCAGCTGTGCAGGTGATGCTGGAGGGTTTGGGCTGGCCATGCTGGTAGGCTGTGGTTTGGAGGATGCAGATCACATGTCACAAACCCTGTCCTTTTTGGGTCAGAGAACTGCCAGTTTCTGAACATCTTCACTGCAGAACCTGGTTTGCCAGAGGAAACATCTCATAGGGGAGTGAAACAGTCACCTTGTGACTGCTGGTCAGCAGGTCAGTTTTCAAGAGGATAACTTGCAAGAGAAGCTCACCCAGCCTATACACAAGAGGAGTGTAAGAGGAGCTCACCCAGCCTATACACAGTGTGGTAGAAGAGGGTGTATATATACAGTACATATGTTAAAGCAGTGGTAGAAAGGAGTCTGTTAGCCTGTGTAACCCTGAGCTTGTTCCATCTCTGTGTGAACTTTGTCATGGTGAAGTGGTAAAGGTTTTGGGTTTTTTTGGGGGGTGCTGGGAAGAGAAAATTCTTCCATTTTAAGTTTATACCATGTGTGTTTCAAATATTTTCTGTATCAAGGCTAGGATTGAAGGCGGGGTAGCTTCTTACTCTTTTTGCAGTGTGTTCTTTTCTATTCTGGCAGAATACCCCTAAATATGCGCTGCAGGAGTGAAATGTGTGTTTAGCACTGAATTTTGGTTGTATGTTAAATAAACCAGGGTATGTGGCTCTACGTAGTACTGAAAACTCTCTGTCCTTGTTGTAGTACAACTTCTGTAATTCCAGATGATTGTGATAAAAAAGCAGAACACTTTGTTCAGGAGCTTTTAATGGTCTACTGCAGAGAAATAAAAATCAAGTCTTTGCAAAGAACGGTCACAGGACTCAATATTTGCAACTCCTCTTGCTTCTGCCAGGTTTTCTGCATTTGTCTGCCATAGCTGGAAGAGGTTCTTTGCTTTTGTAAAAGACAGAAGGTAGGAAGAAAATCACAGAAGAAAAATGTTCTTGGCTTCCAGCCCCATAAATAAAATGGATAAAACCTTCTAGGAAAAGTAGAATTGGGTATCTTTGTGGTTCATGCTACTTCTGGAATTTCAGGAAAACTGACGTAACCTGTTGGGTCATGTTATTTGACCATACATGGACATTGGGTTTTAGATAGTTATGCTTTATTCTTCTGTGTGTTTTAATTTTCTCTTTGGTGCCATGTGCAACTAATTTATGTATTAGTAATTCACATATTGAATTAATTTAAGGAAATGGAGTCATCTCAGGGATCAGTAGAAGGCTGCAGTACTGAATTGGAAATGAAGTTTGCAACAGTAACTTGCAGACATCAAAAGACTTGGAAGTTTTGTTTGGGGACAGAGACATCGAACTTGGATGGTTATTTCTTCCTTGCTCTACAGCAAAATGGAAAGCTGTGATTTCCATATTCCTGGAGGAAGCTAGACGGGGAGATGCAGCCTCTCACTCCATGCTGGCGTTGTTGTGACCTGTCCCAGCCAAACCTAGGGAATGTAGACACACAGGAAATATCTTTTTAAAATTTAAATATAGTCAGCTTTCCTAGACAAAACCCCAAATTTGAGTTAGTACCTGAAAAAAAAGCTGTGGGTTAGTATTTGGCAGTTCATATTTTAGCTAAGGAAGGATTCTCGTATCCTGGAATGTGACCTGGCTCTTTGAGTTGTGTCTGGTGTTTTCTTCCATAGATGTTCCCAATTTGCAGGGAAAAGAAACTGCTTGTGTTCCAACCTCACCTTCTTTGTATTAATCAGCTTCGCATCCCATGAGGGAGGAGGAACACTAGGCTTTAGGAGTGGTGTGAAAGCACAGCCAATAAATCTATTTTAAGTAGGATGGATGGACAAATAAGCCCAAAAAGTGTGTGAGGCCTGTTTCCAAAGGGTTTGGCCTTGCGGCGAAGTCTGCCAGTCTTATGGTAGATATCTTAATTCTGCTAGGAGTATATCTGCATGAAATACTGCAAAAATCCCCTGCCAGTGGCCGTACCTTGTAGCCAGTACTGCTGCTGGTATCCTCTCTGGTGGGGTACCAGATCTGACAAAGGAAACTCTTTTTATTTATGTTTCCTTATTTTTTTGTTTTCCCCTTTCAGGTGAGGCAAGTGTAGACACGGCTGTAGTGACAAACCATTAATAAAGCGAAAGGAATGTAGCTGTAACACTTTAAATAGTGACACGTAGCAAATAAATGTCAACATATTCGTTGTTGTGCCTGGAATGGAAATATTACTAGGAAAATATGTAGCTTCAAGCTACAGTCTGGGTTTTTTTCCTCAAGAAAATAGCATCGGTGTTGTGCTTAAATTCTGTTAAAACTCAGCTTTCAGATTCTGACTAGATGAACGTGTCATTTGTTTGGGGATTGGGGTTTTGTTTTATATGAGTGTAAAATAGTTTGTGTGAACATTGTGTTCTTTAAAAATAAACTTTACACGTTAATATATACATTTGCACACACAACTATAGATGCATAAATAACTAACTACATGTATAGCCGGAGTAGTTGGAGGTGCACCTGGCTATTGACTAAATTAGTCTGTTTCCATTAAAAGCTACTCACTCCTGTGTTCTCTCTGGTGTTCAGGATTGGGCTCTTTCAGTCCTTTTCTTAATCCCAAGCAGTTACGAAATGGTTCAAAACCTCACATACTCTCTTCTTCCTTGTTAAAGAAACAGCACCCCCAAAAACTGAAGTCGTGCTGCCCCACTCCTTCTCCATCCCCAAATCCCAACACCTGTGAATATTGTTGTTGGACTCAGATTTTTCTCTAAATTAAAACCTGAGACTGTGCAGTAATGAGAAGCAAAAGCTTTAGGAAGAATCTCCAAAACCTTAGGGGAAAAATGCACTGGGCAAAGTTCCTGGTCTCTTGGATGTACTTCTATAGCCTGTGTCGTGGCTGGGTTGAATGACTGAAGTCAGCAAGGCTTTTAGGCTATGCTGGATCAGAGAGCTTGACCCCATGAGCTGCAGGGGTGTGTAGTGAGGGTCCTTATTCCTTACCTCAAGGGTGTGTGTGCTGCAGGGCAGGTTATTCAGGATGGCGGCAGCACCAGGACCAAAACACTTCTGAGCTCTGGGACAAAGCAATTGATGCCAGCAGGAAATAGGACTTGAATCCAACTGTGGATGTACCGTCCTAACAACAACCGTATCTCAGGCTTCTGGAGAACTTCTAGCCTGTAATTGAGTCTTGGATAAAAAGAGAGTTTTAATTTAAAGGTGGATGAAAATACATTGCCTCTGTTTATATCTTGGTGAAGTGATGATTGGAAAAGTGGTGTTTTCACACAAATGAGAACAGTGGAAAGAGCTGTGAGAGTTGTGCTAAATTTGGTACCGAGTTAAATTAAAGTGCTGGTCTTGAGCTGTATGGCTGGAGGTCACAGTGCCAGGTTTGCACATCTTCTGAAAAACAAATGCACTTTCATTTCAAGTCTTCTGGTTCTGCTTAGATGTGAAGGGGCCTGTTTGATGACAGTGAATAGATGGATGTGATTCAGTCTGTGTGGGTGCTGCCATCACTTGTAAATCACACAAGTGCTCCTCCTCAGGAGCTGGAGGAGCAGCTCCTGGTCAGGCTGATGTTTCTGATCATGGAGCTGTGCAGGTGATGGGATTGCAGTGAGCTCTGAAAGAGATTGACGAAAGTGAAGACAGTGTATTTCAACTAAAGTAATAATTTAGTTGTTGAACTGAAAAAACAAAATTTGAAGTCTAGCAGCATGTGGGGCCAAGGGGGTATAAGATTTGCAGTATCCAGCATCCATGGAATGGGATGGTCCAGCCCTGGTGAGGTTGGCTCAGTCCGCATCCCCTCTGGAGCAGATGAATTGAACTCCTGGTTTATGGCTCTGTAATTGCATCCCACGCTCTTTGCTAAAAATTTTCCTTTCTGTACTCTGGTGTACTCTGACCATCTTGGGCCAGCTGATTATCTATGCTGCCACCTAAGTCACATCACATTTTTTTTATCTTGAATTTGGGATGTAGATGAAATTATTCAAGAAGACTTTGGGATTCTCTGGCATGAGAGGTACTAAGGAGGCTGCTCACCACTGGACACTGTTTTGCTTAGGAGTTGTGCAGAAGTGTAGATAAGCTGTGTGATGAGATCATCCATTTTATTCACTAGAGCTGTGTTACTGCCCCATAAACCAGCATGATGATACCCTTAACACTGAATTAAGACTTGTTTTTACAAGGCAGCTTCTCATGGTTTTACTGATGCTCACGTATCACATCAGTTAGCTGTGAAGGGGGAGGGTGTGCTGGAAGTGATGTGTGATTTTTCACAAATCCTTAAGTGATGTCATAATTTTCTGTTGCCCTTCCTAGAATGGGGTGTTCAGAACATTGAGGATGTGCTGGCCCTCCTGCTTCAGCAGAAGCCGTAATCCTTTTGGGTCATGATTAAGTGGAAGTCAGGTGTCTGCTCTTTGTGTTATAGTGGTAGTTCACACTGTTTACAGGGCCCTAGAAAGAAAATAAAGGTGTTTGAAGTGTGGCTATTGAGTGAAATTGTTGTAACATCTTAACCGTATGGGTGACGTAGTTCCAAGAGCTGTGGCAGCAAGCAGGACGCTGATTTAAGAGCAAAACTCTGATCTCAAAGTGCCTCAGAACCTTCCTGTTTCAGCAGTGAGGGCTGAAGTTTATAACTGTGGGAAAGAGTGGAAATCTGACTGGTCGGTTTCTGGTCGGAAACTTGACTTTCCATGCTCTTGATCTAACAGTTAAAACCTCAGTTCAGAGCCTTCAGCCTCCTGTTACAAAAGCAGGGGTCCTGCTTAAGTTCCTGAGTGGCAGAATGACCTTCTTAAGTACAACAGGGTTTGTTTTTTGGTGGTTTTTTGGTTTTTTTGCAGGGTCTTTAATTGATATTTCTCTTGCAGGAAGTCCGTTGAGGAAGATTCTCCATGAATGTACGTCACAATGATGATGACCGACCAAATCCCGCTGGAGCTGCCGCCGCTGCTGAACGGGGAGGTGGCCATGATGCCTCACATCGTGAATGGCGATGGATCGCAGCAGGTCAGAAACTGGCTGGTTTAAATAAACTCTTTCTGGACCACCAAGATATTTTCAAGTATGGGGAAGACTGTTTTCCTTAGCACTAGGGAGGGCAGATTATTTCCTGGGATGTAGGAATCTGTCTTTATGCTGAAAAGACAATGAAGGCAATGATTAAAGTGTACCAATAAATTGAATGCATTTGTTCGCACGTATGTTCATTGAAGTAAAAATAGTGGGATTGAAACAGTGGCTATAAGTGCTGCAGGTTTGAGGGCTTTGCAGAAAGTTAGTCTTATGATTTGCTTGTGCTCACTCTTGTCCAGACATGTTATTAGCATTTGTGGTGAGATTTTAAGACTTTAAAAATGCTGAGAATGGAGAAAAATGGAAGTAGGAAAGAAATGGAGAATATGAGTGATGCTATTAGATGCAAGCTATTCGTTGCTTACCTGAATATACCTTTCCCAGCAGGTCTTGTGTACTATGCTGTGCTTCATTATAAGAAGCAGATGTGAATTTTGAGTGGGTTTTTGAAGGAAGACAGGATTAAGAGTTGCTTTTACTCTTTTTCTGGGACATACTCTCTAATGAGCTTGACCAGAAGTTGGTAGAATGATCATAAGACTATAGTGATGCCTTCACATCAGGATACAGCCTGGAGGTTCAAGCTGGTGGGTGGTAGGTTCCCAAATACGTAATCTGGGGCCACAGTGTCTCTTTGGAGAACATCTACCCTGACAGTATTTTTGTGTTGCTCAATTTGGTTCTCTGCTCCCTTGAGACGTTTTAGCAAAGTATTGTAAAGAAGGTAGGAGCAAGCTGTCCTTCTTGAATCAATATAAAAGGTCATTATGTTACTTCTCATTCCCCAGATCATTTGTTCCTCTTTTCAAGCTGTGTTTTGAGCTAGACCAATCTAAAGAGGAAGAACAATTTCTGCTTTCCTTGTGGGCTTCTAAGGCTGTTTGGTTATCTGGATTCCCATTATGATGTAGATTGTTGTCGTTGTGATTAGGTTTTTTTTTTAAGTCATTTTTGCAAAGAGTGCTTTGACTTGAAAAAATAGAAAATAATGCTTTCAATGGCTGTATTTACCAAGTCCAGTATTAATACACTTAGGTGAAGGAACAATCTTATTCATACGGGAAAGGATAATTGTTCTTTAAGTACACACTTTCCTCCTTGCTGGAAACCACTTATCAGGTCAGACTGTCCTGACAGTTGGTCCTTCTGTATTACAGAAAGAATAAGTGAATTGTTCTGAGCCCTCCTTTGAGATGGGGCTCTAAGCCCAATCTTTCAATTTCCCCATCTTTGATGATTCAGCAGCCTGGCTTGGCAGATGCCTCTGTTGCCTTGAAAGTAGTTTCTCAGCTAATGTTTTGCATTAAAAAGACTTGCAGGTGCACTGAAAGCACACTGCTTCTTGCTTTTGCTGTGTTACGCAAACATGACTCAGTAGAACAGTTCTGGGCCAGGTCCCTCTTTTGTGTGTTTGCTGGAAGATGCTTTTAGATCTCATCTCCTTATCTCTTGAAGTACCTGTAGCTGAAATATCAGTATTCCATGAGACTTTTTTGGCCTCTAGTCTGGATGTGTGCTCCTCTGTTACAAAACTTAACTACCTTTATGCTTTGTAATTTTCATCCTATTCCTGAAGCTTTAGGTGATGTCTTTGCTCTTTAAAAGTTCAATTCTAAAATGGAATGAAATTGGAATAAATGCTTTGTTTGATCTTTGCAAATGAACTATGTTAATTGCTCTTAACATGGTTTGTTGTAACGTAGAAATGAATGTTAAGTGTTTGTTGAAAGAGATTTTAGTTGCTTGTAAGGTGGGAAGAGCCTTCAGGATAGATTCACATAGGAATGACTTCCTTAAGAAAGATGGTTCATATGACTCCATAAATAGGTTCTAGCTTTAGGAGGACATGTGCTTTTACAGGGTGTAATTACAGTCTCCATTAGGAGCTCGTGGTGAGAAAGCATCAGAGCAGAGGCAGGGGGAGACGAGGCATGTGGAGTTTTCCAGGCTGCAGCGTGGCCAGCGGGCAGGTCAGTGCCTCGTGCTTTGGGGCTGACAGCATGGAGGTTCTGATGGGATGCTCTGGGCACACTGGCTGTTGCTCACTCTTATGTGTCACTGGGTTTGTGAAGCTTCAGCTGTGCCAGCACCACAGAGCTGCATTAGGAGCTGTGCCTGGAAATGCTGAGCTCCAGGGAAAAGCCTTCCTCAGAAGACTCGTTCTTATACCCATAGAGTAAAGCAGACTGGAGCTGATGAAACACCTTGGCCTTGCCAGCAGCCAGCTGGAGAGTGATGCAAAAGGCAAATCTGCCAGTGAACAGGCCTGCAGTGTAAGGCAATTGCATGGGAACATTCACTTGCTTTATCTTCCTGAGAGTAAGGGCTGCAGAGCTGTACAGGGCAGGGTGAGGAATGTCTCTGCCTGCTTGACAGTAATCCCTCTCCTCTAGACTACCCAAAATGGCATTTCTAGCACTGACTTTTTTTTTTTCTTTTTTTTCTTTTTTTTTTTTTTTTTATAGTTACACACTTTATTTCCACTGCTGCTGACTGTGTTTAATGCTTTCATGTTGCTTCCAGAGCTGTTTCTGCTTCTAATCCACTTGTAACTCCTTAGGGGATTCAGGGAGCAATAATTAACCTTTTGGTCCAAGAATTTCAATGGTTTCCTGTAGGTACTCCACTGCAAGCTCTAAAAAGCTTGGAGTATAAAGTGGAGGGGCAGCTAGCTGTGCTACAGCACATTTGTACAGAATGTTTGGCTTATTAGTTTGTGAAGTTTTATTTCACCTTGGTTCACTCATTGCACCTGCAGAGGTACAGCAGGTTTTCTGTTTGCCTGCTCTTTGTAAAGCTGTGTTTACCAACCCTGTGGTTTGACCATTTGGCTGGAGCTCAGGCAGTGCATGTAGTGCTGTGTGCACTTGTTCTTGTCTTTTAGGGTCACAGGCTTTAAATGAGGGAGACAAGAGTACAGCTGAATGAGGAACAAGAATTGGTACTTCCCTGTAGCATAACAAGTCTGTGCACCTTGCAAGCACTTGGCTGGGTTTTATACTGAACCACAGCATCCCAGCTGAGCGAGTGAACTTTGTGCCAAAATTTAGTTACTTCTTCATGGTTTCTCAATTTATTAATTTATTTTATTTTTACTGCTTCGGCATGTGTGTTTTAAGGTTTGATAAATTAGTAGGTTCAGGATTTGCCACTTGTGGGTTTTGCTGTAAAGAGCACTTGTGGTAAACTGACTGAATTGCTTCATACCTGTATTAGTACCTCTACTTTTTGTCCAGTCAAAAAAAAAATAGTTAAGCCCAGACACTATTACTGAAGTATTCATTTTAGAAAGTCAGCTTTACTGTTTAAGATGTAGCATGTTACCTGATTTTTCTTACTGAAGAGAGGCTGAAAGTGTTTAACCTACCTGCTCTGTGTGATCAAGGGATGTTTTCCTGACAAGAATATTGCACCAGAATGGTGTGAATTCCCTGGTCCTTCCTGTGGGATGAGCCTGGAAATTCATTGGGATCTGGGGCACAGTCTTTTAAAGTAGATAACGGATACAAGTGATTGTTTTGATTTTTATTGTTTATGTACTTGTTGTTTATTTTCTTTTCCCAAAGGCTGCAGTGCATTCTGTAAGTTATGCGCCGTAGAAATTGTAAATGCAGTAAATTTTAATGGTTTAAAGCATTTGTGAGGAACCTGTGGCTGGATCCCAGGAGGTGCCTGTGACGTGCTCCCCAGCTGTATGAAGCATGATACATCTCATGGAAGGGAAAATTCACCACACTGAAAAATGTTTAATGCAGGGTTTTAATAAACCTAAGCCCTACAAGCGGCTGTTTGACCTTAGCGAGAAAATGTTCTCATAAGGGGAAAATACTTTAAGTGAGCTCTGGGACTGTATTGCATCACATGGATGCAGGTGAACATCATCCTGCTCGCTGCTGTGAGAGCCCACAGAGCAGCTGGGGGGTGATGGCCTGCTTTGAGTGTGAATTTTCTTCTGTGTGAGCTTAAACTCTTGTATAAGTAAACCAGTAATATACAAAGTGTATGCCCTTGGTCCTTAGCAGGTGGCATTTCTTTGTCTGAGAGTGTTTCCCCAGAGTATATATAGTATTATATCACAGAATGGTTTGGACTGGAGGGGACATTAAACCCCATCTCTTTCCACTCTCTGCCATGGGCAGGGACACCTTCCACCACACCAGGCTGCTCCAAGTCCTGTTCAACCAGTCCTTGAACACTTCCAGGGATCCAGGGGCAGCCACAGCTTCTCTGTGCCAGGGCCTCGCCACCCTCACAGTAAAGAAATTTTTCCCAATATCCAATCTAAAACTTCCCTCATTCAGTTTCTTTATTCCCGAACCTGAGCTTTATGCCTGTGTTAGATTTGTGAGACCTTCTTTAGTCCCTTTCCCTGCTTCCACTAGCCAGGAGAGTTGGATAGCAGAACAAGGGAGGCACGAGTGACACGTGCTTGGCTTCTCATGAAAACTTAGTCTGGACATACTCTGTCGGATTATAAATATTTATAGTAGCTATGCAACTTAGTAACATTCATCACTCAACAAACATGACTTTCAATAAAATAGAATGACGTTCTTAAATGCAAAATAAATGCAAAAAGAGTATTATGGAGATAACCAGCCTTCTCTGAGGATGCAGCAGGTAAGGCTGGGCTTCAGCACCGAGTGAATTAAGCTGCTAAATTAAACATCCGAGTACTCTTTAGGGGAAAAAAAAAAGCCTTTGGGACTGTGCTGCTGACGCCCTGCTCCCAGCTGTCACATGCTCCAGCTTTTTGGATGGGAGGAGGCCAGGGACTGAAAGTGGGCTGGAGTCTGGACCTTGGACATGAGACCACACCCTCGAGATGCTGCCAGCCAGCAGTGAGGGCTCCAAGTGACCCTCCAAGTTCTCTATCCTCCGTTGCCATCTCATAACGGTGCATACTAGGGATGATGAATAGTGGAAGAGGCATAGCACAATTAAAGATCATAGGGGTTTGTTTTCATTGAAATAGAGACGTTATCTTTACACTTTCTTATTGCTTTCCTGAGATTTTTTAAATAAAAGCTTTAGAAATAAGGCGTTCTCATGAAGATCACTTGTGTGAAAGCAAAGAGGGAAGCTGTGTTCCAGGCTGCAGAAATATGGTTTTGTTGTTTATGAGGATATGGGGAAAAATAAATCATGGAATTAGTTTTATATACTTAGTGTGTATAAACAAAAGAAGTCACGGTGTGCCTTGACATTACTTGTCCCAGGCAATTGTCAGGGGTGTTGGCTGGAAGGTGTCCCATATGTAACACTCAGTGTGTGCTGGCTTTAATGGTCTGGCTTCAGCTCTGCATCTGTTTGGTCAGTGCTGCGCAGTTGTGAGCTCTGAGGGGTTGTGTGCAGTGTGGAGGGGCTGCAGACGGGGCTGGGTGGTGGCATGGATTATGGGGAACACCCCAGTATACCCCAGTTTTGGGAAAGGAGGGGCTGGGGCTGGGTTGCAGCCTCTGGAAGGATCTTGCCTGAGGAGCCTGGTTTGCTGCTCTTGGGTCTGAGGCCACTTTAGTTACATCCTCCCTTTGTGTCCAGCCCTTAAACCAGTGTTGACCCACGTCAGTCACACCTTGGCTATTCTTGTTTGCTCTTGATATTGCTGCCTTCCCCCAGCAACAGCCTGTAAATGTTTTCTTGGGCTCCAAAGGTGGCTGATTTGAGCATCTGTCAATGAGGAGTTATTTCCATATCTATAACATTTTAATAGAAGCTACTATAGATAAGTCCCAGCCTCTGCCCATGATGGGAGGAAAAAGCTGAGTGGCTGCTGCTCTACAGGAAACAAATTCGTTACTGGAACAATTTGTGTTAGAACCCCATGTGATTAGGCAAGGATGCTGCTACTTCATTTTGATCATCAAAAGCAACAGCTGTGATTGAGGAGATCACCTTTTTTTAATGCAGAACCCCAAGGAGTTATTTTTAAGGGACAGCTGCAGGCGTGCTAATATGGGCACTTGTGCTAGTGGTAGACTCTGGGATAGGAATTTGTAAATCTTGTGATGACTCTGAGGTAGGCATGTGCCTCATGTAGGAAGAGGAATCCCTCTCTCCAGGTCTAGGGCAAAGATGGAGCTTTACACGCATGGGGCATCAGTCCTAGTTAGGGTCTGTGTTTTGAGGAGCTGGACCAGTTTTCCAAAGGTGTAAAGGTGTGCAAGGGCTTCTGATTTATGTTAATCAAATTTGTTAGTAAATAAGGCTATCAGTTTAGGCACATAATGCAAATGAGGTGATGAAATATTTCTATGCTTCTTGGCCTCTTCGTGTTCTGGTTTCTTGTTTGTTGTTTTGGATTTTTTTATTAAGCTGGATGACATTGCTTTGCTCTGTGCTTCTTTTGACCTGATGCCCATGTCCTGTGGTGGATAATTCACACCTATTCATAGCAAAAGAGCACTTAAATGCTGTCACTTAAATGTTGATTGTTCAGAGATTAGGGATGGAATGGTTTTGTGCCTTTTATCTTTTCTGAACCATTTATTGCGCTCTGTGTGCCGGATCAGATTGACCCTGATCAGTGCTCCCTGATAAATGATTGTTGCAGACAACATATAATGGCTTTCATATGTAATTTCTCTGATTTCCATCTTGTGCTTTTAAAATGTTGGTGGAATAATGGGTTTCTGTAGGATTACTGTAATTCAAAAGGTCATCTAGGTAATAATTATCTTATGCATTTGGCTTAAGAAATTCAGAAACACAACATGAATTCAAATTCTCTCTTTCCAGATTGAATTATTAAATTCTGCATGCAGATGTCCCAGAATATAAAGACCAGACCTAAATTTAGAGAGAGCTTTCACAAAAAAAAAGCGGATTAATCTTGGTACAAATTGAAAATTTAATTTATATCTTGATTGAACTTCTGACAATGTGCAGTTAGCAAAAGTGTGTTTAAAGTATTTTAGTAAAAGTTGCACGAACATAAATGGTCTCTAGTTCCCAGTGAAACTGTCCATTAAAGAAGGAATTCTAAATCATAAGTTTTAAACCCATTGTTTCAGACACCTGAAAATTAATAAAGGTGATGCAACATCCCCTCAACTGGGACATGTTGTAATGCTTCCTGGTCCTTATGTGTTCCCATCATCTGCAGAATTCAGCAGTGGGGGATTGCAGTGATCTTTTTATTATTTTAGAAAATACTGTATTTGTTAATAAATAGTTTATTACTGGTTATGTGTGCAACTGTTGAACTGTGTGTGTGCCTACGGGTTTTGCTTGACTGAGATCTGTTATGTGCAAGACTGAAGGATAAGTTTTTAAAAACATAATGGATCAACTCCCCACAGCAAATTTTTATTCCTGTGAAGTCCCATTAGGGGTTGATGCTGCGTGCTGGAGTTTGTGTGCTCTCTGTTCTCATGTGCCAATGGTCTGAAGATTTATGTTCTTAGCTACCAGCATTTGGCCAAGTTCAACACACCCTCAAGATTTTGGTGTGGAACTCAAAGCCATAATTCTGCATGCAATTCATTTACATCTTCATTTCAGCTCTCAAAATGTGGATGAGTGGGTGAGTTTCAAATCTCTGCCTGCTCCTGGACCTTGGGACCCACAAATGTAGTATGCCTGTCTGTTCCCTCCCTGCCTCCACAGCTCTTCCAGAAAAGGGACAACACAGTTACTGTTCTGGGGAAATTTTAATTTTTGGAGATCATGGTGAAACAAATGTTTATTTTTCTTTCTGCAGGTCTTTTTGGTTCAAGTTAATCCAGGTGAAACCTTTACAATAAGGGCTGAGGATGGAACCCTCCAGTGCATCCAAGGTAAGAGGATACACAAACGCATGGATGAACATAGTTTTGCTTTTGCAATACCTGTTCTGTCACCTCTCCAAAAACATGACAGTGCAGCTCTGAAAGTGCACTGAAGCACTTGGGAGTAAGAACTTGCAGACGTGGCTGCTCTCTGTATCCTAGGAGTTCAGTATCTCAGAATGACTCATGCATTTCTTGGAAGTCCAGGAGGATTTCTCTCTTCAGTTATTTATTGGTCCCATCTTGCAGCCTCTTTGCATCTTTTCTGTGACACCCCCTCCATTTAAACAGTGGAGGAGTGGGTGGTTCTTGCTTGAAGTTCCATCCCCATGGAAATGATGAATTAATAGTTGCTTGAGATAGACGTTACAGAAGCTTCCCTGAACACCATCCAGCGTTATTTGGTCTTGATGAGCAATAATAACAGCAATTTAAAGCTGCTTGTTGAGATTTATAGCCTCCATGCTGTGTGGTAAGAAATTGGTCCATGTGGCAATTAACAGAGGGAATAAAGCTGGCTACTCCTTTTATTTGAAATGAAGGCTTTATTCTGGCTTACTACATGAAAGATTTCCATTACAAATATAATTATGACCCCATTTATTTATAATTTTGTTCATGCTCAAAGTGGTGTTCAGACAGTGTACTTAAATGGATGCAACTTGAAACCTCCTGGTTCTGTATTCCCAGTAATTTAACGTGTTTGTGCCAATGGGACTTGTTTGGTACTCATCAGCAGTCTTTCATAAAATTGATTTAGAATTCCTAGCATGAGATTGTCTCCTTTTATTTGCTTTAGCTGCAGTATTGACTGCCAAGGCTCATGTTTATTTGTATACACCCTTTCAGTTTGGCTTGAAAAGTCTTCATATTCTTTTCAAGCTACAGCTTCAGATCCTACTTCAGTGTAAAATATTTTTATTGCTGAGCTATGTACATGCTTCAAACACAGGAAAGCACCTGACTGTGTTGCTGTTGTGGTTGTTTTTTTCTTTTGGTAAAGCTGCTCTTACCGTGCAATTGTGGAACTTAATGTTAATAGTGATCTATTGCAGAAGATGCTGTAATCTGCCTGCAAATATACTAAAATTTGGATTTGTGACAGTTCTGGTTTTGTGCTCTGAGGTTATTATAGAAGACAGGCTTATTTTGTGTGCAGTGTTTTTGGAAATTACACACCCACTTGTTTCAAAAAACTTACTGCCTCTTTCTTTTTACTCCTGTGATAGAGTACTTGTTATGTTTAAAGGTTACAGAGTGTTTGGTGTGTTTAAAGGTGAATGTATTCCCTATACATAGGGCAGCACTCAGACAATAATGATGCATTTTCCAATGCTCCCACATTGCACTATGATTAGCAGGATAAGGAATAATTTTAGCACTGTGTTAAGGCAGCATGAAAGTCTCTTTTTGGGCAGTGCCTCTCAGCTGGTAGCTCCCTGTGGAATAAATGATACTTGCTTTTTCCTTACTGCCACGTACTCAGGGTTATGACATAAGATGTGCTGCTGAATATTCACAGTGTGAAGGATTGCTTTATTACAAACTGAGTGATTCTCCTGAGTTCAGGGAGTGAACACTTAATAAAAACTTGAGATGTCAGGCTTGGTAGCACTAAATTCTTCAGGATATACGAAAGCTTTTCCCTTTCGCATATGACTGTTCTGCAGGGACTGCTAACTTTGCTTATGTAGAATAATTTTTTTTTATTACTTTTTTGTGTATGACTTTTCGAGCAGTAGGAAATCTTCAGGTTGTGCTCCTGGAGCCTGTTCTGGAAGTCCTGTGAGCCCCACTTTGTGTCCAGAACCGTGTTTGGCTCCACAGCTGTGGTGTAACTGGTGATGGTGTGCTTTAGAGGATTGGGGCAAAAACAACAGAGAAGAAGATGACTTTGCGAATCTTCATTTGTCTTATCAAAGTTGGAAGAAAGACGCTTGAGGAAAACCAGTGGAATATCCTCTGGTTTTAATACACTGAAGTGTAATTAGCTACTAATTGAGTTATCACTGTTTTAAGCCAGAAAGAAGAGATGCACATTTAAATGTTTCTGATGTCTTGGAGTGGTGGAAAAATCTCAAATACAAAAACTTTTCCAGTTCCTTGGGATTGTACCAGTATGATAACCAGTGAAAACTTTAAAAATAAAAATACCCCCTAAATAATATAAAACTGGAATAAATATGTATTTGTAACTGAGGGTGCCAGGTGCTGCAGCAAGTGCTTTCTTAATTCCTGTTTTCTTTTTGCATGTAGCTGGAGATGACTTGTTTAAGAAAATGATTTATAAGCCCCACAGATCATGGTATGGGTCTGGATTAGGCAGCTCTTGGTGATGGTGGCTGGGAGAAGTTCAGCTAGTCAGTGGGCATGGAGAGGGTCTGTGGTTTCCTTGAGAAGACAGGTTTAAAGAGAAAATAAATTAAAAAAAATACAGTATGTCTGGTCTTTTGGAGAAATCCAGCCCTTGAGTGCACAACCTACATGTTGAGTTGTTTAGGGAAGCATGTGAACAGTTCCAGGTGCTCTCTGCAGGAGTTGTGTTGTTGACTTCCTCAGGATTTGCCTTCTCCATCCCACGTGGTAGAAGAGATGCTGTGGTATGTGACTTTTGTAGCCTTTATAACAACAGCCAACTAAAGGAATAAAGCAAGGGGATGTTGGGGATTAATTGAGATTAATTTTTTAATAGTTGCTAGAAGCTGAATCAAGTAGAAGCCTGTGACCTGAGGCTGCCTGTGTGGGCAGGAGGGGCCCATGGTGTTGCCCACCTGGGCTGTTAAACACCCCAGGGCTTGCTGAATGTTGGGGCTGGCCACCTGGCCTGTGGGATGAAGTGGAAACATGAAGCACATCCTGTGTTCATGTGCGATTACGTGACCAGTCTTTGTTCCGTGTAATCCATGTGGGTGTTAATGACAAATTGTTGGTATGCTTCCTTTGGGACTTGGGGGTCCCATGGCAGCCCTGCTCACCCACCCTGTGCTGCCAAACACCCAGAATGAGCTCGGGGCTCTGACTGCAAAACTGCCCCTCTGGGTGGTCCAGGGGAGACTGATTTAGGGGTCTTCATCCAGTGTCTTTGAGAGATGGAACATGTGTATGTGCTCTATCATCAGTATTTTAAAAGCTGCTCTTCATATAAAGTTTGACAGATATTAAATACTTCAATACTGTAAATAGTTCATTTCCTTCTCACATATTTCCATTTAATGTGTCAGAAACTCAGGGCTTGACTGTTGCTAGCTCTGCAAGAAAAGGACAAGGGCAAGGCATATTCTCAGCCCCTTCTTTGCTCAGCTATTGACTGTGGACCTTGTATTTCCTTTGTATGAAAGATTACTTCTAGCTCGTGCTTTGTGGTAACCACAATAAATGAAATATGGAGCAGGGTGAGAACCTGGATCTGGTAATTACAGAATGGAATTGAAACAGACCCCTGAATTTCAAAGTATTCTCCTTTTTAAATTTCACAATAAATAGATCTTGTGTGAATCTGACATGTTCAGGAAATTCACCTAGTGACTGATTAAAGACAAGGTTTTTTAGTCAATATCTTAAGATCTTTGGTAGGAACTTGTGTTACTGCCTGAGAGTTGTGTCATTCACACTTTAAAAATTCACAGTTTGTGCATAGTTTGGGGCAGTGAAGCTGTACTTCAGAATCTGTTCAGAGCTTTTCCCTCCTGGAAGGCAATAATGCCAATCTGTCACACCTGCTGTGGTATGAAAACCATGGACAGAATGATTATTCTGGTGCCACTTGACCTTGCTTGTCACCCACATGTTGAAAACATCTATGTACAAAGTATGCAGGCTGCATGAAGCTTCTATCCATTGATCACACAGAATTGCCCAGTTATTGCTAAATGTCTTTTTTGTTGCCATAATGTAAATAGTCTTCAAGCCAGATCTCATTTTCTGCCACAAACCAAACTGAATTTTCTGTATGTATGTAAAGCCGCAACAAGCCTGTTAGAAGGTAGAAGAACAGGTAGCAGAAAAGCAGCTGATGAAATAAAAATTGGAATTCCTGGTGAGTTCTGCCTAACCCATGCTGCTGGAAATACTCTCTTGAAACTCACCTCTAGTCCTTGTCTTGTGTGACAGCACAAGGTTTGGAACAGTGAGGAACAAAATTTGCCTGAAAAGAAAACAAATATGCTAAAGGATAGAAATTATGCTTCAATTCTGGCCATGAACAGGGGGGATTCACCCTTGCATAGGGTGAGCAAGGCTCTGCATAAAACTGGCTTTTGTGATTTATTCAAGGACAAGGTAGAGATGTGCAATGGCACGGAGGGGTTGTAGCTATGTTGGAACATAAATATCTGTGTTGCAGACAAGGACCTGAATTGCTTTTGGGTGGTTACATTTTGAAATGAAAACAGGATAAAAACATAGACAGTTTACTAATACTGGTATTTGTATCAAGTGATGTTTCAAGTGTTTTGCCATTGAGGCTGAACTTGAAGTCTTTGCTTATTCTTACCTTGTAAAACTAAGAATGCAAGAATTAAATTTCAGTGCTGATTTTTCTGTTGCTCTAAAAAACTGAGTAACTCAAGAAAAAGACCAGAAGTATGCTAAAAATGTAGCAGTGGCTTCTCAAATGAAAGATTTCCTGGAATTATTATTCCCTTAATTTGGTGAGTGGGTGTGGTTTGGTGTGGTAGTGCAAAGGAATGGATCTTATTAAAGGCTTAACAGCTGTATATTTGTATAGGAAGAGTGTGTGTGTCAGTGAAATAAGGCTTTAGTGTAGTCTAAGCAAACCAAACAAAGTGTGTATTTTTTTTTCTTCTATGGTATGAGGCTGGAAATGAGGAAGTGAGTCAGTTTCTTGCAGGGAAGGAAAGAGTTGAAAATAGATGGGACATAGTGTAAGCAGATGAGTGGTACCTGTCGAGTGTTACTGGGTGGGGACAGAGGCACCAGGCTGAGTGGTGATGGGCACACACAAGGGAACAGATGGATCATAGAATCCCAGAATGGTTTGGGTTGGAAGGGACCTTAAAGATCATCTCATTCTCCAATCCCTTTGCCACAGGCAGGGACACCTTCCACTATCTCAGGTTGCTCCAAGCCCTGTCCAACCTGTCCTTGAACACTTCCAGGGATGGAGCAGCCACAGCTTCCCTGGGCAACCTGTTTTAGTGTCTTGACACCTTCACAGTAAAGAAGCTCTTCCTCATACCTAATGTAAACCTGCCTTCTTTTTCATTAAGGCCTTGTCTTGCTACTCCATAACCTTGTTTAAAGTCCCTTGCCAGCTCTTTTTGAGCCCCTTTAGGCACTGGAAGGGGTTCTTAGGTCTCCTCAGGGCCTTCTTCAAGCTGAAGAGCTCCACTCTCAGTCTGTCTCCCTAGCAGCATCTTCCTGACCCTCCTCTGGACTCTATCCAACAGTTCCACCTTCTTTTCATGCTGGGGACCCAGAGCTGGATGCAGTACTCCAGGTGAGGTCTCAGGAGAGCAGAGCAGAGGGGGAGAGTCACCTCCCTCGACCTGCTGATTGCACTTCTTTTGGATGTCACATCAGAGGTCGGGGAAGAAAGAAGTCTAAGGAGGCAGAACAAAGAGATCCAGGCTCAGGTAGCTGGCTGTGTTTCCAGTGCTGTGAGCTCCCCTGGTGCATCAGGAGCTGGGAGCACCGGGAGCATCACTCTGCAGGTGCAGAGGCAGATGATCGGTGGACCTGGCGTGGTCTCACTCTGAGATGAAAGAACAGCAGCACCTGAAGTGTCTTTGGAAAGGGTTGCAGAAGGCTGGAAATATACTTTATTAAAGAGTAACTGGTGAAATCTGCAGGTGGAAGGTTTTTTGGGCCCTCCAGGGCAGGCAATGCCTGTGTGCTGGTGAGAACCAGAGGCTGGAGTCACTCTGGTTAAGTACCTGCTTCTGTCCAGAGCATCTCCTGAATTACCAGAGTTTGGCCTTTGGTTACATTTAAAGAAATAAAAGCATTCAAAGTATGCTGCAAAGCACTGCATTGATCAGAACATTAAATTTGTCGAAGCAGGATGAAACATTGTCCTTACTCAGCTGTGTCTGATGGAAGTTGGGAGCTGCGTGTGGCCAGGCATGCTCCTGGGGAAAGGCTCTGGGGGCACATCTGCCAGGGGCATGGGAGCAAGACAGGATGGACGTGCCTGGCTGTGTCAGGGAAGGGAGGGGTGAAATGCAGGGTGAGCTCTGATTCTCCTTGTTTCTTCAAAGTGTTTCAGCTCTTTCCACCTACGTGCTAGTGGGCAGGCTGGTTACACGGGATGGAAAACTCTCTGTAGGAAATGCAGCTTCAGTTCTGACTGAAGCCCTGTCATTAGGGCTTGGAGCAGAACAGTCTGTGTGGTGGTGTTTTACAAGCACAGCTCCTGGTATTAAATAGCTTTTGTTTACACTTTGTTTATTAAGCTTTGGCTCAGTTTCTTTCTGTTTACCAGCAAGGGCCATTTTCACCCTATTAAATTTTAAAACATAACTCTTACTCCTCATTTACATCGCCTTACTTTGCTTTGACTCCTGATACTTGGTGTTTAGATTTAGTGTTTGATGGAAAAGCCAGGCCTGCAATACCCATTGGTCTCCTTGGTATATCAACACAAATAAGTTTTTGATTTATTAAAGCTCTTTCTGTTAATGGACAAAAGAGAAATTATCTGCATAAGCATCCTCCAGAGCAAAGCTGTGGTTGAGAGCTCTAACTGGGAAGAATCCCATGTCAATGTCTAGCCAGCCTTTGTTGTATTGGCCAATTTTTTTTTTTTTTTTTTAAATATATAACAGAGTCAGTATCATCCTTTAGAAGCATTGTCACCATCTTCTGGCTTTGGTCACTTCAGTGTTTCAGCAAACTCGTTTCTGCAGCACAGGCATGTCCCTAGGCCTGGGCTCAGCTGTGCCTTTTCTGTTGGGATTTTATCTGTAGTGCACTCCACAGTTTTTCAAAGGTCTTGCTATAAATCACCAGTTGTTATTACTTAATCATATAATCATAACAGATACTGTTATTTTATTTTCACATTGTTGCCCAACTAGAAAATACCAGAATTTGCAGAGGAACCTTTTATCATCCGTGGTATTTCTGGTGTTTTTGGTGCCTCTCTGTATGTCAGAGATAGGCTCTTTGCCCTTTTCTTGTTTGGTAACCATAGAAAACTGGTCCTGGTGATGCATCCTTTATTCCTTTCACGTGCAATAAATAACTTTCAGGTTTTTATATCTTTGTGAACCTTGTGTTGAAATCTAAGAGAGAGCAAAGGGCTGCTAACCTGGAGCAGGTTTTTCCCATGTTACTGTCAGTGAGATCATACCACCATTCTTCGTTCATCTCCTGGTTTTATTTTTTTAGCACACCACAATCAAGTATAGGAAGCCATGTAAGAAGCCAAGAGTAAACAATGGGATGCTTTGTTTACTGTGTGAATGATCTTAGCGTCTCCATTTTAAATCCGATAATGCTAAGAACAATTATGGAAATTTATTTTGCATGTGTGTGATTAAATCTTGAACCAGATGCACCTGCACTTGTAGCTTTGCTGGGTGGAATATCTGGTTCTTTACAGTTGGTAGCTGTTATTTGTTACAGCTCCCCTGACACGAGACAAAAGGAAAAAGAAACTTGGCACGTAACTAAATTTTAATTTGCCTTAATCTTTCCAAATCCTAAATTGTGACTATTTTGTAGTATGCATTGAGAGACAGGGAGAGCGATGCAGCTAAGGCTGGGAATATTTTGGAAATTCTACGAAGTTTCCAAGGCTTTCTTGAGACCCTTGCTGATGGTCTGTGTCCACCTATGCTGGAGGGATGTCCACAGCCTCTCCTGACCCTGCAGCCTGGTCCCTGGGGAAGCCACTGCCCTGGCCAGGCTGGGACCTGGCAGCCAGTGCTGTGTCCTGCTGACGTGGCCTCCGGGCACAGGAGCTCTGGTGGAGGAGAAGGGCAAGGCCTGAATCATCAGCAGGGTGAGAAATAAATTAAGAACCTAAATAACTTGAACCATTCATTTACATGGATGTAAAAACCAGTCGTGCTGCTTCCCAGCAGAACAGCACCCAAACGAGCAGAGAAGCTCTTCTGGAAGCTTGTCCTTTGCTAAACTGAAGATATTTTTATATATTTTTTGGAATGCCTAAAAATCTGCTGCTGGGAAGTGCGCTGATCTCTAGAATTAGGACGGCAGACTTTAAAGACAAATGTTAGAACATACAGTCTGGACTGTAATTTCAGACTTTTTTTGGGATTTGTAAATATGCAGGACTTGTATTTGGGGTTTGTGTCTGTCCTTATTTTACTTGTGTGAGTGTATATATATATATATGTCTGACAGAATCAGGAATCGTGGTACGTCCAAGGGCCCTTGGGAAGGCTGTCTTTTACCAGCATACTATCAATTTTTAAGTTTCCCAGTATCTCTGGATCTTTCCCCAAAATACAGGGAAGCTCTGTGAGTGTATGTGTATCTGCAGGAATGCTGGAGTTGTGTCAGCCCTGCTCAAATGCAAATAATATCCTCCTAGTGTGGACCCAGTGCATTCCAATCAGTGGTGGCAGGATTTTAACATCCAAGATCCACATTCTTTACTCAGGGTACAGACATTGCAAACCCATTAGTCAGTGCTTTTAATCTTTTTACAGTGCAGCTATAGTTCTGAATTAGTAAGGCAATTGCAGTCAATTCTCTTAATCTGAAGTAATTATATTTGTTGACCAGAAGAATCAGGAAGTTATTCCATTATCTGCATTAAATTCCTTTACTCTTCATCACAGACAAATATTTAGTTTCCCATGCTTTTTATTGTTTAATGTCTGAAATTCTGGTTCATGTTTGTTGTTCAAGTAGGAGATGTGGATTGGCGATGGGGAGGAAGCACTTAGAACCATTTAGAATCTTTGCAGGGCTTTTGTTATGCTTCTTATTTCTAATTTTGGAACAAATCTCAACTTGGATAAGTAATAACAATGAATTGACTTTAAATTGTAAAGAATGTAAATTGGATTGTTGATTTTGCTAAATTTTAAATTGTACTTATTCCCACCATAAAAAAAAAAAAAACCAACATGTAGTAGTTGTTGAAAGCTATATTGAATTAGCTGTTGATTCTGCTGCTATCAGATTTCTGGGGGCTGGGTAGCTTTCACTCTCTGATAGTCTAACCCCTTCTATATTTAGATACAGTTTGTGTGATCGTATCACGAAGAGTCTTGTTTGTTCCTTCTGCACCACTGTTTTCTTGTGGTCACTGCCGTGGGGTGGGTTCTGTGCCTGTGACATCAACAGTTCATTTTCTGTTTCACAAATATTTTCATTATTAGAGGTTTGAAGAACAGATGATATTAGCAAAAATAAATTGCTGAGTCAGCTTTGTAATGAAAGCATCACTGGCTTCAAAACAAAAAGCAAAGGAAAAAGCCCACTCAACCACATTAACCAGTGTGAAATTGCATAACTGTGGACAACCTCAAAGCATGTAGACTGCCATCCAGTTGTATCAGTAATAGTTGTTTAACAGTAAATCTAGAATCTGACTTAATATTTCAAATTATTTAGGACAAATATCCTAGAAACAAATAAACTTACACTGTGATTTACTCATTTAAACACCACAAGACTTAATTTTGATTTTTCCTTTCTTTGTGGGTCAGAGAGCTTCAAATACTACTTAAAAATCAAGCTACTCCTGGAGACGTGTGGGAGTTTTGTTGGGGTTTTTTTTTTTCAATGTTCAACAAAAGACCAAGTTCTGTCATAATTTGTTCAATTTAGTTTTTTATTAATGTACCCCATGTGTTATAATGTAAAGCTGCAGGGTTCTCCACATGCTTTGTTTATAAGCTGGGGTTGATTACTGCTTACCACTTTTTGCCTTCTTGATTATATTATTAGCAACAGTTTTGATGAAGTGTTTTGTGATTTTTTTTTTTTTCTCTACTTGCTCCTGTGTTTTTTAAAGTTTATTCCTCTTATTTCTGTTGGGAATGAAATGGAGGAGCATTTGAGTGTAGATGGGAGTGTCACAAGCAGTGCCTTCCTCTCTGGGTTGCTGTTAATTTTCTGTGAGTACACCCCATATAGGAGACCTTAAAAAATATTTGGTAGCACAGAACCGCGTTAACGTGGTGTGTATGGAAAGGACTGCAAATTACCCATCAGCAAGGTTTGTTTTTGCTTCTCCTGGCAAGTGGGGGGCTTGTGACCCTGCAGGTATGGAAGAAAGAACTTGTGCAGAAACCCTGGTGTAAAACTGTCAGCAAGATATGTTCTGATTGTTATGTTATGGGAAGACTTAGGTATTGCCAGCACTGGCCAAGCAAGAGCTTGCAATTTTTTTTTTTTTTTGGTCAAAATACTTGGAATTTTTTTCTTTTTGACCATAGAGCTTTCAAGCAGAGTTTTATAAGTGACAATTTGGTCCATAATGATCTGTACACTATTCATCCAAGCTTCACCTTTTAAGTGGTGTACATGTTAAGCGGAGCTATACTGTTACTTGCAGAAATCCAGCCTAAAATTCCTAGAAACTCAGGGAGTTTTGGTTACCCTGCCTGCTGCTGCCGAGGGTGAGGCTCTTCAAATGCCATCTCAGCGAGGTCACTCCAGATGACCTCGGCGTAACGTGATAAAAGACTATTTTTGTCTCAGCAGACGATATTATCTCGCCATAACATTTTTGAACATTTCTGGCTGGATTGTTCTGAGTGTTGGAGCTGTGCCTGGAGAGGGGACCGAAACACAATGCCTGCCATTCTCAATTGTGTGAGCACTTCGGTTTCGTGATGGGACTCTGGCGAGTAGGGTGGGAGTGGGACATTAATTAGGCCCCTCCAGTCCAGTTCCCAGCACCTGTAGCCTTGAGACTTACACTAGCTCAAATATGTTTAATTTCTAAACCAAGTATTTGTGTATGAGTGTCTCTGTGTATATATGTTTGTATACTTTCCCATAAAATAGGTATCTATGTACAACTGTATGAAGATAGATATATTCAAATATATATATATATTTTTAATATGGTAATTTTATCACCTGAAGATGGTTACTCAGCTCTCCAAAGCCTTTCCAGCTGTGGCTCTCCTCGGAGTGGAAGTTTTTCTAATCCTTGGTGCAAACATGGAAATGGCAAGCAAGTGCCATTGGGTGATTTGCCCACAGGACTTTCACTGAGGCTTCATTAAAGTTACTTGAGTTAGAAGTAATTTGCCTCCCTCGAGGGAAAATTCTGATATTTGGAATGTTTATCAGTCATCTGCAAAACGGAATGAACATAATTGGTGGCTAATTGTTTGCAAGAACTGTGAAATACAATTACGAAGAGTTAAGCTGAAACCAATTGTGTTTATGAAATCTAGCATAAGGAAAACTATATTAATCCTGCCTCAATACCAGGAAACGCAATTAGTGTAATTAAGACTATCACAGTGTAATTTTCTTGGCGACTCCGCCTTGGCGTTGGCAGCGGCGTTGCGCTGCCGGGGCCGGAGCGGAGCTCGTTCCTTGTGCCGGGGCAGCTCCTTCCTTCTGCCGGGGCAGCTCCTTCTGCCTCTGTTCGCCCCGCCGTGGGACGGAGGGGATGCGGCTGCAGCCCTGTGGAAAAAGTGCTGCAGTTGCTGCGTTCGGGCTCGGCTGCGGGCACGGTGTCGTTCTTGCAGGCTGGTGTCTGTGCCGGCTGCAGCTGCGTGCCCGGCTGCAGGCACAGGGAGGTTTGGGATCCTCCGTGCGCCTCCTCCAGCTGGAATTTCACCCGAGGCGCTCCTTGGATTGTGTTTTCTGCCAGTCCTGCCCTGACAGCACTCACCAAGCTCCCCCTCTGTCCTGGGGAGCCCTGGGGGTCCTGAGCCCTGTGTAGGAGGGTTCCTACCCTAATTCCTGTGCAATTAGGGTAGAGGAACAAAGAGATCAGAATTGCAATTAGACTCTTGGTAGCGTTGCATGCTGTATCAGGAGAAGCACATAAATAAATAGCTTTGTCTGTTTGGATTGAAGTATACTTAAGCATGTTTAACTTGGCCTTAGGAGCTGCAGTCACAGATATCTCCGTGCTGGTAACAATGTGGACCATCGCTCTTAAATCAGCTTGAATATATATTGCTGATGGATTTGTTGTAGAATGTGCCCCGGTCAGGAAAAAATGAGAATGGTAACATAGTTGTTATTGTTGCAGTTTGCCTGTCGCTGCTGTGAATGCACGTAATTAAGGGTTAATCAGCATAATGCCTACTTTGAGCTCTTCTTAATGGTTTAATTGCTTCTCTGAGTTAAATAAACACTTTATGCTTATTTTACAAATTTTTCCCCGGAGAACTTGTCACATGGAAGTGTATGCTCATGTATTTATTTTTTAAACATGAAGAATAATCGGTTATTTAATTAAGCTTCTCCTGAAGTTCTCTTTTGGGATATTCTGTGTTCTTATGAGCTGCTCTGATGACTAATGTGTCAGAATAGGCTGGGTAAGAGAGGTAATGAGTTTGTCAGTGGGAAAATAAACGTGCGTGTTAATGATATTATCCCAGAGTCATCTGCCTGCCCATCCTTTGTGGACAGAAGTGCCTGTGTGCATTTTTCTGTACTTTGTGAAATGCTTTAACAGTTCCAAGTGGCTGTGATGGCTGCAGAAGATGGCTGAGGACTGCCCCCGGTAATGCGAGGCTCTGGGTACCAACTGGTGTGAAGCTGAGCATATGCAGATGTAAGGTCTCCCTAGAGATTTCTCTTCTCTAGGCTAAACAAGAAACTGTCCAATTATTTTGATCATTTTTTTCCTATTCGTTTTCATTCTGTACATTTGTCTTTTAAAAGACACTTTATTTCACCGAGTGCCACATGTATCACATGTCCATTGGGACTGCCTGGAGTCTGCAGAAAATTTTACCTGGCTCTTCCTCTTACTGTGTAAAAGTCTTCATGTCTTTGTAAAAGACAGAATACTTAAAAGGGATATTCAGTATCTGTCTTTATTATCGGCATTTCTAGATCCTGTCTGCTCAGCCAGGGTACAGCTCACTTTGAGTATTATTGGAATTTTCTCCTTACAAAAGGCCAGAGCAGTGTGCAGCCTGGCTAGCAGGCTCCTCTGTGAGCTGGTGACCCTGTTCAGCAGTGACATTATTTTAGCACAGGAATTGAATGTTTTCCTGATAGTTTCTCAGCCAAGGAGTCTTGGTTTACAAAATGCTTATGGGTACAGTGCAATTACTATGTAAAGGGCTACTTCCTTTCCTTCATAGAGGGGAATTTAATATGTTTCCTTGAAATGTTTTAAACTGCTGAATTAATTAATACACTGAGTTAAGATCATGTTTAAACAATGCTGTTGTAACTGCCTTGTCACTTCTCTGGTAGTGCACGTCTAGCTGTGGTCCCTGATCCATGATGGTGTTGTAAATATCATAGTGAACAACCAATCTCACCCTATTTTGAAGCCAGTTGTGTTGATAAACACCAGACTAATCTCCCTAAGGGGTCTGTGAATGTCTGTGTGTGGGAGGTGGTGGTGGTGTGCAGATCGGGGTGGTTTTGTTTATGACCACAAGGGTGTAAGGACAAACTTCATACCCTGCTGGGTCTTGGAGCAGTGAGTGTCTTTGGATGAGCATGTGAGCAGTGGCAGAACTTTCAGTCGAGTTTTTCTCCTCCTCTTCACTCCAACAGCTTCTCTGGAAGTGGAGCTTAACTACAGAAAGGTGGGGGTGTGTTCAAAGGCTTTCCAGTTTATTTATTGATGCCTTGTCTTTATTCAAACTACGGCCTTTTATATGTTCAAATAACAGTAGCTTATGTTTTCCTCAGGGTGAATCTAAGACCGAAATTGTGTTGTTGACAAGCACAGCAAATTGAATGAATTTCAGTTTTAAAGCCAACACAGATACTCAAGCGTCAAATTTGGGTGCTCTGCTTAGATCATGTACACAAAAGAAATAGAGATCTGTAAGCTGATAAATGGCATTTATCAACTGCTGCTCATTCGCAGTTATTTCCATTCTATATGTAGCCAGAAAAGCTTATGCACAAGATGGGTTAAGTGAATTAGGCAGTTATTTGTGCCAACTGCTATATCAGAAATAGAACTGTAGCTATTTTCTAAGCCCAGACTGTATAGCTGTAATAGTCCTTTAATACTACTACCTCTCCTCTGCTTGCAACTTCTTAAATCCCTTGTTTATTCATTTTAGGAGCTGTATGGCAAGAACCATTTTGAATATCCAATTTGGAGCATTATTTTTCTTGCTTTATTTTTACTTTTAAGATAGATGTGCCAGGCAGGCATAGTGGTTAGTCTTATCTGCCTGCATTTAGTGAGTCGCTAAGAGCAGTTTGTGCAAATGTCGGGGCAATTTTAAATTGAACTTTTTATAATTAAAAATGTAATGAGAGTCATTAAAGCAGCAGTGATTCTGTTCTAAGTACAAATGCAGTTAGAGGCTGAAAAATTGCCTTTCAAACTAGATAGCCCTTAAAAGCTGGCAGCATGCAGCACTGCTGATAAGGAGCACAGGGCTCTTTTTAAGACCTGCATGCTTCCACACGGATTTTGCTGGTGTTTTCAACAGTTTGTAGCAGAGGCTGCTCTCTCCACAGGTTTCCCACCCCCCTCAGTAAAAAGTGACTCTTGTACATGTGTGTGGAGCTGACATTCTGATTCCCTCTGGGGACAGCTGATGCTTCTGCCTGTGAGACGTGCCTGGGAAACGTGGCCAGAGCAGTTGTGTGCTCAGTGGGGTGAGAGCACTGCCTGCCTTCGGGGGGACCAGAGACCCTCCAAATTCCTGAACAGCCAGCAGAGCAAATTTGCCCCCTTCAGAAGGAGTTTCAGAGCACATAAGTGTAACTGCATGCTCTGATTCATTGTCTTTTTAAAGGGTACTTTTGAGTAAAAGAGGGAGACTACATGCTGCAAGTCTGAGAGAGTGCTGGCTGAAGTAACATCCTCCAAAGATGATGTAGAGAGTCATGCTCAAAGTTTTAATTGTATTTTTCTGGGCAGAGATAAAGTGAAAATAGCATTTTATTCCCGACTGTCATTGTATTTGGTTTACTGGCATCCACCAATGCTGTTTCATTGTACACAAGGAACTCTTTTCTGCCCCTTTTTGATTTCTTTCTCTTCTGTATTCTACCTGCAAATTACTATGTCTTCCAGTACGTCTAACCTACATTCAAACCTTTCTTTTAAGGGTATCTCAAAAGCTGGATAATGGTTCTTCATCCTTGCTGTGGATATGTTGCTACTTGTGGAGCTTTCATTTCAGTGAAGTGTCTGCTCTGTCTCATACTGCTCTGAAGTGCTTCTCTTCCTTGTGATGTTTGTATTAGTGGAAGACAGTTTTTACTGGTAAAAGTGGTGGTTGTTTTCGACTTTGGAAAAGTTGTGGTTTGATACAAATGACCTGATCTGATGGAGAGCTGCTGCTGAAAGACAGGACCTCATGGTGTCCTCTCCACCCTTTTTGCATCATTTCCCACTGTTTCCTTTGCCTGGTGCTGGCATTTGCCTGACCTGTTAGCCTGGTCAGGACGGAAAAACTGATCTTCTGCCATTTAGTCTGAGCTCCCACAGTTCAGGAGCTAAAAAGAGGAGGAGGAAGAAATGAGAGGGATACTTCCACTTTAGTGGCATTAGCTCACAAACCTATTTATCCAGTCACTAATTATGAACCCTGGTAGGAAAATGATGAACTAATATGAGTTAGGAACATGAGGTGCATGTTACAGGGGTTTGAAAACAAGAAAGCCACTTGCTGAATTATTTTTTCAGTTCACAGATGGTTTTAAGTGCCTGCTTTGCACTGCTTTTTGGGTGTGTGTGCCATAGGCTTTGGGATGCTGTGGGACATCATCACATGGGCCCCCCAGAAGAGAGTCTGGGACCCTCTTGTCTATGAGACCCTTTTTATTGTTTTTTTTCTGCATATGCTCTTGCTCTGGGGCTTTTGAAACCCAGCCCATAAAGAAGCCATCCATTATACTTGGGTCACCTCAGGCTTCTCTCTGCTGTGAACTAGAACTGATCATCTGCTGAACTGACCAGAAAGAAATGGAAAATGCAGATGCCTGAGGGGCAGTTGAGCTGAGGAGGTGCTGGGCAGTCAGATGTCACTTCAGTCCTGTGGAAATCTGCTGGCAGAACTGTGCCTTTTCTTTATCTGGGAGCCATTTAATTTATTTTCAAGGAAAATTGCAGACACTTGTTAGGAATCAGTAAATTGTGAGGGGTGCACAAAGGGATGTAATCCATGTAGTCCCTGGACCTCAGCTCAGGAGCCCTTTCACTAAAGGATGCTATGTGGAGAAGAAATCTCTGCCTGATTTCAGAGCAATATAAATTCTTCAACTCAAAAACAGTGGCCTCTCTTCCTGTTGTTTGTCTCATTCTTCTGTCCAAATGCCTGGGGAATCACAGTGTCTTTTGGACTTGAGAGCTTGGCACATCTTATTTCAAATTCAGATGAGGAGTGCCAATTTGCCCTGCTCTAGATCTTCCTGCCTTGCTTGCAACTTGATCTATGTATTTTGTACTTTGTTGTGTCAGTGCATCCGTTCTACAGGAACCACTTGGGACTTCTGTACCTGCAGCATTTTTCCACACTAAAGGTCAGCTGTGGCAGCTTCAACTGAGAGAGCACATCTTGGGCTAAAGCCTTGGGGTGGATGCTGTGACAGGCATTTTGCACCCCAGCATGCCCCTGTAGCTTCACAGGCTGACCACAGCTGAGGATCTGGAGACCATAAATCTACCTTTTTCTTGGTCTGTGCATGAGGCAGAGAAGCAACTAAACTGGTGTTTAAGTATAAACGCGTGTACTATCTGTGCCGGTAGTGGGTTTTACCCAAGAGCTTTGTAAGAGTTGAAGTTTGTCCACTGATGTTTCTGTCCGTCCTTGAATGAGAACATCTCAAAAATACACATCCAAATAGGTTTGAATATCTGGGAATTAATTTTCCTTTCCACCTGGCTGTTTCCCCATTTCCTTTTTGAAGTTTTTGCTGCTGCCTGAAAACTGGAAATCTTGTTGGCCTCTAAGTGTCTTCTTGAAACTGGGGTGGGTTTTTTGTGTTTTTTCTTAGTATAAAATATCACCATCAGCCTCATTTCACAATTACACATGCTTTCCTATCCTGCTAACCATTGTGCTGTATCTGCTGGAAGCTGGAGGGTTTTGTTACCTGTAGACAAAGAGAGGTAACTCCGAGGTGTCCGCCAGCAGCAGGACCCAGCTCCCCACCTGGCCTTGCACACAAAGGGGCTCTGTCCTCAGGTTTGTCTGTAGCCACACAAAGTCTGAAAGCTGAGCTCTGTGGGGAAAATGACACAAATTCCACGCTGGCGTTGCAAGCCTGGGGTTTCAAAGGGGAGCAGTGCTGCACCTGTAGCCTGGTTTAAGACATTATTACAGCAGTTACTGTCTCAGTAGATGTAGGATTTAGTATTTTGTGTTTGAAATGACTTTGTAAGAGGGAATGTATTTGGTGTAACATCAGTCTCAGATGTGACAAAAAGGTAGTAAGTAAAAACCGTAACTTTGAGGACTGGGATGTTCCTTTGACTTTCAGTAGCCTTTGACCAGTGATAATCATTCACTTATTTCCATTCAGGGATTTATCAAGGGGAGGAGGATGATCATATTTTCTTTTACTTAACCCTTAAGTTGAAGCATGAGGTGGTGATAACTTCTCAGGCTCTTGTGTGTTTATGCTAAAACTGTGGTCAGCACTTTCCTTGCTCTCAGCCAAGGCTGAAGAGACACTTGGCAAATCTCTGTGTTACCAGTGGGCAGTTGCCCTAATGCCAGAATACATTGTGATTTCCAGTGAAAAATACATACATGGCAGGGAGAAACGATTTATTTTGACATTCCTTGAAGCACAAACAGCTGCGCTCAACATTTTTTTTTTATTTTAAAAGCACAGTGGCATCTCCCTCGATAATCAGAATTACAGCTGAGCATGAACAGCAGGGCATAGTTCCGTGCGGAGTCACTTAGCGGAGTGTTGCAACACAGATTATCCGATGTGAAACAGCTGTATTCATTACTAATAGAGCAATTTGACAAAACACCAACATGGCTTTTTCCCACAATAACAGATGTGTGGAGCAGGCTGCCACCCCCTCCCCAGATTGCCAGCATCTGTGCGTCACGTCATGCTCCGAGGTGCGGCGTGGCCGTAGCGCCTGCCAGAGGGGATGCATTTATTTCATCCGTACGGTGGAATAGTTTTGTTGTGACTAACCAGGATCCGTCGGCTGGAAAATTTTAACGACTTGGAAGAAAATCTTTCTGCCTTGTTATTACTTATTACTTAATAATAATGTTTTGTGGGTGCAAATGTATTGTAGCTTCCCAACACATGCCAAGCACATCTGAGCTACCTTCTTTTTTTTTTCTTACTGTCAGCTCTTAAACAGGCAGTAAAGGATTTGTAGTCCGCTATACACCTCTCAGGTTCTCCCTGAGAACACTGGAGCTGTTGCTGAGCTCACAGATGGGAAAATATATATTGCAGCCAAACAGTGTGAGGTTGTGGACAGTGAGAGTCCCTTTCCCTTCCTTCTTTGCCTGCATAAGTCAATTTGTTTATTCCATGTTTAAGTTCTCAGTAGAAGCACCTGTGATTACAATAATTTGTTTACAATTAAACTACTATATCATAGGGGCCACCTAAACATACTAAATAGAATCAGAGAGTGTATTGCCTTTGGGAGGTCATTGGCCTCTGGAGTAAGAGGAAGGGAGGAGGGAGAGCAGCAGGGATGTGTGGGGAGCTGGGGAGGACACGTGGCTTCAGACAGTTCAGAAATAGAGCTTTGATTTATTTCTGTTATTTGTTAAAAATACCAATCAGTCCTCCTTGTTGAAATGTGAGCTATTGAATAGCAGAATGTGATCACAGTTACTTTTTTTAGAAGATAGGATACTTTTCTCTGCACATCAAAGTACAGAGATGACAATTCCATTTCCCATGTCCCTGCAGCAATGTTTTTTTCATCTGACTAACATGCTGAGAGTTGCCCAGTTTCTCAGATTTTTGGGTTTTGGACAGATTTCTCAGATATTTGGTCTCCATGTCTTAGAAGCAAATAATTTCAAAACTCTGTTTTTGTATTAGCCTGCCAATAGTCGTCAGTACGTTATTCACTGGAAAGAAATGAAGAGCAGAGAAGGTAAAAAATTCAAAGAATCTGAGAAATCCCATGGAAGCTGAAAATTAAATGACTTGTGAGACAGTTTTACTTCAGGTGCACTTGTTAGCCTGATGAGTGTGATCAAAGACTTTGAGTGTTTCATGTAACTCCAGGCAGCCACTGGGGGTGGACCCAGCACCTCGGTGCCCTCTGTAAGGGGAAGGGCATCCCTAGGGATGCGTTGCACAATCAGAGACAAAAGGGACAAAAAGGCTGGACAACAGGGTGTTCATGGGCACCTCAGCATCTCACAACTTGGTGGGATGGATCTGGATTAAGGCCTTCAGGAAGAGTTGGTTTGTGCGAAGCTGGAGGAGATGCTCAGTGCTTGTTCTTTTGGCACAAACCGGGGAGCACAGACAGAAGGAGGTGCAGCTGCTGCTCTAGAAAAAGGCACTTTGTTTTCTAGAGAGGTAAAGGTGTGCTTGTCATACTCCATCAATTAAACACAACACAGTTAAGGTGTAAAGCAGTTTTCTTTCACATGCTGATAATTTTGGGGGCCTTCGGTAGCATGTGGTTTTACAAAAAAAAGTCCCCTCTTAGTATCTTGTAAAATCTTGAGAGTGCAAAACAGAGGAAAACCAAAGAGCTTTCCAGTGTGGACTTTTTGGGCAGCTCAGCTCTTGCTGAAATACACCTATTTGTGTACAAAGGCAGCAGTTTTAGGCAGACCCCTCAGATGGGGACAGTGCTGGTGGGATGCTGGGGAATGCCAGGAGTGAGTGCTGCTGTGGCTTGGCGAGATGAGCAGGACAATAACCCAGGCAGAGCCCTGCGCAGATCAAACACGGTGCCTGCTTTCATCACTGCAGCCAAGATCACTATCCTTAGCCAGACGTGCCCTTGGCACAGCAATGCAAAAAGCCTTGTCATGAGGGAGGCTGAAAGAAACTGTCTTTCAGCATGGTCATTTTCCCCTCACCTTGAGCTTTTTCAGCAGATGTTAATAAAGGTCTAATAATGCAAATATTTGGTAATAAAAAAAAAAAAATTCCTAACTTGACAGTTGGAAGCAAAATGATGTGAAAATATTTTTCTGGTTATTCCTGCTTGCAGGTTTTATAATGTAAATTATTTTTTAGTGTTCAGGTTGCCAGGATGGCTCGCTGCATTCCTTCAGTAATGTGGCAAAAATGTGTCCTTCAAACTTGTTAACCAACCCTAGGCTTCATAAACACCACTGGGGAGACAAAAGCATGTTGTTTCAAAATGGGACAATGTGAAACAACCCATTAATTTTAAAGTTAGCTGGAGAAAGTAGGGAATGCCTGCAGGTGATCTTTCATGTTTTGGTTTAGAGACCTGATTTCAAGAAGGAAATACGAGTCAGCTGGACCAGCCATCATGGTAAATCCATAGTGCAGGTGATGTCCTGTGCCCACAGAGGTGCTGGCATTGGCACATTTCTGTTACAGCTCCCTCCTTCACAGTGTTGTCAACATTTTGAATGTATGTAAAGTTTTAATGGGAGAGTGTGTGCAGCTGGAAAGCAACATCTGTGACGCTCTAGCGTTTTCTTCTGAGGTCCAGCTGATGCAAATAAATGCACAGCTATGGTTGTCTTACTGCTGACTTATTATCCATGGGAGTCCTTGGAAGTTGAAGATTTTATTTTTCTTTAAAAGCATAGCTGTTTCTTGCATATGCTTTTTTAAACTTTGTTTAGGGTTTTGTCTGCTGTCTGTGTTTTGTTTCAGCCTTCTAATAAGATTATTTAAATTTGACATTCTAACTGTTCTAGGACAATGTTTTTAGAACAAACCTTAAAAAATTTCAGTGTTTAACATATACAGATGTGAACCAGAAAATCCATATTTTGCTTTATTATTCTGCCAAATGTTAGGTGCGTTTCCTTTTAAAGTGTAAGAATTTAAACAGTAACATTTGCTTGACTTGGAACATAAACTGGTAATGAGCTTGTTAATAACAAAATTATATTAAAAGCAAGGAAGTTAGACTGCAGCAATTAACTCCTTTTATTACTTGTCTGATGATTTCTTGTGTTAAGGACGTGGGGTTCCTTAAATAAACCTCTAAAACTACTTTCTCCTTTTAAAATGAGGTTGGTTTCTACAACTCCTTCACTTGTTGAGTCTATAAGCTGCTAATGGATCATGATCTGTATCTCTGATTGGTTCAAAATACAAAGTAGAAGATTGAAATGCATACTTATAGATTCATGCAAGTATTGAAGATCAAGGATTGTGGTTTGCATTGAAGGAAAAATGCATCTGTTAAGTCCAACACCAGAATACCAGACATTCACTTTGTGGGTTTATTTACACCTTTGATTTTCCCTTTCCTTCAGCAGCTTGTTATAACCTTAAAAATTGAAAAATTTTATAACTGTGTGCCAACAAATGCTTTGTTAGAGACTGACCTAAATCATTAGACCAAAGAAGTAGAAAATGAACCTATTGACAGAGCTCCTCAGTTTGTCTTGTTGGTTCAAGATTTCTTGTGTTTTGTGAGGGAAAGCTGAAAAGAGAGAATGTAGCAACATTTGTAATGTTTTACATGCTGTATGCGGGGGTGGATGAGCATGCCACAAGGTCAGTTACATAGTGTATACAGTATAAAATATATAAAATATTTTAATTGTACTGTACCAATCTGTGTAATAGCCTCGCAACAGATTGTGGGGTGACAGTTCCGTTTCCCTCTAGGATGTTGTGTTAAGATCATTGAATTGTTTTGGGCTGGAAGGGACCTTAAAGATCATCTCGTTCCAGTGCCTTCCATGGGCAGGGACACCTTCCACTATCCCAGGTTGCTCCAAGCCCCACCCAGCCTGGCCTTGGACACTTGCAGGGATGGGGCAGCCACAGCTTCTCTGGGCTGCTGCAGTGCATCACCACCCAGTAAAGGTACTACATAGTGTCTAAGCCAAGGGAAAGGTATCTTTCTATTATGTAATTTTATGTATATACTGTACCAGGTTATATATTATGCTAATGGTGATTTCAGTGTCACAGACCCTAATCACTGCATCTAAAAAACACCACTTGTTTGCTTAGAGTCCTGTCAAGTGGTTTTGATACCTGAAGGGATTCACCCTCCTGGTGAAGGGGAAAGAGCAAATTTCTATAGCCTTTATTTGTAGAAGTAAAGGATTTACAAATATAAGTTGTGTATTAAACACTTCTGTCTTCAGCAATCAGTTCATTTGAATAAGAAGTTGATTCGTGTGCAAGCTCTTTGATAATCAGTAATAATATTCAGCCTTCTACCATAAAAATGTAGAAATAGTACTAGAAGTGTTAAGGCTTCTTCTCCACTTCCTTTGTGTGTTAATGCTGTGAATTTTCAGTCTTCAAATCTGCTTCCAACCTCAGGCTGTTGGTTGAGTTTTGTGACAGTGCTATGTAGAATTGTGTTCCCACTCTCCAATCGCTTTGGGTGAATAGTGAAAATTAAGGATATCAGTTCATCTGTGTGATCGCTGGGGAGGTTGTTTATAAAACTCTTACAGACTTTTTATGTCTGCTTAGGGTGACTCCAAAAATAGCACATCCTGCCTGTGTGCCAGTGGACCCACTTGCCTGTCTGTGCCTTGGCAGTGTAGGAGATGCTGCAGACTGCTTGAAATTGGCCTTGTAGCTCCTCTTCTGTGAGCTCATGAAATCAAACATAAAACTGTGCCTCAGCTGCACCTGTTTCACTGGGTGTGTTATCTAGAATGGCATATTGCAAAGGTATCTTAGCAAGCGGGTTCACATTACCTGAAATCCGAGCTGAGTGTTAGATACTGCAAGACAAGCCAGGTTAAAGTATAATTTTAGCTGCTGCTGTAACAGTGAGTGACCCAGAAAGACTTTCCAAAATCTCAAACTCTTGATGTTGTCTTTGTAATCCTGCATGTAGCATTGTCTAGTTAGCTTTCATTTCTCTCATCACGGCTTTGATTTTGGGAGAGTGCTTTTAATTTTTTCCAATCTGCATGTGGTATAGAATATGTAGATTCCATGAAAATGATGTCATGTTAATTAAAAAAAAGAGAGCTTGAACACCTATTAAACTCAGGTTTCTGAGACTTCAGGTTTTTCTCTTCCATTAAACGCCTCCCGGTGTAAGTAATAATGTGCAAAATACAATGTATTGTGCCTTAGAACAGCTTGAGTGTATGGATTATTTTGGTAAGCCACTTGCAAACAGACTGGTCCCAGTTTGCATTTGGTATTGGCGATTTCCACTGCTCTCCAGTTAGACATCACACCCACTGGCTGCCTCAGCTGGGAATGCAGAGCACAATGGTCTGTACTGGTTGTCTGCAGGTCCAGCTGTGCCTGAAAAGGCCAAAATTAAAATCTCCACCCAGGACTGATGAGAGAATTGATGAAAATCAGCAATTTCTGGTTCTCCACGAGAATATCAACGTAGTGTAGATGTATGGGAGCTCCACTTGTGCCCAGAGCACCCCTGCCCTTGATGTCTCTCCTACAATTTGCTCTGTGTCTCACAGACCTTTTCAGTGTAATTTGGAGACAGGAAGGATATTACCTGGTGTTAGGGCTTTGTGTGCAACTTGGGCATGAGGTGATGGAGCTCTTGGTCCCTCCTGGCATGGAGCAGACATCAAATGTTTCACTTCGCAAGGGTACAATCAAATAACTTAAGAAAAAGGTGCCAGTACCTCCTTCCTTCTGCCTTGCAGCAGTTCTGTAGTGACTGAGCCAACTTTGTTCAAGAAAATATTGGTACAGCTGGTGGCTGATCAGAGATAATGCTCTGCCACAGCAAGAAAGTCAATGGCACAAAAATTGTTCCTGGTTTCTCTTTCCATGTGGGTCACTGGTCACAGTGGAAAACAAGATACGTGGAGTCTTCTTCCCCAGTTAATAGCAGTTATCAGAATTAGTGCACATTTAAGCTTTTATTAATAGAGAAGACCTTTCCGCTTCATGTGCTCTTGTTATTTTGCTGTGAAATGGAATCTGTTGATTTCAAAACCTTTCAGACCATCCTTATTTCACAATACTTTATCTACACGGCCACATATCATTATTTTTGCAGTTACTTTTGCCCTGATGCTCTGATGCTGAAATGATAGTGCTCAAGCATCCACGGAATTTTAAACATAGAGTAGGGACAGTTCCTAGGAAGAGCACTCTTACTGTGAGTTTCTGTAAAAGCAAAAATTCCTTGGATATTTACATAATTGTAATAATAATTTGCATAAAATCTCTACTGAATTCTAAAATCAGCTTTTAAAATAAATGTAGAAATACCATTTCATTTACCAAAGAGATGAGGTGTTTGGTAACCAATCTGCAATTACAAAAGGGCACTGAAGTGAGGCTGCTGAATATTTAATTTGCTTAATGTACAACTGCCACTGTTAATAGCTTTGACACAACTAAAAGCTTTGCTCATTCAAAAGGCAACAATTAATAAACAAGATTAATTTTTAAATTAATTATTTATTTACCAGAGGAAAAGCCTTTTGTTCTTTTAAAAAAGCAGGTAGATAATTTTCTCCTTGGTGGGTGTATGCAAAAGTAAGTGGGTGTCTTCAAAAGGTGTTTGCATAAATATTCCCATTTTTGTGAAGTAAAAGTGATTTAACATAAAAAGAATTTAGGGGAATAATTTAGCTTTGAATTATCTTCCTATATGAAAACACATTTATGTATTCTTTGGTTCCACTTGCAGGAAGAGTACTACTGAGGAGGAGAGGGCTGAAAATTTAGCTGGTTTTGTTGTTTGGGGTGTTTTTTAATGTTTGGAAAAAAGCATCATCAGTTCTAACTACTTTTTGTGGGCAGCTCCTTGGGTGATTTTATTGTTTGTTTGCCTTTCTCCCCCTCCAAAGATGCCTTTCCCAGGGGCCTGTGGCAGGATGGAGACATTCCACACCCCTGCTGTAAAACAGGATCTGGGGGATTTTTGGCCCTGGTGTTTTGCCCTTTGCAGGCAGCTTTATCAGAGATGACTCCAACACCGAGCAGCTCCTGGGATTTGCCTGTCCTCTCGTGTCATGCTTTTACCAGGTTGCTTTGGAAATCTTCCTGCTGCTGCATGTGCAGGATTTTTGCAAACCACTCACTCTGTCCTGTGTCTCAGGAAAACCAGGAAACCTAACCAGAAGGGTTTTGTGAGAGCTTGAATATTTTTGACACGCATTAAGTATTCTTGCTGAGCAAAGTAACTGTCCTTTACAGGGCTCTCCAGCTGGAATAGGGATGTACACAGATAGCACTGGTTAGTGCTAAGCCAGAATAGGCAACTGTTGGTAACTTCATACATTTTATGACTAAAAGAAATAGTGTTCCCTTTTACAACAGCACTCTGATGGAACTTGTGCTTAACAAAACCAAAACTCATCATCTTGTGCCCAGTCACACAAGGCAGGATCATCTTGAACTTGGAGAAACTGCTGATTAAAGACTCATTTCCAAATCTGTTTGAGCTGTGCTTGTCTCATGACACTTGAGAAGGGGGTTGGTTTGTGGGAGTGACTGGAAGTCTGAATGCCTGGTTTATTTAGTAACCACTGACCCAGTAAACATTCCTAGTAGTCAAATGAAGTGGATGCCTCGTCTGGTGCAGCCTGTGTGTGCAGGGGATGCCTTGTACCACTGGGGTGGGAGTGTTTTCTTTGGAGTAGAAGATGCCTCAGTGCATCTTCTAAAAGTTCTTAGAAAGTCAGAACACTTTCTAAGTCTGGAGCAAATTTTTGTTTTTTAAATCCTGCAATCACTTAGAGCACCTCATCTCCTGAAGTTGAGTCCTCACAGAATTATCATGGAAATAAATTTTGAGGAGTTTAAGTTGATGGTTATGAATGCAGTAGTCCACCAGGATGAGCTTGTACTGCTTGTGTTGGAAACATTTCCAAGCATTAAGAAACTTGGGTATAGAAAAATGCATCTTTATGTACAGGAGTAATTGAACAAATGTTACTGGGATCAATCTCAAGGTGGTTTATTTTTCACATATTTAACACCAAACTCTTAAACCCTCCAGATTATCTTAGTCTGTTACCTACCCCATCTTGTGAAATCTCATTTATAGTGCAGTACATAACATTTACATACAACATTCATTTTGTAGTACAGACTTTTTGGTTCATCCAGTTGTTGAGGACCTCAATAACCAGTGAAGTATTTCTGGGGAATGAGAAATATTTGTGTGATGGAGAAAATCCCCTTCTTTTAGTGGTTGCAGAAGTGACTCTTAGCAAAGCCCACTCTTCCCCAGTCCTGCAGGATGGTTTCTCCACCTGTTTGCTGAGCTGTGAGTGCTGCAGTGATGCTCAGGCACAAGAGGATGGACACAGCCACAGCATGGACAGGGCTCCTGGATGAAGGTTTTCAGCCTGTGCCACATGGGTCCACTCCTGGTGGTGTTCTCCTGCCACCTGCAAACTGTTCCTGGCAATCAGCTGTTATTTGTTAAGAGCTTTTTTTATCATTTGGACCCTATTTGTTACTAAAGTTGGTATGTAGCAAAACATGGCCTGTAAGATTAATTTCAATAATTTTATAATACAAATTCCTTCAAAATCTGTATAGTTGTGCCTGATTTACTCCAATGTTGTCAGTCCCCAGATGGTAGAGCATGGTTCCCTAAAGCCCTGAAATTATCTGATTATAATGATTTTAATGCTGATCATGAGTAGCAGTGGTACAAAGTATCCAGCTATACTTTCAAGAGCTTAAAAAGATCTTTCTTAATAGGCTTTCTTAACGGCAGTCTTAATATTAAATAAAGGAAAAACAATTTCACTGTTCAAAGATGAATGCAGGCTGGGTAATTTTTTATCCAGTGGACTTCATTAAATAACTCTGTGCTGTTTGATCATATCAACAGTGACCTGCCAGGTTTAGGAGCTCTTGCTAATGGCAGGAGTATTTAGAAGCAACACTTTCAAGAGAAAGGTTCCTTTGCCCACAGTGTTTATCCTACATCAGAGGAAAACTGAGAAGGTAGCAGGATTAAAGTTCCAAAACTGAAATGTCTCAAGGATTCTTAGACTTTCCTTGGTACCCTGGTGCATTCCTGTCTTTTTGTATAAGTAATTCACACAGTATTAGTAAGAGTTGAAACAAATTGTGGCAGAAGAAATTTCCAGGTGTTTTCTACCTGCTATTCCTCACATTCTTTTCATGCCTGGTGGGTTCATAAGAAACTGGCTGCCATGGAGTAATTAACAGACCGTAACTCATTTAACAGACATGAGTAGAAACCTTGTACGGTGTAAACTTTCCTCATTATTATGGTACATTTCATGCTGTTTGCATGTCTTTGTTTTTTGATTCTTGTATTTTTAAGAAGCCTTTGTAGACAGCACTTTCCAGGCTTATGTACAGCATTAAAGCTTTTTCCTGCAGAATTAAATAATAGAATTATTTAGATTAGATGGATCTCCAAAGACTGTCCACAAAGCCAAACAGAAGAGGTTGCTCAGGGACTTCTCCAGCTGAGTCTTGAACAACTCCAAGGATGGGGATTCCACAGCCTCTTTGGGCAGCCTATCATTTGATCACCTTCATGGTGAGTGAATAAAAGAAAGAAAACAAGTCCTCATTATATGTGATTGCAATTTCATGTGTTTGTCTGTTGCCTCGCATCATAGTGCCATGCACTTTGGAAAAGAGTCTGGCTCCATCTACTCCATATCCTCAGTAGTAATGGGTTTTCCTTTAGCTACAAAAGCTATTTTCTCCATCTGGACAAAAGCAGAATTGGTAGTTAAACCCTGGGCTGTATTTCCTTGAAGATCTTTCTGAGGTTATGCATCACAAATTCCCAGCTTGATGTTTTGAAGGTGGGGGTTGGAATGTGGGTGGTTTTCCATTCCGGTCGCAGCTGATCTGCTTCTGTCCATAAATATTCAACAATTCCATTCAAGAATATTTTAAAATGCTTTCCACTTAGCAGCGATGTGCATTTTGTGTTCTCAAACCTTTAATTTGGCAAGTCAGATTCAGACACCTACCCAGAATTGTCGGCAAGGCTGCAGATTAAATTAAGGTGTAATGACCTGGCAGAAGCTCCTGCTGTGTTCTGCTGGGGCATCTGCCTGGTGCCAGTTGCATTTGGTAAGTAGTGGGTTCTCCGTGTTGTTCTGCCCCATGGAGACTGGTATTCTGTGTTGTTAAAACTGGAAGGTGAATGGGAGGAAAGTTTCCAAAACTTCACCAAAGGTCGTGTGCTCTTCAGGAGTGTGCTGTTCTTTTAACCAAACGGGGTTTTATTTATTGTGTTGCACCTCAAAGATGGGGTGGAGTTCAGCCCCGTGTGCCACCTGACAACACTGGAATGATAAAATTAATCAAAAAAAACTTGGATGGATGCTTCAGTGCCTCTGTGCAAAGGGAGCATTGGGACTTCTCCATTTAGTGCCACATTTCTACCACTCTGTATTTTTAAGCTACACGCAGTACATGTAATTCCATACTTGTGAGATACTGTGTGTGCTTTTGTGGGTCGGTCAGGTTTCTAAAGTCTGAGAATTACATGTGTTCAGGATCTTGCTGGATCAAACTAATTGTATGTATTTATGTAAGTGATTGACAGGCTCACTTAGCGTGCTAAAAATAATGAGGCTCCCTCAATTTATTCAGCAGGAAACTTGATACTCCTTTTCAAAAGAAGGGCAACGCTGTTGTTTAAAAAAGAAATGTGATGGCATGTTATTACTTGAGGATATGTTGTTATAAGTCTGAGTCGTGAGGCTTGCAACAGCTTTCAGTAGATCACGTCCCTTCTCGTGCCTGAATAAAGGATAGATGTGCTGCCTTGGGTTCTGTGTTGGAATTCCCCCAAATAGATTTCATCTCATAATTTCAAACAATTTGTGGTATCTTCTTTGAATATCGTTTTCCATTGTTCATTGTTAAACCACTCCTGCCTTCAAACCCAGAGCCTGTTTCATCTCAGTGGCAGATTGTCACCTCTATATACCTGACCTGCACGTCATTTGGTGGCCATGTTCCTGTGGTAAAGGAGATGGTTTCCTTCCCTACCCTCTTCTTTTGGGGAGTATTGCATATTTTAGGTTTCTGAGCAGTTTTTGGAAACAGTTGTTTTTGAGATGGGAAGAAGATGATTGATTTTAGTGTGCATTTTTTTAGCCTGGCACATGGTTTCTAGTCTTCAAAGATGAGGAACAGGCAGAGTTGAATCCCATATTGAAATAAGGCTTCAGGTCTAATAACTTGGTATCTCCATGGCCAAGAAATGATGCTTTGGTGCTGCCAGACCTGTCTTCTTTCATGTGTAACTTATTTCTTAGCTGAAGTGCAGTAGCATCTAAATGCAGAGAATGGATAATTTAGGTGTTTGTAGATGTGTCTAAATGCCTGGATTTGCCCTGGAGTAAATTCCCAGTGTTCAGGTGTGTTAACTGAGGCTCAGTGCCTGGCCTAATTTAACAATTGAAGAAGAAGGGAGTAAAATGGGCTGGAAAAAGATAGCAGGAAGAGAGGAACTAGGTAACCTTGCCTGTGAGGCAGGATATTCATGGAGAATAATCTGGATTTTTTTCCCCCACCTTTCCCCTGTTTCTGTGTAGTAGCCTGATGATAAAGGGCTTTTCCCAGAATTATTTTCTGTTTGAGTTTAATGTCAGTGTGGAGATTAAAGATGTTTGTTTTCCATTGGCTTAGTAAGTCTAAATCCAGCCTTTGAAGTCAGGTCATTTGAGATTCTTTAGATGAAAAATCAACTCTTTATTTGGTAATCTACCCAACACCCTCAGATTTCAAGCTTAAATAAAATGCTGCCTCTGCTACAAATGATGTCAGTATTGCCTGAGGTTTGTTTAAGCAGAAAGCTGAAGTCAGCTTGAACAAAACTTGGCAAAAGTGGGATGTTTTATTCATGTGGATGATTTGAATAATGTCCCAGAGTTTCCATGGTATAATTTTGTTGCACTTAGTGTTTAAAGAGACCCCCATCCCCTTCATTTAGGGAAAGCCCTTTGGTTGGGATTCGTGTTTAGGCTTATGGTGAGTGGTGTATTATTGCAGTGTAAATACAGACTTTTTCCATATGCACAAGCTCTCCTAACGTTTATGGAGCTCTGCTGCAGGATGCAGGGCAGTACCTGAGAGACGCAGTGCTGCCAGCCTTGGAAGCTGGGAGGCAAATGAAAAAAACATCCTACTGGTTTCAGGGTTCCCAATTACCCTTTTTTCTCCTGCTCCTTCTTTGCACGATGCCTTCTGAAGCTTCAGGGAAGAAATTTACCCCTCCTCACTGAACATATTGAGGAGCTCGTGGGAAGGTTATTCTTGAACTGGGGTGTATCAGAATAGAAAACTGCTCCTGCTTTTACTCTGTGCTTCTCCCTTCCTAAAATCCCAACAACAGACAAACCAAAAAACCCACCTCTAGCCCAGCTACTGACTGTACTGGGGACAAGCATCTGATTCAGAAGAGGAGGTGGGATTGTGGTGATGCAAGGACGATGCCCCTTTGTAGAATTAGTGTGTTCACGCAGGGCTGTTCTCTTGGGTTTTTGTAGTTCTGAGGTTTTTTCCTCGGAATCTGCCCCTCCCTGAATCTATTTGAAGCAGGACGTTTGATTAAGTGTGTAGAAGTTGTGGGTCTCTCCGTTAGGGCTGAGTTAATGAATTCCACAAGTTCAAAATAGCAATAGTTGAGATGGAGCACACGTCGGGCGGAGAAAAGCTAATTACTTCCATTGATTGCTTGGAGGCCTGGTGCCGTATGTCAGAATGTCTTTGTATTGCAGAGACTTCTCAGCTTCCCGAGGCAGGAGCTGATGTTGTAACCACAGATAGGGATGGAGCCCTGGCTCATTCCTGCAGGGATGCAGTGAGGTGGGGCAGAGGGGAAGGAGTGCAAGGCACTGAACCTGCAATTCCCCTGCTCTCACCCCTGCCAGAGTGGGTGACAGGAGGTTGGTGAGGGTGTGTGAACATCTCTGTGCCCACCTGAAAGGCAGATGGGATCAGGAGAGGCAGGATCCCTCCATGCATTTCTGGGGAAGGCTCCCACTGCTGGCTGCTGATACTGGATAAAAGCTGCAGTTTGCTGTTCCTTGGCCAAGGGTGTATTTTAGTTTTAATACCCTCTGCTAACTTGCAGCCTGTTTCTCACTTGGTGTTTGTGATTAGTTGCATTAGAAACACTCAAAAAGCCACAGCATTAGGAATCAGATAAGTATCCAAAGGCAGGTTTGTAATATCGTCCAAAACTTTAAGCTACTAAAGATACACTTAAATATAATTCCGCGGCACTTCCTCCCTGTTTTGCAGCTTTTGAATATTTTTTTTTAGATCCCAACCTAACACCGAGTGGATGGAGACAGTGAATTGTGGCAGGGCACAAAGGGGTGTTTGTTCTGGAGCCCGAACCTGCCGGGCTGCGAGAGCCCCGACAAGGGCGCGCAGTGCTCCTTGCGCCGCGTCCCAGGAATGCTGCTGTTTGCCGAGGGGATGGCTGGGCTCACTGTCCAAACACATCTCTGCCTGCCAACTGGGAACATATTGCAGGCTCTGTGAGGCACTCCATCGCGGCTTGAATAGCTCCTCTTGTGCTCAGGCTCCCTGAATGCGAGAGAGAGAGAGAGAAATATTCCTTTCAGCCTTCTGCAATGTCAAAAAAACCTTTGGTGACCGTATGAGAGCATTGCCTTAATGCAGGGGTTCAGGAAGGGAAGGAAGTCAAGAAGAAGGGATGGGATTTTTACCATTTGTTGCTATATTTTTAGATTTAAACTTTTCTTCACATTAAAATGTTGCTGTATCTGCTATTTCTTGGGGGAAAAAAATTGTAAATGCACATTTTTAACATACCACTCTGTTTATTTTGAAAAAAATGTTTGCTGTCACTAGCAAGTTCATCCCAGCCCTTTTCTAGGAGACTAATATAGAGCTTGTAAAATAATTCTTTTCATCTTCTAAGCCTTCAGCTGTAGTTTGTAAACATACTATGGTAATTTTCCAAAACACAAGTAAGGCCTAATTCCACAGCAGCATGTGCATTAATTGATCCATTACCTGTACAAGCTTATCTGGAGTGAAAGGATTTTATACAAACTTAACTCTATGCATGTGATATTTCATTGTAGATAACTTGATATGATTTTGGTGAATTGATCTGAAAATTATAATACATAGTGTAGTAACTTGAGGCTCTTTGCAGCACAAGCAAAATTTCACCCTTGCTCCCTTCCTTCCCCCAAGCATCGTTCTCCCATTCCCGAACTATATTTATATCTAACTTAAATAAACATGGATTATGATTCCTTTAAGTGCAGTGCTCATCTATTTTTGTTTTCAGAATGCTTCACAAGCAATTTTGCAATTCCAAAGTGGGGGGAGCTTTTCACATGGAAGGAAAAGCTGTTGTGAAGACTGGAAATAAAAAATGTGTTTGAAAACCAAGTGAAAAATCCTGAGCTTTGCTCAGGACTTGACAGTGTGCACACATTATCTAAGAAATAAAAAGAATGTGTTTGTTCCGGGACTTTTGTGTGCAGGAGAGGGAGGAAGGACTTTACTGCTGTCACTGTTTCTATAGTGACAGCTCATTCTCCCGGCAGTATTGACATAAACTATAGTCAATCATTTATAGCGAGAAAACGTAAAAAAAATTAACCACCTAGAAGTGTTTATAAGCTCTTCACAGTATATTATAAATTGTATGTGGAAGTTATTCACTCTCTGAGGGTTGTGTAGTTTTGTGCTATGAGATGCTGATAAAATATCCGGATGTGGTGCACATTTTTATGAAATACCTGTAAATGGCTCTGGCTAATGGATTCAGTGTGGTGTGTTGCGTTGTAAAATATCTGTGGGTGCATGATGGAAAGAAATTTATCTTAAAGCAGACAAAGTTAAATCGCAACAGCAATTTTTACCAGATGTTCCCTTATCTTTTTTCATATATGTCTTGATAGTCAGAAGCCAAATTCTAAAGCAGAGTAACCGATAAGGAAGTATTTAGTTATGGCCACATCCTACCAGAACCTTATTTGGGCCTGGCTTTTGTAGGAAGAATGGGCTAAGCTTGAAACCTGAGTGTGGCAGCGTAGGAATCATGCCCAGAGATGTTGTACCACCAGCAAACACAGGATCAGACTGGGGGGCTGCAGCCCTGGCTGCTGCCTTGCCTGTCTGATACCAGCTGTAAAGACTGCCGTACCACATCTGGTGCCAAGCTGTGAGTTTCTCTGTTAGATACATAAAAGCATAATGTATTTTTACCAGAAGACTTCAATCTGGGGCACTGCAGCCCTGGCTAACCCCCCCAGCTGGCCACAGGTTTGCTGTAGCGGGTGCAGGAAGGTCCTGAAAGTGTCTTTAGCTTGTCAGGTCTTTTGAATTCCTGGTGGATGGGGGAGAGATTCCACGGCAGCTACTGAATGTCACTTGAAAAGCCTGCCCAGCTCTCATCAGAGTGTCACTGGAGTTTTCCATGAAATACAGTTTGATTTTGGAAAATTTGCATTTTCTATAGGAAAAGCTTGGTTGGAGAATTATTTCAGCTTGCCGTGAGAGTTGCTGCTTACTGATTTGGCATAGAGATATCCTTAGTTTTGGATGAATGTTGGAAAAGTGAACATTTTGCTGTGCATCCATTCACTGTAAACATTTTTCTAAGTGAATCATTGTGGAGCATTTTGCATTCTCTGTGATTTCACTTTGGTGTGGCTAGAGTATATCACAGGGGATAGATGAAAATCATCTATGACTGCAAATTTGTGAGTTAAAATTTCTCTCTTCTGAATTATTTCAGAATTATTGCATGTATGATAGCGTAAATGTTTACTCTAATTTTGACAGTAATTTTCACAATTATTTGATGTATGGCAATGTGTATGACTATGTGCTCAGACACATAGAAATTAGAGAAAGAAAGGAGGGAAATCACTAAAACGGTGTGGAACAATATTTCTATTGCACTGACACAGCAAAGTTTTGAGAAAAAATATCCCTAATGCAAGCTATATTAATTGAAGTAACTCAGATGCAGGACAAAATGTAAAGTCACAAACCACATTTTTCAGAGAATTTTTTTGTTGTTTTCTTTCACCATTGAATCTTAGATATTGAGGGACAGTGATTTAGTAGTTAGAGAGCTACACAATCACTACAACTTATTTCTTTTCCTAATTGTTTCTCTTGCTGTCTGATAGTTTCTCTTCTTTGCTGTACTCTCCTATGAAGGGAATATTAGAGCTTACAAGGTCATGTGTGGTGGAGTTTAGAGGTCCTTTAATGCTGTTCATTTTTGACGCTCAACTTTCTCTTGGCAAATAAATGAGGTGACTGTGATTATGTTCTGCCAGCTCATCTCTGGGGTTCAGCATAAAATATTTAGTGTCTCATGTTCAGATTCTCTGGTGGACAGTGTTGTTGCCTACAAACCAAAGGCTCATTTGCCTTCCAAGGCTGGGGTAACCTGGACATGAAATGCAGCATCAGGAGTGTGATGCAGAGAGTGTGCAACAGAAAGGAACAGAAAGAAAAGGAGATGAGAAGCTCATGGTCAAAACTGGAACTCTTTGCTTTAGAGAAAATCACCGTATTAGGTCTTTAGGGATGCTGCAAATAAAGGCAAGAAGCTTATTGGAGAAAAACATGTCCGTGGCATGAAGTAGTTTTTTCTGAATGCATCATCTTTCTTGGCCAGAACACCATTTTTAGGTCTGAAATAAAAGCACAGCAGACTCAGAAATCAGAAGTTGAGTAAAACTGCTGAGTTTAACATAATGAAATGAACCTGTTAAACACTCCCAGCAAGTAAAGCAGCCAGTGCATGAGGTGTGTTGCTCCAGAATGCTTTTTTTCTGATATTTTCCAACTCAGTTACTGAACACCATTGCAATTGTAACATCAGAAAGGCTTGTGGTAAACAAGGCAATCTTTAACCAGAAAGGTTGGTGTTAATTTCTGCACTTCCAAAGAAAATAACAATGATATCGGGGTTTTTATATTTTCCAGTGATACTAATTTCTCTACATTATTTTCTTCTAAGCCAGACCTTATGATGCGTGCAGATTTCAGTAACTTCTTGATGGGCAACTGCATGAGCAAATAGGAGGGAAAACATTTGAGTCACGAGCCTGAGCCCCATGAGAATAGATCTGAAGCCAGCATGATGCAGAGTTACAGAAACAGGGCTTTCTTCGAGCTGTGGAGACTCTGAGTCACCAGGACAAATTGTTTTTGTTATTTTATTTTTTTAAATTGTGTGCTGGGAGGGCTAATGCACAAACTTGTATGACCCAGCGAGTTGTTTTGCTCCCTGTTAGATACTGTTGGATGTGCAGCAGATCTGACTCCAGGTATTCCTGTCCCTTCATCATCACTGCTGTTGTCTGTGGTGCTACCTGGTCACTGAAATGGTTTAGAAATAAATAGATGCTGTTCACTGCTTGAGTGGAAGTGAGGAGAAAGAAAAGGAAGAACATGCCTGTGGAATCTTCCCTCTTTTGAGAGTGATGCACTTTGGTTGTATCTATTTGGTTGTAACTAGGTGCAGTGCTCTAGTTGCACAGTTGTATCTGTGTGAAGTTTTGAGGTTGTAGAAATACCATTCAAACTTGAGAGTTGGAACTTGAGCAGAATTTATGGTTTCTACCTACATCAAAGTTGTTTAGGGGCAGAAATGCTAGGAAGAGGGATTTGCTTTCTTTCTTTTTTTTTTTATTGCTCAAAAATAAATTGAATGAAACAAGGTGGGCGAGATTTATGTTTTAATCCGTCAGATTATCCCAACCCTGAAAGTGTTCAAGGCCAGGCTGGGTGGGACTTGGAGCAACCTGGGATAGTGGAAGGTGTCCCTGCCCATGGCAGGGGGTGGAGCTGGATGGGCTTTAAAGATCCCTTCCATCCCAAACCCTTCTATGATTCTAAGGTTAAATTAAGGCTGCTTTGCTCCCTGTCTCTGTCAGGGCACACACAGTCCTCCCACTTGTTTGCACATCCAAACAACAATGACCTGTTTCAGAATTTTACCTCTTGAAAATTGTCACTACCTATGTTTTCTTAGCTGCCACTTCCCCTCCCTTCTCTTTGGACTCTTCACTTCCTTTGCTAACTGAGATGTTAGATCCCAACAATGGAGCTGAAGTAGAAATTCAGATAATTCAGAAGACAGTTTTTCAGCCCAAGGTTGTTAAGAGGAAATCAAGAGCATTCCTTGAATAGTTGTGAAGTGGCTAAATCCCTTCTCCCTGTGCCCCACTCCTCTCCGCAGATTCCAGGCCCTGCGGGTGGAGTTGTCATGGCGGGCTCCTCCGCTCTGTGGGTAATCCCTCTGGGAACCTCCTTAGCCTGGGAAGGGCCCCAGAAATGGGATTATTCCAACGCAACTGCGCCCATGGAGCCTCCCAAGCCGAGGCAGCCCCCGGCAAGGCGCGGCTTTTCTTCCTCTGCTGGGACGGAGACGCCGAAGACCTGGGAATGCTGAAGGAAAAACATTTCACTCGCATGTTTGAAAACTTTTTAACAAGCTCTGAAGAGTGATGGCCAGTTGAAATGCTCATTCCCTGGAGGACATGGGGGTTTTAATCTCTATCAAGCTGCTCAATGAATGTTTTGGGTAGCAAATTAGTTTGAGTTGCTATAGCCAACAAGAAACTCCCTTTATTGCACCTGAAAATTCAGAGTATTTCAAACGTGCTATGGAGAAACTGTCCTGGAACCATTCCGGTTAGAAGTGTTATTTGAATCGTTAGAATAATTTAGTTAATTACATGGTATTTGGTTCTCATCAGCAGTTAATTTATATAGAAAGGGCAGAGTCTCACTCTTCCCACTACATCGTGCTGTGTGCTAGGATTTTTTTATCTGGGGACGTGGGAAAATAAGAATTTATGGTTTATTTTCTGAAGGATGCAGTGCTGTCAGTAGCCCAGAGGCATGTTTTAAACACAACTCAACTAACGTGCTCTGTGCAATGGCTCAGCTTAGAAATATGAGAGATGAAGTGAAAACAAGGGGAGGATGACACGGCCCTTCAAGCATAACCTGGTGACTCACAGCCTTCCTCCTCACCTTGAGTGTTTATAAACCAGAGCAGGTTTTGAAAAACCGAGTTGGTGCCTTCCTGGGACAGTCACTGTGTAGCTGAGGAAGAGTCTGCTGGAGTGGAAGCCGTGAGGAGCAACCAGAGACAGCATAACCAGCTTCCTGTGCCTTGCTGGGATTCAGGCGGCTCTCAGGTGGGATTTGAGTGCCTTCCTTTAGGCTTGGCCTGACTGCAAGAGGTCCAGAGACCAGCAGCCAAGAGAACCAGGGCTCTGTGAACATGAGCTGTGAGAAAAGCTCGGAAAATGGTTTTTGTTTGGGCTATGGAAGGGCAGGCTTGAGGAAGATGGGGCAGTGAGGGATTTCAGGAAAGGTTGTTGGAAAGGAAATAACAGGGGGCTCCTCAGTTACAAGTAGAGAATGAAGAAGCAAAAACATTAAGGAAAGAAGTGCAAGTTGGACACGTTTCCAGTGAAAAGACAGGTAGGCACTCACATATGCTGGGGATCACATGGAGCTTCAGTCACTGGGGATGCTGAAGAAGCAGCCTCAGTGAGGAGAGACTCTGGTAGAGCTGGTGCTGCAGCCCTGTTTCAGGGAAGTACTTGTCTGCTGCAGTCTCTAGTCCAGAAGAACAATGCTCTGGTTGAGACTTCCCCACTTAAGATGCAGCTTTTAGTTTTTTAATTCTTAACGAGCTGCTTTAGGATTGTGAAACCCTTGTGAAGGGAGGAGGAGCTGGCTCTGCCTCTGGTGTGAGCAAAGCTCAGCTGGGAATGCCCTGGACTCACCAACAGCATCTCCAAAGCCTGTGCTAAATGCCACACTTTACATTTTAGCTTGCATTTTTTCCACGTTAATTCTAGTGTAAGTGCAGTACTGAAATAAAGCTCACAACAGAGGGGAAGAGAATATTAATATATAGTGAAATCTGGTTTTAATACTTACTGAATATATACGTATGAATGAAAAATATGTATATATTATATACATATGAAAAGCGCTTTTACTTCAGGGAGATGGCAGTTCACCACAGCCTCATGAAATAGCCCAGTGTGTACCTGAGAACCACCAGTGCTGATGATTCTTATTCCCTCCCCACCCTCCCAGGATAAAGAGTGCTTGTTTGTGACAGGTGGATGCTAATTGCTGTGTTTTTGATGAGCACATTCAAACGGAGACTTTCAGATGATTCACTGAAGTTCAGGATCCAAACATGGCACAAACAAAACTCGTCAGCCCTGTGACGGTGATGGGTGGCACTGTGGCAGTGCTGGGTGGGGAGGGAGGGTTGGTGGTTTGGTTTAGTTCAGTTTTCCCTGGCTGGCTGATATTTCTCCCCGTGGGTGGACAGGTAAAGAATAGCCATCACCTAATTGCTGCCTTGTTTGGGGCAGGTGGAAGAGAACGTTCTGTGTAACTTCATTGTTGGCCAGGTTTGGGTCTGTTGCTGATTGTACAGTCCTTCTGGTGTTGCCATGGGGATGCAATAATTATATTATGAATAATTGGAGCATTTTCTTCTACTGTTGCAGGAAAGTGGTGTTGTATAATTATTGATGCCTTTGATGGAGGTTGCGCTAAGAGCTGAGTGTTCAGTATTTGTATAAACCTGTTGCAGAGAACAAAACTTTCTGCAAGTGAATACCCTTTTATGAATGTGGCTAAAAGCTGACAAATCCACACACACTCCCCAAAAACCATTTACATGACTAGAATGTGTTGAAGAGCTGTCTCAAAATTGAGAAGGGAAAAATAACATTTTTTGTGATGTTCTTATGGCTTGTTGTTTGTCTTTGAGGTGAATAGTGTCATACTGCATGCAAATGGCAATGCTGTTGATAACTGGTGCAAAAATAATTCTCATTTCAGGACACTTATTTCCCTTAAAACTGAGTTCTCGTCAAAAGTTAGTGCACTGGTTATATAGATCTGGTGAGAAGCTGAGCTGGAGGGTCCTAATCCTAAGGGTCCTTTTGCTGTTCAAAGCTTTAGCAGTGTAAAAACTTCATAAATGAGATATTTTGATGCTAATGTGAAGCCTGATGCTGACAGAGATCGCCCATCATTTGTGTGGGCTGGCAGTTTACTGTTATTTAATGGGTTTTCCCCATTTCTGAATTCAGCTTTGTAGTCTCCTTTTCTCTGTTGCAGCCTCCTGCAAAGGACAGGCTGAAGTTTTCTGTGCAAAGTCTCTTCTCTCTCCCATTTTTTGCTAGTGCTGTTCTCTCTGTTCATCCATGGGCATTCTGGCATACTTCTGTCATAAAACAAAGGGTTACACAAAGGAAAATAGAAGACAGTAGACGTGAGAAAGACTTTTTTTTTTCCAAAACAGTATTTTTCTGCAATACCCCACAATTTTTTAGCAATCTGAAGTTTTAGTCAGGCTCAAGTACTGCTTTATGACCTAAATCCTATTCTGGGTTTGTGTCCAGTTGCGTTCCCACAAACTTCCTGTGTGACCCTGCAGCAGGCATTTCATTACTTTGTCCCACAGTTTCACTCGTGAAGCGAGGAGAATAACAACCCTGCTCCAGCCAGATGTTCTGGGGATGGATTCGTGAGTCCTTGTGGGGTAACGTGGTGCTGGGTCACAGAAACGCTTTTGTGCTGCTGCCTCAGATGTCAGGATGTCATCTTGGGCTAATATTCCTCACGAAATGAATGTCTCTCCAGTTTCAGGTTATTGTGTTGTGGCTTGTGTGCTAATGGATTAATTTCAGATGTTTTCAAGTAGTTGGTTGTTCTCTTTGTTTCCAAAGTAGTCCTAATTTATTTAACAGTATTTGCCATTCAAGTCAACTGATTTTAGACAGATGTTTGTCTCTTGTGTTTCAGTCTAGACATTTATGATTTACAATCTGTAGCCCATCTGGTGAATTGCCATGGGAATATGCTTATTTTCAATGCTTGAAGTATTGCAACATACTCTTTGCGAGTGTTTTTGCAGTAGCAACTGGTGAGCCAACCATCAGAAAGGGTTTATTTTAGCAAAAGGCTCCAACTTGTTTGTTGAGATTAGGACAGGAAAATACTCCATTTCTGTTCAAAACAACAACAAAAAATGTTCCAGTCCAAAATGTTGCTTGTAAATTGAAACTCTAGAGTGATAAATATATGGGTCTGGTTTAAAAAAGAAACAAAACCCACCCTGGAACATTGAAGAACAGAAGGAGACCTGAAGAATCTACCTTGTCCAGCTTCATTCTCTGTGGCTGAACAAGCTTCCTTGTTCTAACCTTTTTGAAAGAGTTTCTCTTAATGTGTAAATACAAATATCATCACTACAGAGTGTGGTTACTGGTGTTTTGTCACTGGTGTGGGGTAGCTGTACACTCTGGGACTGGGTCCTTGTCCCCAGGTGGTTCCTCCTTCCCTTCCAGCCCTGTGGCAGGAGGAGAAGCTGTGGATGCACCAGGGGAAGATGTGCCAGGCTGCTAAACAGCCTGTTGACCTTGTCTGGACTCTTCTCTACTTGTTAAATTAGTGAAGTGTGGTGAACCCCAAAACCAAGGTGCAGGATGGCAGGTGAGAGGACTGGGACAACTCTTTATGCTCTCAGGATGAGTATCTCCAAGTGCAAACTGCTTCATGTTTGAAACAACAAACATTTGATGCTTCAACAGTTATTAATTCATAGTTCTGTGGTGGACAAAAGTGAGCATTTAACCTGACTTCCTCTCAGAAGTAGTGCTGCTGTGTGACTGCTGTCGTACTGTGGCAGCTTTGGACAGGGCATGTTCGGGGCAACTGATAGTTTTTAGTTAATTTCCTGTTTTTACAGGTTACTGTATTATTTCTAGAATATGCCCCAAACCAGAGCACAACATCTGGGAGACACACATTGTGAACCAGCGTGCTGCTGAGTAGGAATCTTGTGGTTCTGACATGAAAGCGTGGGGTGCTGCTGTTTCACTCCAGGCTGGACGTGCTCGAGCCTCCCGCTGTGTGCAGCAGGTCAAGCAGCAAACACCGGCAATGCCAGCGCCTTTCAAGAGGCTCCAGTGTAAACAGCAAAGGTGCCGTCGTCTAAATAAGCCAGAAAATGCTCCAGGAGCTGTCTGCTGGATGCGTTTGGCACGGATTTCTGAGCAGTGTGATTGGGTGTTTGGTTGGGCGAGTCTGCCTGCACATGTTGAAAGCATCAAGCACCCAGACTGGAGCGTGGCTGGTACTGTTGGCTCTGTGGCTGCAGAGTCCGAGGGCTGAACGTGCCACTCGAGCGTTTGGGGTTTGCAGTTTGGTGTTAACAATGACCGAGCGCTGAAACTCCGAGACGCCAGTGTGTTTTTGATGACTTACTTTGGTTTGGCATCTTATTTTTCATTATGTTGACGGCAAATCGACTTCACAATCTGTGAGAGTGAGTAAAGAACTGTTTTGTTTGAAACCTCTCCTAATCTAGTCCTGGGAATTTAGAAAAAACATGAAGGGGTCATAGAAGTCAGGCAGGAGTTCAAGAAGTGTGCGTTGCCTACATCAAAAGTGCTTCAATCCCCACTGTCAAACCCTGTGTTTGCACGTACAGAGGTGGCCGTGCTCAGTGGTTAAGCCAAGCATCTGCAGGATTTCTCAGGCTGATCTATTTTTTTCTTTTAGATGTTTCATTTGCATTTAAACAGTCATTTGTTGCGGGGTCCAAGATGATTTGAAGTTCACGGAGCCATTTCTGTTAAACTTGAGGGTTTTGGTAATGTTTTTGTACTCTTCAAAGGTGAAGGAATTACTTCATAGTATTAAACTGTGATCTGAATAGAAAATAACTGGTTGAGGTGCCAGAGCGTGAATGGGCGTGTGGCAGGCATCCTTTCACTCACATAATGGTGTGTAGGTGAGGTCATCTTAAAAATATTGACAAATCTGTAGGGATAAGCAGTATAAAACTGCCTGCTGCCTGTTTCAGGCATGAGCTGCTGCTGTGGGATTGGCTGAGTGCTGGACACGTTTCTTACCATTTATCAAAGCACAGGATTATTGGTGTCCTAGGTTGTAAAATAGNGTTATTGGTAACATTATTTTAGCACCTTTCATTACCCTGCCACTGGCAGGTTGAATGCAGCACGAGTGGGACTTTTTTCTGCCATTTCAGACTTTTCCAAAGGTATTTTTTAAAGGTGTCATCCCTTCAAGCACTTAATATTGTTAAAGCTACTGCTTTTCTCTGTAATGTGGAGCTGCTTTAATCTACAAATTCACACTGATCTAAGGACAAAGTATTTAGATCTTGATCAGCAGCAGATGCAAGACCTTGTGTCCTAGGAACTTGAATAGAAACTTGGGAATTGACTCTGCCTTGTACCATACATGAGCAGAGTTAAATAAGTGGCTGAATTAGCTCTTGTCTAGGCAAAAGTGCACCTCAAAATTGTGGTGATGCTCATATGTGAAAGATCTTTACATCCTGTTTTAAAGGTTGTTATGGAACGCTCTGACACGCTCATGTTTGCTTGTGCTAACAAAGAGTTTTAGTCTGTGGCCGAAAGGCTGCGAAAAATGCTCACCACAGCTCTGCTGCGGAGGAAAGATGATGAATGGAAGGATCCAGGTTTTTTTTTTTTCCCTTTTCCTTGTCATCACCTTGTTTAGTCCGTAAGCTGCTTTGAGAATAACCAAGTGGAGGGAGAAGACACGTGTGCCTGACAGGGAGCCTGTTTGTGCTTGTTTCATTGAGGAAATTGTTCCGGAACAGCTGCTCATCCATGTGAAAATGCAAACCCTTGGGTCCCAGCCAAGGTCAGCAAGCCCTGGGTCATTTGTTTTAGCAAAGCAGACCAATTTGCCCTTTAATTATCTCTCCTTTTCATTCTGTCACACCTCTTGCTCCATAGATTTACTTCCTGAGAAACGCCACATGTGAAAGATGTGATACCAGTTTTGTTGTGGATCAAGGGGACACAGAATAATTTTTCATGGCCTAATTTTAACTGTTAAGCTTTATAAAATTTAATGCATTTACCTGCCTGGATTTAATTTTTTCACTTAGCTAGTCCAGTAGGTTCTTGTTATTAAAATGTGCAGGATTCTTAACTTTCAAACTCAAATTGCAAAATCACTAAATTTCATATTATTTCTCTACTAGTTGCAGGTATTGTGGTATGAAATGGTAAATTGGTGTGTGTTTGCTGGAAGCAGGGCTGAGAAATTCCTGAACTTCAGGACATTTCCAGTAACTGCTCTCAGAATGGGAACTTAATAACAAAGCCTGGTAGAGCTTGGTAATTACAAAACAGTCACTAGAAACACCGTGCCCATGTGCTGGAGCTGGATGTGAAAATTTTACACGGGACAAAAAAAAAGATAGAAAAGTAATGCTCTATAAGCACTCAGGAAAATAGTGTGGTGAAATGATGACTTTGCTCTGTAATGTTATGTGGAAAGAGAGAAATAGGAAAGAAGTGTTGCTGTAGCTGGAGGAACTGAAATGCCAGATCCTGGCTTCTATAATTTAAGGAAAGAAAACTGATTAAAGTGATCTTTAATGCATGCATTAAAGGTCACCAGGGAACAAAAAAGCATACTTATTCCAAAACTGGTTTTGTACAAGAAATTTGAAAGTGTCGTGGGTTGCAACCCAGGCTATAATTAGCCTTGAAAATCTTGGGACAGAAGTTTCTCAAGTACATGGTGACATTATTCCTGAAGGAATAAAGATGACCAGAAGAACTGTCAATCTCTGCATGACAGGAACATCCTCTGCTGGGCAAGTGGGAGACAGAGGTGGAAGGGAGCCCTACTTTGATGTGCAGTAAAATCACCCAGTAAAACACAGCACAAAAAGGAATAGAATGATTGTTGATATTTTTGTTAGACTGAGCATGCAGGTGTTTTTTGAAAACAGGCAGTATATTTGCAAAACCTTGTTGGTTATCTGAAATGGTTAAAATAATCAGCTTTCATGCCATCAGAGGGGAGACAGAGCAGCACAAGAGAGTAGGTGTCTGGGAAGAGGAGGAAAAGCTCAGACTGGGGTGTCAAGCAGTTAATTAGTTCTGCCACAATATAAGACTGAGTTGCTTCTTTTACTTATTTAAAGTTTTATTCTGTTAAATATTAACATGTTAGAAATAGGAAGGCTGTGCTCTGTCAGCTGGGGACAAGTGGGGTCTGTCACCTGCCTGCTGAGGTGGACATTGGTGCCTCCAGCCTGGTGCTTTTCCTCTTTCAGAGGAGGGGGAATAATTTCTCTGCACCTGCATTTTGGACAGGGCAGCCCTCCAGGAGCCAGAGGAGATGTGCTGTGTTCCCGGGGAAGGAGCTCGGGTGGAATTTGGCCACTGGCTTTGTCAGCAGAGGTGGCCAAGCTCTGCTGGCTCAGTTTCATTAGGAACTCAGGAGACAATCTCCGTTTGTTACCAGGTTTGAAAAGTACTCCAGCGAGCTCGCTACAGTGTGCAGTGTCTCTGATAGAATGCACAGACGTTTTCTCATTTAAAGTAAACTTTTATTGAACCATGAGCTTCAATTAAAACTTGCAAAGTTGTGATTCCCAAGAGTACACATTACTTATATCCATCCTGTGAATACAAGCAGCTGAGGAACATCCTCCTCTAAACTTCTGCCTTTTAACAGTTCAAAACTATTTGAAATAACCAACAATACTAAAAAAAGTTTAAAAACCAAAAAACAACCTAACTCCAAAACCAACCAAACAAAACTCAAGCCAAACAAAACGTATGTTTTTATTTTAGTGTTAATTAGGAAATGGTTTGACAACAAGAAGAATCTAATAATTGCTGGGACTCACTGAGCTGTGGAGATGGGGCTCTTTATTTTACTACCACTTGAAGTTGTTTTGATACCATTGATGAGAGGAATGCAATAATGTGTGCTAAAGTCATTTGGCTAACCCTGAAATCAAAGCACTGGAAACAAAATCTAGCTGCAAATCACCAGGCTGTCAGTCTTTTAAAACCTGTTATCCAAATGACTTTAACAGTTTGTGGGTCATATGCAAGGTTAAGACTCATCTTGCACGGTGCACGTTTTGATGATAAAACACAATATTCCTTTTTATTTTTTTATTGGAGTGGAAGTGTTACAGTCAACAGCATCAGTGTGGGAGTTTCATTTCTTCCTGCAAGTAGATTGCTGATCCATATGAGCAGTTGGCACAAGCTTTGGAAGGACACAGATACGAGGCATGCCGAGCAAAGTGCTGCTTACTTGTTGTAGATATCTGCTCTCTATGTAGACACTCCAAAACTGTTCAACTTTTAAGTTTATTTCCAAGACAGAGTAGCTATTTTTGAGAACAACTATAAGAAGTTTTGGTGAGGGGCTGAAACAGGTTATACATAAAGCTTAATTCTATTGAGCAATGTTTATGTGCAGTATTTAAATTATTGTCTATTTCAATGGTGAACTCAGGATTTTTAAATTTCATGTCAACAGTTTTTCTTGCAGTGTTCTGGGTTTGAGAAATCACTGACAAGGAATGTGTCGCATAACTGTTAACTGTTTTATTTTACCTATTCCCAAGCATGTTCTGTCCTGAGGAACTGATCAGTGTGGATTAAATAATCCAGTGTGGATTAAATCCCCCCAAAAAGCATCATTGCATGTTCACAATATCAGCATTTACACTTTATATACTGTCCATCTTACTGTGGAGCAAAACTTGGCAGTGCGTACAGACCAGAGTGGGTTCAGAGAGAAATAAAAAACTATATTCTTCCAAAGAAGTTTGCAGAGATTTTTTGATAGGGAAAACACATTTATTCAAACAATATTTCTGTGAAATTCTTTCTGAACCAATTGTTACTTCATATTTTTGATGGATTTAAATAAAGCCATTTAGATGACAGCTCCTTCCCAATAATCACTTACTGCTCAGGCTGAATTTTTTCCACTGACACTAAAATTGTTGGCTGTCTGAGGAGACAAATATTGTTGTGAGGGCCATAGGGTAAGAGAGAAATCCATATGAGCTGAATAATAAGAAGTAATAACTTTTTTCCTCCCTTACTTGGCCTGTAGTGTAGGTAAAGTTCCCCACATAGTTAAGTGTAGGAAAGTATGAAGTCCAGCAAAACCAGATCCAAAATATTTATATTTAAGCTTCAGAGTTCCTGTTTGCCTTGTACACTTGATGATGGCTTACCATTACTTCAAATCTAGATGTGAGTAGTAAAATCTGTAGGTGCTGGTTAGACTGTAAATAACTGGATAGAGAAAACAAACCAAGATAAGAGCAGATAAAAATAACTCAGATGGACTCCTGTGTGTGACTTGGATTTTGGGAGATGGGAAGATTGTACCAGAAGCAGCCTGAGGAGTATAAAAATGCAGATGGATAGGGAATGACTGCTAATTTAATGTGGCCTGGTTTTGCTGATATCAGACAACAGACTGTGACTCAGTTTGTTGTTGGAGATTTCATTAGATTAGTCTAAATTTTAGGAGCAGTCACTCCTACAGGCCATTGCATCCCATCTGTGCCTGAAGTGCTTCATATGTTTTAGTGTTGAGCTTTCTTCCCTAGAATGTGATGTAGTTTGGAGATGCTGGCTGGCTTCTCCATCACAGGAGGTGATGGGGTTACCTTTTGTGTTGTCAGTCAAAGCTGAAATTCAGTTTGCAGTGACAAGGAGCAGAGTCCTGCTGAGCTCCTCCCAAGAGTTTGACCATGGGGGCAAATGGACCAATTAACAGTTCAGTGACAGATTTTAATATGTAACAAGGATGGAAGGAAATTAATTTTTTCTTTTCCAAATAGTAAACTCTGATTGCAAACATTTGTCTGATGTTTGGGGGGTTCGTTTTACTGACTGCTCTGTGTGATGTTCCCAGAGTTAATGGGTGAATCAATGAGCAGCTGAGAGAGCTATTTCCATTTTTTCTAGACACTTTCTTTTAGCTGTGAGGCTCCATTTCCAGAAGCACAGTGGTTATGGCGCTTGCTTTGTTGTGCTTGTACTCAGTGCCTCAAAATGGAACTCAAATGTTCAGGGCTGGATTTCAGAGTGGAAACCATAAGCTTCTTGCTTGTATAACCACATTCCAAGGTTAGTCTGAATAGCTGAGATAATGAATTTGGTCTTTGTGCATTCTTAAATAGATAGATAGTTTTTCACATATGTGACTCTTTTTTTTTGCTACAATTGGACGCTTTCCTTGGGAGCTGCCTAATTCCGGGCTGCACAGTTTCTGCTTTGTTCCCTGCTCCTATGCCTTCGACAAGAATAACTTAACCAGAGTTCAATATAGGAATTGTGGGCTGCTAAAGGACATATTGTGTTACTACTTAATGCTGTATAAGTTGATCAGTGGGTAATATAAAGTCTATGTTATAGCTGTTTTATGATGAAAATATTATTTCAGCAGAATATATGGTAAAGTCATTGAACAATGATCTTATTCTCGGAATGATGGCAGAAGGCATTTTCCATATACCAGAAATTAGTGGAGCTGCTCATTTTGTTATTGCAGGCTTCAAAAATAAAGTTATTTTTAACCTTTTCTGAGCAATTATATTATTTTTTAACTGAAAAAACTGATATCTTATTACTCTCTTTCTCTTAGGACCAGCAGAGGTTCCCATGATGTCACCCAACGGATCCATTCCCCCTATTCATGTGCCTCCTGGTTATATCTCACAGGTATGCTTCTTGAAGAATTAAAATGGATGTAAAAGCAAAAGCATTGATCCACATAGAGAAGTCTACTTGGTTGAAGTTTAATTTAGAGTTTTTAATGAAAATGATGCTACATATTTTTCATACTCCTCCTTTTAGTGATACTACACACGCATTTGCAGCAGTGACTGGGGTAGGAGACCTTGGCAGTGAGAGAAGGAGCCACTGTAGCTATGAAATATGCTGTTGATCCTCAGTGTCTTCCCAGCAGAAATCCTGCAGCATACCAAGAGCTGGGTGTTTTGGTGTGTTTTCAAGAATAAATGTGATTTAATTATCTATTTATGGAAAAAATGGAAAAGCTTTTGCAAAGCTGTTAGGTTTTGGAACTCTCGAACAGCTACTGCTCTTCTGTGTAAATAACCCCAGATTACCAGATTGTTCCTTCCATCTTCTGCAAAGCTTAGACTCTTTCTGAGGTAAGGAAAAAAAAAACAAAGACCAAATGATTGATGTGAGGCATAACAGCTGTGAACAATACAATAAATCCAGTAATTTCACCGTTTCCATTGAGACCTGGACCAAAAGCTTCCTTAAAAGTATTTCAGATATCCTTGATGAATAGCATAAGAACTTTTGATAGATATAGTTTGGCATCTTGTTAAGCAGAAAATAGATGATGTCCTGGAGTCCTTTCCTCTCCCCAGGAAACATGTGAGCTTGTGTAATTCTGAAAAATTGTGGATGGCGTCATACTTAAATCCCACAAAATACTGCAATCACTCTGTGGTATTTTGACTTCTGAACAGAGTGAAAACATACTTCAAGTATGGGGGAAGTTGTTAGCCAGCCTAGGAGAGAGGGCAGGATGTCAGGGTGGTCTTCCTGCTCCTCAATCCTCCCAAGGGGTGTGATTGGAGTTTTGAGACAGCATTGGCTGCTTAATGCTCCTCATGGGCTCCCCTAATTTAATAAACTGGCCCATATTGTGCAGAGGTTTTTCTAAAGATTTATTCTTCCTTTGAAACAACTTTTAACACCTTTTTAATATTAAAATGTTTATACTTCTCCACCTCTGCTGAGATAAATGGTAGGGTATAATTGGAATGCTTTCCAAACCAGAGGGATGAAAGTCTTCCAGCTGTATCTCTGTCTGAGCCCAGTTCTTCTGTAAAGCTTTTTGTGGGGCACCATAATAATTCCACTAAAGAAGCCTTTAAGTAGTTTCTTAACCAGAAAAATCCAACCAAAAACCCTCTTCTGAAGCAGTTTTTCCAGGGAGCTGGAAATATGTTGTAAAGTTTTAGGGGGGGATTCTTTATTTGGTGCTTTTCTGCAGCAGAGTGTGTGTTCTGCTCTGTGGTGTGTGAGCCTCTTGCCTTTCAGACTGCTTCATATTAAATAGTAGTTGAAAGTCTGTAGTAATGGAATTAGCTCTTTATTGCAGTAAATGTCTCTGCCTTATTTGCTCTTGCTTTTGTCTGTTGCTTCATAGTTTACCCAGTCTTTCATGATAAACAATTAGAACACAACTTAAATTTAACATGTCAAGGGAAAGGCCGTAAAGCAAATTAATGCACTCTGGGATATGAATCAAAATATATTTGATTTTTGGTTTGATTTGTCCCCAAAGTGTACATCTAAGAGACAGGCAGAAAGCAATACCCCTGCGGAGAAGTGCCTGTTAAAAAAAGGGCATGAAATCTTATTTCCATTTTGTTATGCCAAGCCCGTGTGAGCTGTGAGTGTTAGCCCTGAATATTACATGAGTTATCGAATGATTGCTGCCCTGGATTAACGTGGTGCTTCATTACCTCTTCGGAAAAATTGGCAGAAGGATGTGAGCCCTGCAAGGTCAGCCCCACTGGAAGCAGCACAAACACAGACTCTGTTTCTAGACTTCAAGGACCATGTTAATAATTGTGACTAGAAGCTGGGTTTGTTGATGTTAAGGAGATGTTCCCAATGATGAGGCTTAGCCAGGGCAGGAAGCGATCCAGGAAAATAATAGAAAACAAATACACACCACCAGTTCAAATCTTTCATGCTATGGTTTTGCTCTAAAAGACCAGCTCTTCAAAGAACCAGTATTTTGCATTATCTTTCTAGCAGACAAATCTCTGTGCACCTCTGGTAGATACGAGTTTTCAGATCAGAGTTCATGTCTCTGCCATTCTTTGTGGGCTAAGGGTTAGATAAAATGTAGACAAGAGGAAAAGTTCCTTGCTGTGCTCTTGGTGGATGATATCTCTGTTTTAGGTGTTCTTTGTGAAAGGTGACATGACAGAGAAATCTGCATTAAATGTATGTGGTGTCAACAATTTTGGCTTCAGCTGTTCAGAGAAATTAAGAATTTGGAGGCTAAGGTGTTAAATTTGGGGACAACATAATGGGTTGTTGTTCCTGCTTTTCATTATATGTCCGGGAGGAGAGAAGGAGGGTTTGGAGTGTTCTAATTGGGAGAACTAGAAAAATGGAAACACCAAAAAGCAGGATCATGAACTTGTTTATTTAGTGCTACTGGCTGAGGACTGCTCTCTCTGAAATAAATCTGGAGCAATTCCACTCGAATTTGAGAAGTTACTTGTCTGTAGTTGGACATTAAAATTTGGCATGAAGCTCCACTTTTGATTTTATTTACCTGTTTGTTAATATGATGTCTCTGCCACAGATATTTTAAGACCAAAGGACAAATTTACTGGTTGGAGCATGTGTTGAAAAGCCTCCTTTGGCCATGGGGTTTGTATGGTCTGAACTGAGCCATGGTCCTGCAGTTCAATACACCTGCACTAAGCACATGACATTTGACAGAACTAAAGCATCACTTCTAGAAAGAGGAATGTCTTTAAATTATACTTTAAATGATAGCCTTGAAAAATCAGGCTTTTGGTTTTGGGTACATCCTGTCCCACTAAGAGAGGTGTTCTCCAAAAGCATGGTTGGCTAGCATCAGGTTTTAGTGACAAACTCCTTGTTTTTGTGTGGGTTACTGCTCACATAGCTGCTCTGGGTGTTTTCTAGACTGCAGTCAGTTGAAGCATCCTTTAACAGGATGATCCTCATTAAAATTTCAACACAAGGAAGGTTATGCAGATCTCATATGGAGCAAGTCATGAAGTGATGATCCTTTTGAGTTCATGGGCACTGGTCCTGAAGAACTGTATCATTCCAGATTTAAAGTACCCTGACATGCTTGCCAGCATTCTAGATGTTTATCTGTCTGTTTTCCACGTTGAAGGTATAGATTTAATTTGGTGTTTGATTTAATTCTGATGGATTCTAAAGATAGTGATGCAAACTTGCCACAACTGGCGTGAACTCGGATTGGCATCTTTAGGAAATTAAATGGATAAATAAAATGTTGACATCCAAGTGCCTCCTGAATGAGCTCATTCTGTACTCTTTTTGGGTACAGATTGATTTATGAATGAAGTTTCAAATTAGTTTATAAAATTCCTGAAGTATTGGTTGTGGTCCACCCAGTGGCCAGGCTCCAGATGTCCTGGCTGAATCTAGCACATTAAATTTAAGTGATACAAGGGTTGTTTGGGGTTTTTTTTTTGAAAGCAAGTGGAAATTACTTGCATATTACCATATTAAACTCATACAGTAAATGTGTCTTACAGAATGAAGATGGTTGTGTTTCTTTAATGGATCTCACAAAATACAGATACAATTTACCTGTGCACAATTAACATGCCTTTTTCCATAGTAGAGTGTAATATTAAATTTCAGTGGTGAAAAATGAGACAACATGGAGCAGTGTGATGTACTTTGAATACGTGAATTATCTCTAGTTACTACAGTGATATCTGCACTGGAAAACAAATAACATTTAAAATGGCATTCCCAAAATGTGGCAACCAATGGGGGAGGCAGTTTTATTGTGTATGAGTAATGTTAACCCAGACTGCCCTGAAAGATCATCACCTACCTCATGTAGCAATTAAGCTCCCTAAAATATGGGAAAAAACCCACACAGAACTATGCTATAATAGTATTGTTATTGAGGTGGCATGCCAGTTACACCAGCATGCACAAAAAATACCAGCAAAAGACAATTTACCTACTAACTGTTTGAAAAAAACCCACAAGATAATGAAAGTTTATCTCTAGGTGCCAAATGACCAGAGGTATTTGTTTTCTCTAAATATAAAATGCTAAAATTAGTAATAGCAATTACTTTTAATATTCCAGTTGCATCTAGAGACCTCAACAGGGATTAGGATTTTGTTGCTTCTTGGCACTGAAGTAGAGACAGTTTAGCAGCGTGTTTCCAGATGAATTTATGATCTTTGTGACAAATGGTTTTAAGCAGATACAAAGAATTGCAGATTTCTTCTTAAAATAGCAACATCGAACCTCTCTGCTAAGTTATGTTATTTTCATTAATGGATCAAAATGGATTTTCTCTATCTTTGATGAACCGAGTGCTGTCTCCCAGAATGGCACTACTATAATCTACTCACTGCAGGTTTTACAGGTCAAGGGATGTCTCCAGTCTTTATAGCTACCTGATGCATATAATACATAATAAATCGGATTACCAGCTTTGATTTGTTAAGGACAGAATAGCATATTTAAAGATTGTATGTACAGCTTCAGAAATGTACATGTATATCAATAATTCCTAGTACAGAGAGAAAATGCCCTGTAGGATTGGGAAATAAAGTGGGTTTTGCAAGGTCCCCTGTGTTTTTGTGCTCATTTGTAATGTATGCACATGGAATAACAAGAATGCTGTCAGCATTCATGGCCTGGGAGGAAACAAATAAAAGATATGAGTGTCTTGGCTTTTTGTCTAAAGTAATTTGGAAGGCTGGCTCATCCTTTGAATTGGACTAGTTGGTGGTTGTAGGTTCCTCCCAACTGAAATTTTCTATTCTATCCCCTCATCTCTGGCTTCTCTCAGTCCTGTTGATATTTTATAGCTTCATCTAGCAGGGTAATTCCATCAAAAAGTTCTTTGACAGGACTCTGAGCTTCCCTCCCTGCTTTATAGATGATAGTTCAGGAAGCTGAATCCTAATAATTTTAAATATGGTTTATATTATCTGCTGCTCAGCGTACAAGCTTTCTGTCTAAATCTGTTCCTTAATATATTCATCTTTCACCAGAGCACAGAATGCACATGTAGCTGGTCTAGATGCAGAGATAAGAGCTTGTACCCACCTGGAGGACTGGGTTTGGCTTTGAGGCTTGGACTAGTTTAAAGCCACGATGAAAACCTTTCACATCAAGATGTAGGAACTTGTTCTCTCAGTTAAGTTATGGCATGATCAGAGTCTGAGAATTAAATCCAGCATTTCTGTGCATGGTCCCAGATAAGTAGTTCTGTTTTTCAAATATGTGCTAAAAGGAAAAGGATTTTCCTCTTTTCCGGGTTTCAGAGTGCAGGTTTGAGACCTGGCAGCAGGATAAGAGATGAAACAGTAGCAGAAATGGGAAGCCTGAAAATGCAGCAGTTGAAAGGATGTGATAGTCTAAATCTCTGAGGTTCAGCTGTCTTTTGAGGACTCTGTAAAGTCTTTGAAATGTACAATTGGCAGCTGACAAATTGCTGGTGGAAATCCTGAATTTTGAGGGTAGAATCAAGTACATTAAAGCCAAACAATTACTATTTTGGTTACTCAGCAAGCAACGCATTTTTAATGTGAAACGTTACAAGTGAATGAATTAACTTTCTATAGAAAATTGTCTTTTGTAGAGGCCAGCCAAGGCACAGAAATTGTCATGTCCATGGTCACATCCCAAAGCTAACAAGATAAACGCACGTAACCTGCGGCACTCGTGGCCTGGGGGAGGAATTGGGTTGGCTAATCCTAGGTGAATTTTGCCCTGTGATACCTTGCTCAGCCAATGCCTGAGGCACGAGCTGGTGTTTGCTGGAGCAGTTCTGCTCAGGGCTGTGAGCACTGCCCTGGGGCAGGGCTGGTCCTGTTCGATGCAGAACCAGCCACGTTCCTTTGCCATTCCTCTGCTTCAGGGTGTAGATTTTCCTTTGTGGTTTAGAGTAAAGACACTGGGATGCGATGAGAGCCACTGGAGTGTGGGCATCCACAGATGTCTCTTCTGCTGGTGCTGCTGGGGGTGGGTAACTCCAGCTGATGGTGTGGTAATCAGCTGAGAGTGGCAGCATCTTGCAGCATGTGCCTTTGGTGCACGTTCGCTTATCTCATACAACATATTCATCACAGATACTCCTCCATCTGTGTGCCATCAGTCACTTTAGAGAAAATGAGGTTTCTAACAACCTGTTCATTGTAGGAAATTAAATTATGCTTCCTTCATGCTTTTCTACCTCGTGCATGTCAGCGTATAGAGTCAAAGGGATAGTAATTGTTCTTACGTGGTTGTATTTTTTAATTTAAGAAATGGCAGAAGTTTTTTGAATGACGTTCAAGAAAAGCTTGGCTCCTAAGTCTGGACTGAAATTTGGCTGGTTGACTGTTCTCCAGAAATACAACTCTGGAAAAATTATAACCTGAAAAATATTTTTCAGCCTAAGCACATTTCCACCTTCCTACATCTGTTTTTACATGCTTTGACTGTGGCATTAGGGGCCAAGTTATGCATATCCCAGAGCTGACTTATGTGGATGTATAGACCAGCTCTGTAACAGAAACAACCCCTCTGCCCTGTGATTTCTCCTGAGCAGATACCTGTTATGAAGAAAGGTACTCCTTTGGAGATGTGGGCCAGTACAGCACGTTCCTGCAGAGGACATGGCACTGTGCACACACACAGCCTCCCTGCAATGGCAGTGCCAGCTGCTTTCCAAAGTGTTACTAACTCCATACTCAGGGTGCTGTCAAAATCCGTGGTAGAAATTTTATGGCCAGTCCCAATGAGTACACTTATTTTGGTGATTTGTGTTCTTTTTTCAATTGTTTTCCTCCCTAAATGCAGGTTAATTATTCTGTCCCTTACCCACATAGTTATCATGAGCAGCAGCACAGCTCCCAGTGATTAGTGTGGATATCTGAGTCTCCGGGAAAAGCCACATCACCACTGTGGTTATTTCTGCTGATATCAATTTTAGAATTGTGTTTATTCATGAAGCTAAGCCCAAGGGCCTAGCTGTTTTCCAGTGGGAGGACAAGCTGTAAACAGTGCTGTTTTAAAGGTGTGCCTGGTCCAGATGCTGCCTGACGTGCTCCTTTCCCTTCCTCTCCAGGTGATAGAGGACAACACGGGCGTTCGGAGGGTGGTGGTGACGCCGCAGTCTCCGGAGTGTTTCCCTCCCAGCTACCCCTCGGCCATCTCGCCAACCCATCACCTGCCCCCCTACCTGACACACCACCCCCACTTCATTCACAACTCCCACACAGCCTTCTACCCTCCTGTCACTGGACCTGGGGACATGCCACCACAGTTCTTCCCGCAGCATCATCTTCCCCCAACAATATATGGAGAGCAAGGTGAGCTGGGAGGAAGGGACTGGCGTTTCACACCTGTGTTCAGCAGGGTTTAAGGGCTGGGGGAACCAAGAGTGGGAATGAAGTAGAGAACTTACAGAGTGGCTTTGTGACATGGATGGAACCTCCTTTAATATCCTGAGTGGGGGGCTGTAGCTATCCAGAATATCCATTTTTATTTTTTAACAAAGATAAAACTGTTTTGGGCGTGATATGTTCAAGATTCACGCTCAAAGTGAAGCACAAAGAGGTTTGAACTATAGAAAAAAAGCAGGAAATACTGTGATTCCGGCGTGCTGACCTACCTTAGGTTAGAGAGAGTCATCTTTGGAGGGTGGGAAATGGGGATTGGATTTAATGAAGTGTATCTGAAGAGTTCACATGATATTTATGATAATTCTCAAAATTTTTTTAGATAGTTTTAATTCCCAAAGCTTCTACTTCATGTTGCACTTCTCTCCTTAGGCAGCACAACTGACATGATTGTAAAGTCTATTTATATTGGGAAATTAAATTGCATGTAATCAGGGCTGGCAGCTTGAAACCAGCACATCTCAGCTTGTTCTGTCCGGTCAGGCCCTGAGGAAGAAAATGTTAAATTGCCTTGAATTTATGAAGGCTTTTTCCAAAAGATCGGTTCTGTCTGGATTTTTGCTTGAAATCTGTGTCCCTGAAACACAAAGACTGACAAGGAGGGGAAAAACTCTCACCCTAATTGCTGTATTTTACACACTCCTCCAAAGTAAAATTCTATCATCAAAGGAGCACAGTTAATACAAAATAATTGCAAAAAAGGGTATTCTTTAAAAAATCTCCAGAAACATCTGGAGTCATTCCATTTGGAGATGTCCAGGAATTTGGTTCTCTGGGGAAAAAAAAAAAACACAACAACCCAGCTCAGCTATTTTTGTTGCTCCGAGTTAACGCGGGCGAACCGTTCCGTTTCAGAAATCATACCTCTATATGGGATGTCCAGCTACATCACCAGGGAAGACCAGTACAGCAAACCACAGCACAAAAAACTCAAAGACAGGCAGATTGACCGCCAGAACCGCCTGAACAGCCCTCCCTCCATCTACAAGAGCCATATAGGCAGCTGCACGACGGTGTACAATGGCTACGCCAAGAGCCACAACGGGGCCAGCAGCGGCGGCGGGGCAGCCCCGGCCCTCAAGAAACCTGAGCGCAGAGCAAGGAGCAGCCCAAAGTCAAGTGAACAAGACCCACATGGTAAAAAAAAAAAAAGAGGGTTTTATTTATTTTTAATTCCTTTTTATTGCACCTTTCCGGCTTGTGACCTCCTCTGTGTGGATCCAGTGGCCCTGCCAAGGAACACTCCCGCCCACGCGTGCAGCGGTGTTAATGCAGTGCGAACTTAAATACGAACGCCGGGCTTGCTAGGCTGTATTTGTTTTGTAAGGTGAACCCAGTGCCTCCCCATCTTTCAGGACTGCTCCCTTGGTGGATGCAACATCATTCTTTTTGTATCTGTTGGAAGCAGAAATGCGTTTTATGGGCAAGGTCTTGGTTTTATTTTGCTTTTCAGAGAGGCATCTGGGCGCTTCGCAAAAATCTTCACGGGCAATTGAGCTATAACCAAAATCTGATTACTAGGAACTGCTATCTTGTATGTCCTAGGTAAACCTAGTAAAGTTATTAGAAAGTTTAGAAGTAATGGCTGAGAAGCCAAGTGGGTTTTTTTTTATGTGGAAGTTCAGTGACATTAGTTGAAAACAAAGAAATTTCTTAATGTTAGCCATTGGACATAGTGGTCAAATAAGTCTGGCTACTTTTGAAATAATTTTCTTCAGCATTTTCAGAGACTTGCCATTTAAAAATTTAAAACTTTAGATGAACAACCAAATGTTTTACTGTAATCAAATCTCCTTTATCACAAGCCATACTGCACACAGGCAGTTCTACCTAAATTTAGTTTAGTAACTTGTTTTAATCCATTATACCTACCTGCCTTTCTCTTCTCTGCCTGTCTCTTTGCTGGCTGCAGCTGCAGCAGCTGCCTGACCAAACTTTGATGTAGTAACCAAAGCAGCATGTCCAGGATATTTACAGTGTATCACACTCTGAAATCTCCTGAGTTAATTTGTGCATATAACTTAGGTTTTGCATTATCTCTCTATAGTGTATATTTATATGGCTCTGTACTTTTACATGCGAGACATAACTGAAAGAAATAGTCATGAAAATTAACTGTATGAGTAGCCAAAGAGGGGGAAAAAATGCTGCTGGCATGGTGAGGAATGAGAATTTGCAGACGTGCTTCAGGGACTTTAGAATTAGCAAGGAGCTGTATTTGGGAATGTTGTAATCCAAGAAAATGAATCACTGCATTAGACTTTCTAGTTATTTCTTGCCAATCAGCTTATGTGGACTTTAGTATTCTTATTTATGTTTAGATGTTTATCTGAGGTGGAATACGTGAGGTGTTTGAAGCACGTGTGTGAAAGACCTGGAATAAAGTATAGCCTTACAATGTAGGTTCTGAGTCACCTGGCTGATCACTTCTGAAATAAGCTAGAAATAATATAAAAGCACCTTGTCTAAGGGTTTTCTGCAACCCTCGCGTTTGTCTAATTTGTTGCCTCGGACTGGTGTGCTGTGCTGCAGCTGAAGAGCACGAACACTTTTAAAATGCCAAGAAAATCAGTGGAGCCAAGGCTACAGCACGTCCAGTCTTGTCAGCCAGAGAGTGCCTTCAAACTGGGAGCAGCAAGGGATGGAGTCCTCCCTCAGCTGCAGAAAACTCCCTAACAGGAGGCTGTGCAAATAAGCATCCCTTTTCCCAAGCTCCTGCCTTTTAAAATTAAATCTGCATCTGAACCCAGAGGTGGCAGCTCTGGAGTTGCATCACCTCCTCTCCAGTAAATCCATGGCTGAAGCAGGAAGAGAGGAATTTTTTGCATATTAAAAAGAAAAAGAAAAAAGATACAGTGGGTTCAAATGTGATGTTTTTGACATCAAAGTGTATTATTATAGTCATACGTATAGACTTACATGCAAATTTCTGCAGAAAGGTCATAGAGGTTTCTTAAAGGCTCATACCAAGCAGCTCCCTAAGATAAGTTCCTACTTGATATTTACAAGCTTCTAATCATATCTGCTGCTTTATATTTACCTTCTTGGTTTCTTCTTTAATTATTTGGGGATTTATTGATCCTGACTAACCTGGCCATACAGGTGATTTGGGTTATAGTTAACAGCAATCTGGGCACAGTTGCTTATTTGATTTATGCTGCTATAAAATGACGATGTGTTTAGGATAGCCAAGAAAATGAGTGTGTCAGAAGCAAGAATTAGCAAAGGGATTTAAACGTACAGGTTTTCTGGATGTGTATCTGTTCAAGTCTGCCAATAGTTAAAATCTTAATGGTGTTGTGTGGCTACTTCCAAAATTGCAGAATAGCATGGAAAACCTATTTTTAGATACATAAATGTAAAAAAGTATGTATACATATATATATATGTATAAAATTTGTGGAGAAGTATTTATTTAGAAAACCACTTAACCAAAAAACTCTTTAAGAGGCAAGCAGGAATGTATGAATTTCCAGTAAGATTTGGAATAAGGTGAGGGAGAGCTGGAGCCGAGGGCTTTGTTTGCACGAATTTTTTAAATTGGGATTGTGATATGCTTAATAGTCTATCGTTTCATAGCTGGCTGTGGGGTGTGTGTGCTCCTGCAGTGGAGCTGGCATGCTTCTTCTGGGTGTTTGGATGATGGAGCAGTCCTGGGATCCAGCTGCTGGCAAGGGAGGGGGCTTTAGGAGCCCCGGACACAGCTGGAGCAGGCACTTGCACAGGCTCAGCTCTGCTTGCTGCAGAGAACAGCCTGTGTCAGTACACAGTGCTGCAGCCTGACAGTGATTGCTGTCTTTAGGGATTGGGCTGTCTGAAGCAAAGTTTGGGAGCTGCCTCAGCGCTGGAAGCGTGGGTGGGAGCTTGCCAGGGGCACCTCTCCCAGCAGTCCCAGCCGCTCCTGAGCTGCTGCTCTGAGAGGCAATTGGAGTGTCTGCTTTAATCAGCAGGAGAATATCATCCTCACAGGGGCACTTGTGGCAGGGGAAGTGGGAGTTTCTGTTCTTGGATCTGCTGCCCCTTTGTTTAAGGTGATGCTTGTCCTGCTCTTTGTCTCTTGGTGGTGATTTCTTTGAGGGGTGTGTTACTCCTTCCTTAGCACACCCACTCTGCTGTGAATGAGGTTATTACAGTCCTGTAGGAATAATAAGAGGGGTGGAACACCTTCCTTATCAACGCAGACTGAGAGGCTAGAGAAGGGGGGAGACCTTAGAGCCCCTAAAGAGGTTACAAGAGAGATGGAGAGGGGCTTTTGACAAGAGCATGGAGTGAGAGGACAAGGGGGAATGGCTTTAAACTGAAAGAGGACAGGGTTAGATGGGATATTGGGAAGAAATTCTTCCCTGTGAGGGTGGCAAGGCCCTGGCACAGGTTGCCCAGAGCAGCTGTGGCTGCCCCATCTGTGGGAGTGTCCAAGGCCAGGTTGGAAGGGGGCAGCCTGGGATAGTGGAAGGTGTCTCTACAGGCTGGTTCTGTAACATAACAACATCCTCTTTTTACTAGGAAATTTACAGTTTCAGATTGGGGAAACAAGTGCAATTCTGACCTTTTCCATTGACTGCATCATGCTATGTTGGGCAGTGTACTTGTAAATAAAGATTTTTAGTTATGTTGGAAATATGCCATTTTAAGGCAAAAAGCCCAGAAACTGGTGACTTATAACTGACTGAAAATGTGGCAGTTCTTCTGAATGTTTGTGGTAGGGTGATGGATGGTGTCTTGTACAGGCAGAAGGCTTGGAGGTATGATACTGGGATTCTGGTTTAGAATCCATGCTGGAGCTTTTCTGCAGAGCTGTTTTGAAAACTGAATGGGAGAGGAGGGAGCAGGATTGGGGTTTTTGTGCAGTTGTTTTTTTTTTTTTTCCATAAAGGAGCCTTGCCATGTAAAAAGAGCTGTAAGTGGAAATCCTGTCCCATTCATGCTGTCCTTTATGAATTTCAGTCTGAGTCACTTCCTTCTCATGCACTCAGTGGCTCCCTTCTTGGTCATGCAGTGATCTGGTAGTTCGAGAAGTTCTGTGTGTGGCTGCAAGTACTGTGGGAACATAAGCAGTTTTGAGCATTCTTACAATGCTTTCGCCTATTTCCTTATAAAACATCCTTTTTTTTTCCCTCCCTTCAAATGAGATAAAAATCTTTTTTTTATATATTTATTTTTTTTTTTAAATCCTCATTGAAGTTTGAAGAACTTAAGATAGCCATAACTGAAAGACTTCAAATGGATAAAAGTGGGAAGCGGGTGATGGATTGTTGCGTGCATCCTGTGCAGGAGCTGGGTGGGAGCTGGGAGCTGGGTGCCAGAACAAACAGACCCAGCCTGGGCAGGGAGGCAGCTCCGGGCCAGTCGTGTGCGCCTTCAGGAAAGTTTCTAAAGAAGGTTTTGTCCTTGTTTGAAAAGATTTGGCTCTACAGGGTCAGAACAGGGAAACTCAAGTCCTGCCCGGTCCTTTGGGTGCTCACACTGTGCTCACCTGTTGTCTGTGCACTCACCTAACTCGGTTTTGAGAAGCAGATTTGCTTTCCAAGTAGGAGCACTGACTTTGGTATGTACTTCATTCTCCGAGCAGCTGCTTTCTTGCACGTGGCACTGATGTGCTTTACATGAGGAGAAGGGAGGGAAAAAACATTAGAATAAATTAAGAGTTCAGAGAGTTGTTGCAGGCTACTGATAGTTCATAAACTTCTGTAGTACCATTGTAATGTGTGTGCAAGCCTCAGAGGTGTTGCTTTCCTACTGTGGAGGTTTTGTAAATCTGATTTTGTGCACTGAAGCAGCCTCCAGCTACTCCCAAAGGTGAAAACCATGGCTTCAAATTCCTGCCAGTATTGCTGGTGGAAGTTTCTCAGGAGATGTGGGTAGCTCTGTGTGCTCATTTCTTTGAGGGCAATGCATTGGGAATGCATGGAAAATGGGCTTGGCAAGAGAACTTTCTGACAGTGGTGGTTTTAATTTGAAGACATTTTAAGTAAGTTAACTCAGCAAAGCAGAAGTTCTCAGGTGAAGAAGTACCCTCAGGTATCCCTCAGTGGGGTGGGATGGACTCTGCAAGCTGCTGAGAAGTGATGCAGAGTGGGTGAGGTATGAAAAACCAGAGCTGAGGCGTTCTTGGTACAGCCCCATCCTGTATCTATTCATCTCTGAATCTTCCGTGTAAGATTTAAATATGCTTAGGAGAAACGTGGGGTTTTTTCTATTTTTGTTTGACTGTATCAAGTTGTTGTTGTTGTAATCCAGAGCCTGTGAATTAAAGGGAAATTGAAGGAGCTGTGATTCAGTGCAGACAGGAACCAGGCGAAGTTCCTCTTCTTACTCATTCTAGATCCTGTTAATTCTTTTCTATTTTGGTCCTGAATTTTGCTTATTGAGTCATACATTTATCTGTGCCTGTATATCCTACAGATTTAAAAGCTTAAAAGAGTAGTTTCATCACTTTTGATTCCATGTAAGCAAAGAGGCTGAGAAATACTGGCAATACATGTAAATTTTACATTCTTTTAGCCAGGAACTGGTGATTTGGTACATGCTAATAGACTTTTGTTATATCAATGTGGAAGTGTTCTGCAGACAAAGTAGGTCATAAATATTCTTTCTGCTGCCATACAAAATACCCCTCTGTTAAATGCAGCTTCTCTGGTGTCCCTAAATGTATTTGCTTCTATAAAATAAGGAGTTTCAATAAGATTGTCTGCTGAAAACAACCTGTCAAAACTGACACAGTGGTTTTGTTAATAACGTGGAAAAAACCACTCTGAAGAGTAAAATACATCTGTCAGGTTAAGTGAATTTTAGTGTTAGACCAAATAATGCAATGTGAAACATAATATTTAGTGGAACCAGAGACGTGTTGAATCTTGTGAGCATAGATCAGCATCATACATGAAATCTAAATGGTGTTACTGTTTCTACTGCATTTTTTAATAGTTTTAGCCATTAATACTACTTGTCTGAATTCTTCAGACTTACATCTCATTAGAAATAGATTTTGTGTGCTCTGTGCTGTTTTCCTCTAAGTTTTAATGCATGAGAGGAAATAGGATGCATTAATTAGGGCACAGTCTGAACTTGAGAAACCACTGTTAATTTGTGACACCTGGAATTTCCAATGTGATATTCTCGTGCCTTGACCTTATCTCCCACATCATGACTGAGCTTGTGCTTTTGTTTGTTTCTATTTGGAAAATATGCCTGCTGCTTCAACAATCTTTATCTTTGGTATTTTCTCTGAAATAATAGGCTGTGAATTGCTTGTTCAGGCAGTAAACAAAGTGGTTATGAGCGTCAGCTACACCTTTGTGTACCAGACTGAACTCCATTAGCTGGGCCACACAGATTCTCACCAAATAATATTTTGCCTAATAGTCACCTAAAGTAACCACTTAAGTGAGCTTTATATAGACTGATGGCTATATTAGAAACACATTGCAGGGTTCAGATAGAGTACATTCCCGGGTTCATATCAGTCTGCATCCAGATCAGGCTTAATTTGTGACTTTTCTCCAGCAAAAAGAATGGCTGAAATGTTTATCCATCGTCACTGAAATACACTGTCTTGAGGGAGGGAAAGAACTCTGTTTCCTCTGCTGTCTTGAAACTTATATCATGGAGGCTTTGATGGAGAAAGTTAAAAGCTAAATATCACAAATGAAAAGCAAGTCCATGCCCAGTGCACTCCCTGCCTCTGCCGTAGCTTTACCCAGTTCCAAACCCAGCAGTGTTTTGCTTTGAGCTGCCTCTGGGTACTTCCTTCTCATGCATCTTGACCAACTCTTTCCCAGAAGTTGCCTGTGTGCAGAATAATTTCCAGGAATTTGCAAACCTGTGAAATCTTGTCTGCATGTGACCTGTCACGAACATGGAGGTATTCTCTTGCTGTATCCATTCTGCAGGCACAAACCCAAAGTTTATGGGGAGCCTGAATGCTGTGGCAGTCCCACCTTCTTTCACACCACATTGCTTTGTTAGCACAGCGTTCTGCAAGCTGGGAAGGACTGAGACAGGGAGAGAGGAGACAGACTCTATTTTTATGCGCTTATCTTGAAAGACTGAAGAACCAGCTTCGTAACTTCGGCACCAGAAGTTGTAGATAAGAGATTCTCTTCATCTGCTAAGTGGGAGCATCTCCTTTTAATTAAATTGCACAACATTCTCCCATCTTCAGTGTCAGCTGTTTTTAAAGGCGAATGGAAATGCCTCAAGCTTGGTTTTGTTCAGGCTTTTTGTGCTTGAAAATGTGAAGAGAGCACTGGGGTAGTGTGGGTACACGTGATCCAGCGTGGTTGTGAGGTGCTCTGAGGGCTAGTGGTCTGGGCATCCCTGGCTTTGAGCCATCAATGGGGCAGAATGGGTCACCACAGTTCTGGTTACATTTTTCAATCTCATCACAGCAGCTGAGGCAAAATAAACCTCATTAGAAGCTCCCTAATCTTCCTCAGTGTGCTAATGACAGGAAACACAGCTCAAAGTCCACGGAGGAACGTGTAGGGCATATCTAGTAAAGACTGGGGAAATCTGGCTCCAGGGCTTGCATTTGACCTGATTGGGGCTTAAAAACCCTTTTGGCAGTGGCTGATGTTTTACTTCAAAGCTGTTTTTCCCAATCCTGATCAGTTTCTGTAGACTCTCATATTTTTATTCTCATCTGCTTTTATCCCTCCCTTGCCTCATTTTGCCAGCAGGATCTCCTTGGCAGGACGAGCTGGATAAGCTGTCTGCTCCATCATTTATCAGGAAGTCAGTGCTAAATGACGTAAGGCACAACCTCTTCCCCCAGAGGATCTTCATATTATCTCAAGAATTTCCAGCTCCTGCTGCAGCTGACAGTCAAATCCAGAAGACCGAAATCTGAACTTTTTTCCTAGGACTTTACATAATTTATAGATACCCACCCAACAGAAAAAAAAAAATCATACAAAGTACATTTTCATCCTGCTTAAATGCTCTCTGATTAACTGCCTGTGACAGGGAGAAGAGTTACACCAAGATCTCAGGACTTCAGAGCACGATGAGCAGTGTTTCCTCAGCAGTTGGGAGGAGATAACATGGACCACCAACAAAGGAAGGGAACCGTGTTTCCCTTATTTGGCAATATCTGGGACATTGAGCCAAAAGGGAGAGGGTATTTATAGGGAAGAGGTGGAACATTTCCTCCCTCCAGACTATAAAAAATAAAACACATTTAAGTCTAATGATTTAACGAACAACGCTTACTTGTATAGCCAGATGTTCTGAACAATGTCCATCTGTATTTCCAGCTGGATTTGCAAAGGTGGTGAAATGAAATTTCATGTCCCCCTGAAGTTTAATAGGATTTGTTTACTGAACTCTCTCAGGTCGTGCTTCAAACCCCATCAGTTACTCCTCCTTTTCTGAGGAAACGTGGAGTTTGATTTCCAAAGTTTTTGTGACCTTCAGTGGATTTGCTTTTAAGGAGAGGAAAAAACCTTAATGCAGGGTGATGATTTGAGTGTTGCAGTTAACAGAAAGGATAAACACTGTTCTAAAATGAAGCAGCCATTTCAATTTTCTCTAAGGTTTATTGTAAAAGATTTTGTCTTGAAACTCAAGTTTGGGTTCTTTGTTGTTTTTTTCCCCTCTAAGGAGCTGTGCTTCGAAGCAGCTGCTTTGATTTACTGCAATTCATGTGACTTGTGCCTGAATTTCATCTCAGCAATGCAATCCAGAATGAGTTGAAATTCCTGTAGCTTTGCTGAATCCTTCCCAGCAAGCAGTAATCAGGTGGATATTTCTGTGAAATATTTTAAATATTTGGAAGGGTTTCTTAGTGGTGAAACTGGTTGTGCAAATGTCCAAGGTTGCATTTTGCCCTTGTCCCATGCAGGACTGCTAATTGCCCGTGCACTGCTTTCAGCTGACTAGTAGAAAGTTGGTACAGACATCATAGATCAGATTTTTTAAACATTCTTGAGTTCATTCTTCCCATCTCAGGCATGGGAGGGCACAGATAAGATTACATAAGCCATTTTGACTTCTGCATTTTAGAAATTTAGCCTCCAGTCTTTATTAAATGTTCTGTTTAATATCCTTCTAGCTCACATAGTCATAGTTCATCCTTCAGACTTGACTGCAAAACAATTTAGGCTGGGATTGCTTGAGTCAGTTGATTGTCATCTGTCATGAGGAAGAGAATTATTTCTGTTCTGCTGTCAATCTGTAGGTGTTTGGGTTGATTTAAAGAGGGGAGGGGAAGCTCTTTGCCTTCCCCCATCTCTGAACTGTGGTGCCTGGGCTGAGTGGAAAGAGAAAAATGTTCTCTATTGTTTTCTCTTCAAGAGAAAAATGGTTTCTGGGATTACTGTGATCTCCTCCACCACTCATTGCAATTGCATTGTATCATAGTTTTCATGTGGAAAAATAGGTCAGTAATTTACATTGGTAACAGAAGAGCTTAGTTGGGGTTCATTCAAAGAATGTTGTAACTGCAGCCCCTCACTCGGTTGCCATTGAAAAATCCCAGTGAAGGCTTCATGAAAAATCTTTGCCTTTCCAGCATCATGATTTGGAATGGTTGTATTAAAATAAAACAGAATCCAATTTTTTTTCCTGAGGAATCTACCATCCTTTTGCCCTCAGTTGTGACTGAGGGCAAAATTTGGGCTGCAGTTATTTTCTTAAAATTTTCTTAGTTTGCGATGCTGTGCTGCTGTGCCTCTGCATTGGGGAAGTGCTCTGCTGCCTATTGTTGTAGCAAACTCGGTGGCTTTACAAGGTTCAGTGCCAAGGAAATTGTTAATTTTGGCTGAGGTGCTCTGTTTAATCCCCAGCAGGTTTGGAACTCCTATGGAGTCTGTTTTGGCTGTGCTGTATGATTGTTTTTCTGTGCAAATACGCAGTTCTGCAGGTTATTTTGCTAGTTTTGTGTTTGATCAGGAAAATTATCTTATTGTGTAACAGGCAGATTAGCAAAGGGTTTTATGGCCAGAATTGCCTATGGTCATATTTTTGAACGTCAAGAAGTAAGTTTTATTTTGTGTCCAATGCTGGTGCCATTGTCCCCTAGGCTGGGGATGGTATTTCAGAGAAAAATATTTCCTCACTGGTGTGGGGCAGCAGACACGGGATTTTAAAGGCCAGATGGACACACTGGAGACTTGTCACTCTGTTCCCGAGGGATTGTGCTTTCCACCTCAGTTCTTGGGAGAGTGCAGGACTCACCTCTGCCCCAGCAGGGACACTCAGGAGTGACAGAGACAAAACCACACCTGTGGTGGGATGCAGTGGAGCTGTCAGTGACCCAGCTGGGAAGAGAAGACTAATTCTTGGTGCTGTCAGACCTGCAGCCTCACAACTCCTCCTTGCACTGTCTGTGTGCATGATGCTCAGGCTCCCACTTTGCCTGGCTGTGAGAGTCAGATGCCAGGACTGAAGGGAACGTTTTCTTTTCGAGAGGAAATCTCCTCTCTGTAAATGCTGGGTGGTGTAATTTCACACCTGGTGTCAGACATCCTTTTGAGCCACTGTTTCACGTTTTAAGAAATGTGAGTATCTTAGCCCTGCTGCTGACTGTCCCCTGCTGTTACTTTGAGCTGGGGAAACCTGTTGGGTTTTTATGGCCACGTTACCTGGGGTGCTCTGAGGTGCTGGGGACAGCAAGGTGCAGCTCTGCAGAAGTTACATCCCCTCCTGAATGACAACTGGCCTGGAGAACAACCCTTGAGAGTGGCAAAGGCTGGACAGGCAGTCACAGGGAATGAGGAGAAACAAGAGGGACAAAGCGTGAAGCAGCACACAAATAAATGGAAGGAATTAAGGGTAAGGAAATTCCATGCATCCCAACTGTTGTACAAAATTCCGAGGAGTGTGAAGAACATCGTTGTTCCCAGGAAAAGATTAGTGTTTGTTGGCAAAGATTGTAGCCAGAACAAAACTTCAGCCTTCTACCTGGAAAGTGGGAGTTGGGAGCTCCAGGAAAGTTTTAGGAGGGACTTCCAGGCCCCTTGTCAAATACTTGACCAAAAGATGGAGGGGTGGACAATGCTTTGTTTATCTGCAAAGCTTTTACTGTCTTCCCAACCCCACGGAGCGTGCGAGCTACGAGTAATAGAATAGCAAAAGGGAAGCTGCCGAAAATAAAAAGAAAAAATATTTTGACACAGAAAAGAAGCTAAATCAAGTCGAAATGATGAAAAGAGAGCGCTCCAAGAGGAGGTCCTGTGTGTAAGTGGTTTGTTGTTCCAGCAGATTCAGCTTGGGCTTCCTCTGTTTCTGTGGGTTATGTCATTGTTTAATTTGGTGTTCCTTCAAAGCCAGCCAGCTGCAGCCATCCACGGAGAGCACTGCCTCTGTTATCTGCTTTGGGAGACGTACAAAGCGCTTGCTCAAGATGTCAAATGTGTGTGATGGAGATGGGGGGTTGCTGTATTTTACTAAGAAAGCCCTTTTCTGCCTTCTAATGGACCAACTGCGTGTTCACAGTAGGAATTCGCTCAGATCTCCAGCCAGTAAAGTAGGAGTTGTTTTTCTGTCTTCCAGCAGTAGCAGTGAAGAAGCAGAGGAAAAACAAACCCAACATGTCACTTATCCTCCATTTGTCCCTTGCATCCAACCTTTTATTTCTCATGTAGGTTGCTACTGATCTTATTCTCCTTCCTCCACCCCAATGAAAAACATAGATCCAAACAATAATAGGGAGCAGATAGGATTGGAAACCCTTACATTTATTTTTAAAACACTTTTTAGTCCAGGTGACTTCCTTATGTACTTCTGAATGCTTCCACATCCGTTCCTGATCCCTATGATAGCAAGTGCCTTTGATTAAAGAAGGATGAGCTATGAATTTTGCACTCCAGGTACTTTGGAGTATCCTGTCCTATGGACAGTAGGATACTGAAGCAGTCAAGGTGAAACTAGCAGTTCAAAGGATACGGATTATGGCCAGGACATCTCTGAAACACAGGATTAAATTCATCCCTAAATCACAGTGGTGTAGAGGCAAAGCACTTCAGTTATCCTTTGCTTTATTGTCTCAGTGAATCAGGATGACTAGAGATTTGATTTTTCTGATTCTAGATGTGAAACTCTGATTTTCTGGAGTTTATACAGGGGTTTTGTTCTGTTTGCCTTCTGTTACTCTGGGAGTGACTTGATTTTTTTTTTTAAATTTTTTTTTCTATCTATATATGGTTTGGTCTTTAAGGACAAATAATGAAGGATAATCTCCTAGACTTTAATTAAGGCATGTTAGCAGGAGAATTCAGATAGCAACAGTGGGAAGGTACTTAGAAGTGGAAAAATTGTGATACACTCATACACGGTAATTTTTAAAAAATTAGAACATGTTTTAACAATTGTATCTAAAGTTGGCTAACATCAATCTCTCTACCTTTGTCAAGGGAACAATAGTTGTGTTTTATCTTTGGTGTTTTTTATTAGCTCTCCTGTAATGAACAGAAATTCGAGATATTTAACATTTAGAAACCTCATCCAGGCATTTGTAGGCTCAGTTAATAATCTTCCTTGGTGTATTACAGATTCAGCATGGTGTGATTGACTGCTTTGAGTATAAATATATTTTTTAGCAACTTTTTTATTCTGAAGGGCTCTCCCTGTTCTGCCCAGCGTGGAAGTGGTGCAGGGAAGAGTTGTGTAAAGCTCTGTGTGTTCCGTGTGACACCGGATTTGCCCTTCCCAGTGTCACATCTGTCAGCCAGCAGCAGCCTGGCAATTTATCCGTGACCCTGCCCTGTCCTGGGCTGCTTCCCTGACAGACTGGAAAGCTGCATCAAACCAGATTAGGCGGGAATTTGTCCTAGCTCTAATTTTATTCAATATTTTCATTAAGGACTTGAAGGATGGAATAAGGATTGAGGCTTATTAAATTATAGTCCATATCAGGCTCTGATAGGGCTGAGAGTGCTTGATGGGTCAGGGGAAGGGGGAGGACAAGACAGGAGGAGAGATCTGTAATGGCCTTCAAAGAAAAAGTTTGATCAAGGCAAGGGCCATGTACTGCACTGCAGATAGTTGTTCTCAAACCTGCTGGTTTTTTTTAATTAGGTGGTAGTTCTGGAATAGCAATAGGAGGTTACAAACCCCAAGAGTCAAGTTACTCTGTAGACAGAGAGAATAGGAAACCTCTAAGCAAGCTCTGTGAGTGGGTCCCCCAGCTGGTACATGGTGGGCAGAGCTGTGCCACGTCTTCAGAAGGATGGAGACCAGTTTAAAAAACATGGCAGAGAACAACAGCAATTGGGGTCTGGTAAGGACAGATGTGGAGAAATGAGCTTACTTTGTTAAAGGAGGAAATTCCTTCGAGTATGTGAAAGCTGGTGACAAAGGAAGGGGTGATGAACTCACCTGGGGCAGATGTACAGGAAAGAAGGAATAATTTTCAGGTGCAGCAGGGGGAGTTGAGATCATCTTCACAGTGATGAGAGGAGTTAGATGCTGTGGTAATTCACCTAGCTGAGAAGTTTGGAGATTACCATGATCATGGGGCAGGAGGTCATTTATTTGTCATTTATTTTGAAGAAATGGGCCAGGGAGCCATCTGAGAGACATGGTTTGGGTATAGATGATTGTGTTTCAGTGTAGGAGGATGGACTCGGTGACTGTGTCACATCCCCTCTGGTCCTGTGACTCAGCTGCTGCGTGACATCTGCAGCTTTAGGTTTGTTCTTGTACAAGGAGTTTATTAACTTATATATCTGCAGTTCCCTGAAAGTCTGTATGTGTTTCTTCATGGTGTCTTCAGCTTTGACTCACAAAGGAGCTGGGCTGTGTTTTGAAGAGCTCATTTTCTCGGGGGCTGTAGGTTGTGCTGTACGTGACTGATGAAAGATCTTTCCCAGCATTAAAGCCGGTCACAGCCCCCATAAATCTGGAACAAATTCTGAGAAAGCATGTCATGTTATGACTGGCATATCTGTGAGCATAGAGCTCTGCTTGAGAATTAGAGTCAAAGTTTGCAAAGTGCTAGTGCTGATGTCATTCCCTTGGAATGGAAAGGCTGTTGAAACAGTAAATACTTTCTGTGGCCAGAAGCTAAGTCTTGAGCTGGACCTTTTCCTCTCTTCGAAGGAAAGAATGCAGAACAAACCTAAAATGTGTATTTGCAGTGGGAAAATCTTAATTAGTTTAGAGCTTTTAGCTATTTCAAACCATTCACATACACAGCTGCTGTTCATGCAAACATGTAAACTATTGATGGAAACTTCAAACTTACCTTGAACTGACATTTTTTCCCTGTTTTTTAAAGCTGTGCTTGGTGTTTGAAAGTATGGTTGGAAAGGTCAGAAGATTATATTTGTGCTGTACGTGCAGAAAGGAACATAGACACGGGCTGACAGAAGCATAGAATAAAAGGCTTTAGTTCAGCAAGGCTTGACACCGAAACCCTGTTAGCATCAAACAGCTGCTGAGAAAGTGTTTGGTTTTTAGAGACTTTTACTCCTGGTTGTATCTATAGAGTTTTGTTTATGATACAAAACTCTGAAAAAAGAGAGGACTGAAATACAAGCTTAGGTGTGGTCTAGGTCTTTCAGCTGGCTTTTCTGCCATAAAAGATTAGTCTGAAGTGTTGAATCCAAAGAACCCACAGCCTGGGAATTAGAACCTAGTGCTGCAGTTTGGGAGTGCTGAACTGTCTCCCAGACAGTGAGATTAACAGGGTAACTCAGATTTTTGTGCTGTCCCTCAGAGGACCCCACTGAGCATTCACAAGGAATTCATCCCCACCCCCAGCTTCCTCCTAGGAGGAAGAGTTTTGCCGTGACAGATGTGGGGAACAGATGTTGAGAGGAAAAGTTGTAACGGGACAATGACCTGAAGTGTTGGTTGGGCTCTTCCCTGACGTGACTGAGCTTCTGTTCCTGATGGCAGCAGAGGGAAGTGGCTGATGCTGCCTGCCCCTGCGAGCCCCAGTGTTTGGGGGGGTTTGACACACACAGATTTTCTGTCTTCATGTCAGACACTCAGTGCTCAGTCAGCTGAGGGGAGAGGAAGGGAATAAGACTGGAATGCAAATCGACTGTCTGTTATTCAGGGACAATTAGTCCCAGGTAGGTGAATCATGCTCAGCCACCCACCACATTTCCTGAGCAGTTCTAGGTAGTTTTTTTAAACCAGAATCTCCTGTTTTACATCAAGACTTGTCCAGTTCATGCCTCTGTCCTTGCCCACTTTTCCACCACTGCATCTGTGTGATCACAGCTCACGCTCCTTGTCCCAAATGCTGCAGTGAGCTAATCTAGAGCACAGTCCTCGGTGGCTGCTGAGTAGCAACAGAGACCCAGGAGAAAAGGCCTTCCAGCAGCTCTGTGTTATCAGATAGGGCATATCAGATGGTTTCTTTCCTTCTAGATAGAAGTAGCCTTCTATCTCGGAGGGCTTTCTGCTCTTTGTGGGCTCAGAAAGAAGATGCTGAGCTTGATACTTGAGAGAGTTGGCAGGTTAGAGCAACTTCCCTGCTGAGGGAGGGATTTGGGACAGGTCTCGTACTCCTTAGCTTAGTCTAGCTCAGGAGACTGTAAGTAATTATGTTTATTACAGAAAGGAAGTCAGCCATCCATAGAAGCCCAAGATTTTTTTTATGGCTCTTGAAATGGGAAACTAAGTATTTGAAATACTGCAAATATTCTAATTCTTGATAACCACTCCTGAGGTCCCCTTTCAACCTGAGCTGTTCTCTGATGCTGTTATAGACATCCCTTGTGGATATTTATTGTTTTCTACCTTTAATTTAATACTTGCTGTATTTTCACAGGGCATTATTTGTTATATGTATCCCATTCTCTCTCTCCTTTTCCCCAAAGTTTTTGAAGAAGATTTGTCTT